>CM060834.1:96064308-96241808 GCA_030762175.1 Metallyticus violacea
ATAATTACTAAATAAGATATTAATTCTTAAAGAAATGTGTCAGAACAAGAGGCGTTCTTTATATCTGTAATAAAAATGAGATATCAAGCGGTTGTATTTTTATATGCACACCTATTTATGTTATACATTACTTTACGCTAAGGCTCATAACTTTAATTTATGTCCTGTGTTACAGTCCCAATTTTTCTCATTAATCGGCGCTAAATCTATAGTCACAATGACGCAGAAAAACCAAAAAGAACAAAAGATAACAAAAAAGGGGGGATTGGAGGCACGCACAAAACTACAAGGTAGCGAATATAGTAATGAGTGTTGGTTTTGATTGTGCACATACCATGACATTATTTTATTACTTTACCACTAACGAACTTGGCACGGCAATTTCGCCGGAGTCGTTACTGAAAATTCTGTTCATTTACAGAATAATTCAATATTACAGCTGCCCTCCTCGCAGACCTATAGATCTGTGCCGTATTTATTTTGCGAATTTACTTTAATATTTATATGCGCTCTTATGTAATATTTTGATAGTTTATTTCATAATTGATAACAAATTGAACGCACTCTGAGCGAGATATAGAAAGAACAAAAATACACCACTAAAGGTGTTGGAACAAATTGCAAAAATATAATGGCTGAAGTTATCATTACAAGATTTGGAAAGACCTGCGAGGGGTGGAGGGGGTTGGCGAAAGTAACTAATGGCCAAATGATGTTCAACCGTTAATCAATATATGGTTGTTAATAGGAGGTATACAGAACATATACATAATCAAGTAGACGGAAGTAGTAGGTAGAAAAGTTCTTTGGAAAATAAATATATACGAGGGGAGACCCATAAGTTCCGCGGCCATCAGATAGAAATTCTGCAAACCATTGTTACAGGAGATGAAGCTATGGTCTTCTACTATGATCCCATATCCAAAAGAGAATCAACGGAGTGTCGTAAACCTGGAGTAGCACCGTCTCTAAAGGTCAAGGTCACCTAGTCAACCAAGAAGGTCATGGCCACATATTCTTCATTGACTTCAAGGAAAGGAACACCACAGTAAATGGGTGACAGACTACGTGCTTCCATTGAAGAGAGAAGGCGAGAAAAGCTGAGTGGTGCGCCTTCTTCACGACAACGCGCCTGTGCACACAGCTCTAGTTGCAAAGGAAGCTGTGAAGAAATGTGACTTCGAAAAATTGATCATCCACCCTACAGTCCAGATCTACTGCCAGTGACTATTTCCTCCTCTCAAAACTCAAGAAGAACCTTCGAGGAAGGAAATTTAGAAGAAGTGATGGATGCTGTTAGTGCCCATTTTGCAGACAAGACTTCTGACTTCTTTTAACGGAGGATTAAAATGTTAATTCGAAGATGTGACAAATGTATTGCAATAAAGGGTAACTATTGAAAAGTGAAATATAGTTCTTGTCTGGAAAATGGTTAGGCCGGAAACTTATGGACATACCCTCGTATATGTATTAAGTTTTCATCCTCTGGGTGAAATACAGATGGAAAAGGGAAAAAATGCATATCAGAGTGCTTTTCTCCCCTCTTTTTTGGCTAAATTAGTCAATGATAACCAAAATTGCTGTAGAAATACCATAGAATATTTTACATTTGCAGACTTAAATCATGCATCAGTATTCTGTATTTTAAATGCATGTGTAGCCGTAAATACTCTCGCCAATTTTGGCTAGTAATGAGAAAGGTTGTCAAAGTCATAATCTTGTGTTGAAGCTCAGTCCTGACTATTGCTTGTTTAATTGAGAAAGAGAACATTTATGTATTCACAATAGCTCTGCATAGGATTGAACAGTCACCTACGGAGATTTTCCAGACTATGAACTTCTGAAGACCAGCTAAAGCTTCTGTACGGATTAATTGAAAATGCCCGACATTTGGTGGACCTGTATTGTACGAGCAGAGGCGGCTTGTAAAGCATTGGCGAATCTCATTTATCGAAATCCTTTCCATATTCAGTTAATTATGGCACGGTAGATGACTTTTCACTATAATCGATGTCCACTGAAGACCTTGTATTGCTTTGGCAAAGTACTGGACATTTCTTGACACCAGAAATCATGCCCTCGAGTTGTCCATGAGAAAGTTCCCAAAGTTCAGGGAGATCACCAACCTCTTCAAACTCTTCTTATGACGACTTAAATTGGGTAACACTGTGGAATATATTAGTGAAATACAATGGTTTTTAAGTTTCATTAAAGCATTATATGTCAGTATTACAATTATGGGCAATAAAAAGCTTGCAAGTAAATCTAGAGATGGAACAAGAATGTGGCTTCGCCTAATCTGCTTAAGAGCATATATCTATAATGTAGGAATGAAAATTAACTAGTCTAAAACACATATCAGAAGGAAAATAATTTATGAAAATTGTTCAGTACGCCTAAAGATGACAGGATGTCCTATAATGAACACAATTTTTAAATTGAACGCTTCTGCCACGTTGTTAAGTTGCCGGACCTGGATTTTAACATACACTCTACCGCCACGGTCGTTAAGGCGCGGACTCATGAGCGGAGGTCTGGGGTTCGAATCCCGTCAGGATCGTCCTCCCTGACTGAGGTTTTTTCCAGGTTTTCCTCAGTCCTCATAACTGTCAAATCCCAGGGTGATGTACCATAAAATTAGGCCTGAACGTTTCCTTCATTCAAAAATCCTTTCCCAATATATAATTTCATTTCATTTATCACCAGTGTTCACCGCCTGTGGTGCCTCAGTAGTAAAAACGGGCGTTAAACACCATTCAAAAAATAAAAAATCTGTCATCTGTTTGAATGTGACTAAGGATTGTTATCAGCTAAAACGCAGCGATACACGAAGGATCAACGCGTCCAGATTCTGAGAGTGCATTTTAAGTATGGTGAATTTTATGTAGACGGTTAGAAGACTTGATGTAATTTTTAATGAAATGCAACTAACGTGTCAACAGTGTCGTGGATCGTCGCTACAGGATCGACAGAGAACATCAATCACCTGGAATTCTGGTCTATCAGTAGAGCTTGTTATCCTTGTCAGACAGAGCGATTCGCTGCTATTCTTAACAATTAACCGTTCCGACAAGTAGTTTTGGTTTTGTGTTTATGTGGACAATCCATGAGCTACCCCTCAACTCAAGGCAGAAATTACACGTTTATAGGTCATAGAGCATAGGTCATTGCTCTAAATTCGTTGAAACTTTAGCCAACTGAGTGAAGGTAGGCCAAGGAAGCCTCAAGCATATTTGCCCAAAGTTTTGTTTTATATTTAAAGGCAGTGTTTTGCTTCAAATTTATTTAATAATATTAGCCCTTTTAAAATAAGCGATACGTTTTATAATTAAAACAAAAATTGTTTTCCACATGGGATATCATATAGTTTACATATATGTCCTAAAACAAAATTAAATGTTCCAGCTATTATCATAATTTTCCCAAATAAAACTAAAGTAAAGGCTGTAAGTGTTAAACTGTCTATTAAACCAAACGCATTTGAATAAAACACTGTACAACGGAAATTTATGCATTTGGAATATATAACGGGACACAACGAAAAGCTTTCTAGAAATGTAAATATAAAAATGTAATATGATAATTTGTTGTATCACAGGTATTTAGAGCAACAAATGCCAAATAATGTAAATATATACAGAGTGTGCCAAAAAGTATACACATTTCAAGCAAAGAAAAAACTGCGTTAACATAATAAAACTGAATTCACACAAACAGAAAATGATCAGCACTAATCATCTTAGACTTTTAGTTACAACAGTTGCTCAAAATGCCCACCTTTGGGGTCGATACACTTCTGAGAACTGATTGAGCAACGTTTGTGAAAGTGTCCTCAGCGGTTGCAGCACATGCCGTTTAGGGTCATCTTTATTTAATGCATGCACAAGTCTTGGGATGAAAACGTTCAACTTTGATGTGTAGATTTCTGCGGTGAGTGCTCAAAACGTTCCACAACCATAGCCGAGGACGCGGGGCTTGTTACTGTGCGAGGTCTCCCAGATCTATCCTTGTGAACATCGCATACGGTACCATTAGTCTCAAATGTGTCTCGAATGCGTGCAGTTGTTACTTGCGTTGGCGGTTCTGTTCTTTCACGCGTCTCTATTGGTTTTGAACTTCAACAACATTCTCGGCTTTCCAATTCCACTTCAAAATTGCTTTCATTAGTTCAGACGATAATCTTGGCTCCATTTTGTTGTAGCAACGCTAGCATAATGTAATGTGAATTACGTCTGTTTACAGAACATCATACGATTATCTGACGATAATTTGCTCATTGTTAATTTACCTGTCAGGTAGCAACGCTTTCATAATGTATGTGAATCACATCTGTTTACAGAATATCATACTACACATTACTGTTGTTTTTCGGTCCAACATTGAAATATATTAAATAGATATCTACTGTGAAAGTAACTATACATTTTTGGTACCCTCGGTATATACACAAGACATAGGCCAAATACCGCCACGGGTGGCCAAGGTGGTTAAGGCGTGGATTCGCGAGCGGGAGGTCTGGAGTTCAAATCCCGCCAGGACCGTCCTCCCTAACTGAGGTTTTTTCCAGCTTTTTCCCAGTCCTCATAAATGGCACATGCCGGGGAGGTACCCTAAATTTAGGCCTGAAACGTTTCCTTCCTTAAAAAAATCCTTTCCAAATATATTATTTCATCTCATGTATCATCAGTGTTCATCACCTGTGGTACCTCCGTAGCAAAAATGGGCGTTAAACACCAATCAGTCATAAGCAAAATACATTTAAAAAAAATAAACTCTGAAATGACATTATTGTATATTTATGATGTAAAGATATTTGAAAAAGAATTAAAATTACAGTGAAAAAATTAAAAAATTTAAAAATTATTGGTATTGTTATATGAAAATAATTATTTCTGACCGTCTACCGTAACAGGAATTGTTATATTCATATATTGGAAAAGGTGACGTTAAATGAGCCAGAAAGAAGGTTACATAACATTTTAATTCTGCACAATCCTTTGTTTGTAAGGATAAAAAGAAAATGAAGGTTTTATTAACAAATACTCAAAAGTAATTAGTAGCGGTTCACAAGGGTCTTGTAATTTGTAGATAATTTAGAGTTCATTTCAAGTTGTCAACACTGCTGGAAAAGTGAAAAAATAATGATGTATCTATGTTGTCGTTGTAGCTTTTATATTTAGTAATTTTAAAAATAATGAAACATGCGGTACACTTAACTCTCTAAATACCTTAGTTTACAGCAACTTGCGTATAGCGTTAGTGAAGCACAAATAATTGGATATCTGTCAGATGACCTCTCATGCTTTGTGATTGTTTTTATATTTTTTTTCCTGGTGTAAGCAGCAATTTTCATAGCTGGAAAAAAAAAATGGCGACGCTATGAATCCTACATAGATCATTTCAAGACTCCCAACTTTCGCACGTGATTCTTCTCTTCTAAAGGTAAAAATAGCGCAAAACATATTATATTGCGCACTCTTAAAGAGAAGAAATGAAATCAATATATGAATATATCAGTGATAGTTTAGAAAATACATTAAATAAGTAGCCCTGTACTAATACAGCGGGATGACTGTTCGGGACACGCATTCGAGAGGTCTCGAGTTCAAATCCCTTGAGGCGGACTATCTTGATCTTGGGTTTTCTCGGAATTTCTTCTCGTCCCTTACGCGAACGCAGAGATGGACATTTAATTTACGATCTCCTATTTTATGCCACTGTACTGGATTGGTTGTTACACGAGTCAAAGTACTGTGTGCAGTGTAACGGTGGCTTGCGTATTGGAAAATTTTATGCCACGGCGCGTGGTGTGAAAGCGGCTCTTCTGTGGGATTAGAATTCCTTGAAGGGGGGGGGGGGCTCTGCCAGCGTGTGAATATTCTATCCCGAAACAGTGTTAAGTGGCTCTGTCTAACGTTCGTTTCTCACAGCAAGTAGACCCAAGATCGTGGGTTCGATCACGGCTAAGGTCGAAGGATTTTTACGGCGTAAAATGTTAAGTATGGCTTTCTTCGGAAGGTAATAAATTCTTTTATGGCACGTAAAAGAATTTCAAGCGAGAAGAAGAGGCCTCTGAACAAAATTTATCGGCTGTTCCATTCCCTGAGTTGAATGGGACGCTGATGATATGCGATGTTAAAGAGCGTCCGTAAATAGAAATAAAATAAATAGCAACAGGATTCTGGTAGACCGGTATCTATTTCACTTCATTCTTTACTCCCACTGTGAATATAAGCAGAAACGGCCAGCCCTTGAGCAAAGCTGAAGTATTTAAGTACACTCTCCTTCGATCCTAACAATTCAATCCAATATTCAGAGTAAAGAAAGCATTGTTCTCCGTTCTTTTTGCGAATATATTTGAATTTATATCTCAGAGGAAACAAACAAGAAGGATTAAATCCTCATGACAACGCTAACATACATAAGAAATATTATAGCTATCGGATTATCAGATGAAATATGACGGGTTGTACGCATATATTAGCTTGTTTAGTCTGTTTCGAGATCTCAGCTGCATTTACCTTTGATAATATAATAATAATAATAATAATAATAATAATAATAATAATAAAAAAAAAAGAGGCAGAGAGAATGAACTGATTTAAAACTTGTGATATCCTGCCTCTAAGCAGAAAAGACGCACAGTCGCCAAGCTAGTTATTGAAGTTCGATAAATGTGAAGTTAAAAAAGAAAGTAAAAACAAACAAACCGCAGGAGTGCTCCACCCATATATAAAAGAAAAATTCGATATCTGGTTTTTATCAGAAAGGTAAAGTAAAATTCCATACAATGCTTTGATGTATACAGGTACATGCATGTTATATACAGCTGTTATCGTACATTTCACATAGGTCTGCATAGCTCGATAACCAGATTTTAAAATTGTGGTTTCTTGCATTTGATAGTAATACCTAACAAGGGCTTTTAAAAGTGTAACTATTACTTTTACAAGTTTGAGATGCCATTTTCTAGCTATTTTTTTTAAATGGTGATTAACGTCCGTTTTTACTACTGAGGCACTACAGGCGGTGAACACTGATGATACATGAGATGAAATTATATATTGAGAAAGAATTTTTTTTAAAGAAGGAAGCGTTCCGGGCCTAAGTTCAGGGTACCTCCCCGCATGAGGACTGAGGAAAACCTGGAAAATATCCCAGTCAGGGAGGATATGGTGGGAATCGAACCACAGACCTCCCGCTCACGAGTCCGCGCCTTAATGAGCTCCCTTAGCTATTGCACGAAAATAACACTTGCTTGCTGTAGAAATGCCATGGAGATCTTTTTACTTGCATTTATTTCAATTTTTATTTAAGAATACCACATTCTGATAATTTAATACCAGTTTCACAGAAAGACGAAATTAAACATTTGTTAAATATTTCATTTTTAAACCTTTTGTTTTCACTTGTTTGGGAATATATGATAAAATGACAATTAAAAGTTATTGATTTAAACTGAAATGTACACGCAAAATCTTACTGTTTATTTATAAAATAATAACATATATAATAAGTGTGATTAATTTATTTCAATCTTATTATGCAAGCACTAATTGATTTCATGTCCAAAATTTATTTCTGGTTTATGTATATTGTACATAACGGTACACTTACTGTGAAGTCACTTTCAAATTCATGTACATTGTCTCTTTTTAAATAAAGACATTCGTATGCTGTTAAGTTATTTAATTACTTCATGAACGCTCAGCGGGGGAAAAAAATTAGCTAAATAGCAGGTAATTGGCTACTGTTTCTTATGATTTGATTTATAAACACAGAAAGTAAATGGGAACATCTTTCTCGGGTATGATGATAAATTCCCCTTGTCGTGATATAGCCGGTTTATTTTTCCACTTTATTGTATAGGTCAGACAAGAAGCCAGTAGGCTCTCTCTGGAACGATACTGATTTTTTCCACTCCGTTCTTTAAACTCTAGATTTTATTTATAGATATATTTTTCAAGTTATTTCAAGACTCAGTACTCATCCATCCTCCCTCCGAAGTGTACTATACAAAGAGCTCAAACACATTAGCATTTCAGTTTGACAATGATAGACGTCAAAGGCAAAGTAATTGTGTTGATCAAGAAAGGGGAATTTGCAAAGCGCAAGCCAAGCAACGCTATAGGGTTGTAACCACGACGGCGTCTGAAAGGCAAACCTAGTATCAAGAGAAAAAATAACACTTCGAGGGGTGACCAGATACTAAGGTTACAAAGCCAGCATTGAAACGTGTACATTTTATTTTATATAATCAATACAGTCAACTAATAGTACATGCATTAGGTTTAATTTTCGACAAAGCCTCGATATCGGTTTAGGTTTGAATAAAACCCCCGTCATTGCGTGTTCAGCGAAGTTTCCCCTTCTTGTCTGAAGCGAATCGTCGGTCTCCTAAGTGAGGAAAAAGATGAAGGTCGCTTGGAGCGAGATTCGGGCTGTAGGAAGGGTGGTCGATGATGTCCCAGCGAAACTGCTTCAACAGCGTGGTGGGCTTCTGGACTGTATGAGGTCGCGCATTGTCGTGAAGGAAGAAGACTGCCTCAATAAGTTCTGGCCGTTTCCTCCTGATTGCTTCGCGCAATCGTGTCAAGGTCTCGCAATATCGATCAGGGGTCACTGTGTGTCCTCTTTCCAAAAACTTCAAGAGTATGACACCTGTGCTGTCCCAAAACACTATGGCAATCACTTCCTGGCAGTTGGTGTCATCTTAAACTTCTTTGCTTATGGAGAGAAAGGGTGTTTGCACTCCATTGACGACCGCTTACTGCTAGGGATGTAGTGGTGAATCCATGTTCCGTCACCTGTGACAATGCGGTGAAGAAAACTGTTCCCCTCCGTGGAGAACCGTTGCAAAAGTTGCAGACTTATCCCCATGTGCTTCTCCTTATGTTGGATGAACAGATTTAGTGGAACCCACTGGGAACAAACTTTCGGGTACTGCAGAATATCGGCAACAATGTTACGAACGACATCCCCAATTCTACCGTCATTTGTCCTCCCGTTATTTTGAATCAGCTCCTCCACGCCAGCTGTGTTGATGCCGTGCTGGGTTCGCCACTACGATCCTCGTCGGTGACGTTTTTCTCTATTGACCGCTAACTTCGACACTTTCTGCTACATGATGACGAGACATTAAAGGCTCTTCGTGAACCCCTACCAGCTGCCGTTTACATGTTTCGCCCAAAGAAATCGAATAACGGAGTGGATTTCTTCACGAGGCCAGTTTTCCAAACAAGTCTTCATTTGTGTTTACCTACAACTATGGCTGTAGGTGGCGGGCGGTAGACTCTGCACACTTGCTAATTTCTCTATAATGGACGAAACTCCACTTCGTTTTGATCACCCCTGCTAGCGGTAAACGCCTCAAAAATATTCTTTTTTAACTAACATTCAAAGGGCATTTTATTCCACACTATAAGAACGTTCCAGAAGAATATCGTGAAGGAAGTTGTTCGTTCAATGAACTGGCAATTTTTCATGGCAAGCGGTCAAATTTTTGCATGAAAAAGGGTGTGCACATCTTAGCAAAGTGTAGATACAAACATGTTAATACAAAGAATTCGCGTATTGCATCCTAAGAACGGAATAATATTTCGTCGTGAAATGTTCATCCATACGTACATTTCATTTTACAACGATAGATTGCAAAGAGGATGGTCCGAGTTTTACAAAAATTTTTATTTGAATCTCCTGTAAAAGTTGTGAGCAAAAGAGCAATATGGTGTTAAAAAGAAAGTACAATCCGAACATCTAGGAATTCAGACAAACTCTTGGAACTTGCAGTAGATGACTCGGATGATATAAAAATGGAAGAAATAAGTGTCATCATTTTTATGGATGATTCCATGTTGGAACAGATTTTTGTAATATATTTTGGCCGATAGGTGTTGCCTAATTGAAAAAAAAATGTGTTATATTTCATATGCTGTATTATCTTAATGCATCGTAATTCACACTTTCAATTATAATAATAAATAGACAAACAAAATGGAACAAATAAAGTTCTGTGTTATTTTGCAATAACTAGAATATTTTTATATCCACCTGAAAAATTTTATGTCAATAATTTGGTTTACAAAATTCACAGATTTAGCATCACTGAGCTTAATACTCTTGTCAAAGCCTTGATATGACGGCCTCTTTGGTCTAGCGGTTAGCGTTGCTGACTGCAGACCTGGAAGTCCCCGGTTATTCCCTGTAATACTTTAAACTTTTTTAAATTAGGAAGACCTGGAACGGGGCCCACCCAGCACTGGGACAATTTGGAATCTGTCAGATAGGCAACGACCTTTGATTAAACCATCGCATAATGGCGACCGGTCGAATGCCCGATGTGTTCACATGCCTTCTTACAATACTGCACTCTACCATTAGAGAGTGAGCGGTCGCTACGGTAGGCAAAACGCCTGTAGGGTTCTAAAGGACTTGAGGGAAAAATAGCCTGATGTTAATAAAGATGAAAGCAAGTGAGTAATGCTAGTTATGAACATAAATATGTTTACCCTTAAACAAACACATACTGTGTTTATATAAATTAGCTGCTACAATTTTAAAAATAAAATATTTATTTTCTATAAAGTTTAAGAGATAGAGAAAAGTATTTACATATTTCTATTCCCCTTTTTAGCTCTATCACTAGCTTTATTTATGGCAATGAGTTCCTTTCCAACGTGTAGTCGACACTATATCAGATGTTTATGATCTGTAATTTTTTACTTTTTGAACAGTAAAATACAATCAATTATTTTAGTTTATAATTAATGCTCTTTTTAATTATATTTAATAAATATTACACTTTTCCATAATATCAGAGCATAATGAATAAAAATCAAACAATATGAAAATATTTCTCTCTCTCTCTCTTTCTCAATTTGGTTTTATGGGTACAATATAAGGATATTTATTTAACATTATAATAAAAATGGAATAATTGTACGCTTGAATGTTGCGATAAAATGTCTAAAACACGATTTACTTAGACATAGTACATTTAAATACTACTTTAAAACCTGTGATTAAATAATTAACCATATATTTAAGTGATATTTCATATATCGTAAAATTTTAAAAAACTTTGTTTTTGCTTCTAATTAATCTTGTTGAATGTTCCCAGTAACTCACACCGCGGAACAAACGACCATATGGGTGCAAAATACTTGTATAATTCTCCGTGTGAAAAAAATCTAGTATCTACACGTACAAAAGTTGGATGTATATCTGGAAAAAGAAAATGTTATTTCACTTTCTACAGAAAAAAATTCAGAATAAAATCAAGAATTATGAAGGAAAAAAAAAAAGCTTTTGCTCTCAGTCTTGGTGCTAATTCTTTTAATCATTTATATGCCATGGTGAATGTATAAATGATTAAATTAAATTATGATGGTTAAACATTTCCGTGGATTGACAGCGCCTCACGCCCTTTCCAAGGCAAGAAAGAATCCAATTAGATAAGATCTTGCTGCTTTAGTTGAAAACAAGTCCTCTGGTTGGTAAGCTAGCCCAGTCCCCCGAATCTCGCGTGCTGATGGTATCCTTGGAAATTGAGATTCTCCTTATAAAGATATTCACTTTATCTGAGAATTTTAATTGGGCATGAGATTTAGAACCTTATTTGCATTTTCCATCTCTTATATTTATACTTCAAAGGGAAGTAAGAAATATGTTTGGAATAGCTATATAAGTTGCTTGAATTCGGCTTGTATCATCTAGTGCATTTAAAGACATTACAAGACAGTTCAATTTTACTAACTACATTTTAAAATATTAACCAAAGTTTAGTAATACCAATTTCCTTTAATACTAAGTGTCGTTCCTGCTGGTTATGTTTACTGTTTAGGTTTCATGAAACGGCGAGTAAATTGAGCTTTACGAAAGAACCACTAAAATCAAATTGTGAATCCGATGAGTCGTAAAGAAAAACCCCAATTTCTGCATAACTTCTTTAGCAGTATATAGATACTCGCCGCTAGGATAAATTTGTGTGCACTCTTGCCCCGCTAGAAACCTTGCCTTCCTCTTGACGTTTCGGATTCTTACTTCTATTACAGGAGGTAGCGCCATGCATTTCTATTCCTTTTCTTTGTCGCTCTACTTGCTCGCACTGGCAGTCGGCTTTCGTCTTTGGTAAACGTCACTACGTTTGGACTTTCGGCTTTTCCTTGCTCGAGGCTGTCATCTGGCTAAGTGGTAACCCGTGTTTCGTCGTTCTTCGACGAATTCCTCCAGCAAGGCTTAGCCACAAAAGTCTTTTTTGGACTCTGATACTTTTTTTCAGTGATTAGAGCATAGACCTAGATAGCTAATTAATTATTTATTGTATACATTTCTTTAGTTATTTATTTGTTCACTATCTTGTAATAAATATTTTTATTGTTGCTGTGTGAAAGCTTTGTGCCAGAATGAATGAATAGTGTTTAATGCCCGTTTATGCTACAGAGGCAACACAGGCGATGGACACTGATAATAAATGAGATGAAATGATATATTGGGAGAGGATTTATTTTTAAGAAAGGAATCGTTTCAGGCCTAAGTTTAGGGTACCTCCCCGGCATTTGCCATTTATGAGGACTGAGGAAAACCTGGAAAAAACCTGTCAGGGAGGACGGTCCTGGCGGTATTCGAACCCAGACCTCAAGCTCACGAGTCCGCGCCTTAACGACATCGGCCATCATGGCGGTTTTGCTTTGTGCCAGATTTGTGGTCACTGGAAGTTGGTTTCTCAACGAAAATTTCTACCATGATTTGGTTATATGAGAAAGATTTGTAAGTGAATTCATTAGAATTGTTATATAGTGTTGAATACTTAAATTTCTCTGACATACTTTATTTTTGAATCAATCATACAAGAACCATCAGCAGCCAAGGTACTAGGTTTCTTGCACGTTTGTTATCTATTTATTCGTTTGTTCTCTTGCAGTCGCGGCCCCATTTTGATGGTTAATCATGTAAAAGTTTGACAATACAGAAAGAAAACCAAAATATTTGGGAATATAGCTAGGGGAAATTAAAATAAAAATAGAATTGAGTTCATACCCCAAAGAGGGCAGTCAAAGAAATTAACTGAACTTAAAAAACACCATTTTGAAGAAAAGAAAGCAAAACCCTCGATTGATTGCACGCACTTTTGAGACAGCCATTCATAAAGCATTTCCAACGCAATAATTCCGAGGAAAAATGCAATAAAGTGAGTAAAACGAGAGAGGAAAACAAGTTTTGAGAAGGGAAATGTGAATAAAAATGAAAGATTGCTTTTTTTATTTGACACGGTGAATATATGAAGTATAGAGGGACAAGTACAAAACTGACGTAATTTCCACTAGAAATAACTGGAATGAGTTCAGCACCAAATTAAGAGAAAGTAATAATACATCCATGAAAAGAATACTGAAAGAGACACTTAAAAATCACTATACTGCCTTTAAGTATCATGTCAAAGCATTTGAGGTTCATACTGTTTCAAAAGGTATCCTATTAACAAAGAAAACCCCCGGTTTCGAACAAACAAAATCGCCTTACTTACCTCTACATTCAACGGTGATATTCGTTTCTCGTAAAACTCCTAATGCCTATACCTCTCGAATCTCATCTATTGTATCTTTAATTATATTTGTTTATATTAATTGGGGAAAGAAAGTTAGATTAACTCCTATAAATATGATTAAGAATTTACTTTAAAGTAAACAAGAATTTATTAAGTCCTGGTCGCGGCTGACAATAGTGATTGCTGAAAACAAGTGCCACTTTGAAGCATGTGATACAAACACTTGTAAAAATTCGACTATCGTGCCATAAAGAGACTGAACTTAGCCCTTTAGTGAGAAACTGCAGCTTTTTATTCAAAAACAAATATAACCACTGAATTTAGAGATAAGCAAGTGACCCATAAATGAATTTTGGTGCGGTTCTGTTTGTTCCAAACCGAAGATTTTATTTTTTAGAGCACAAAACACCACACGTTTATAAAAGTTAAAGGATATCTTCCTCGGAATTAGAAAAAGACCAGTTTGTAAAACCCTCTATTTTAAAAATACTTATACATAATCGCATCAGCCCTGAATGATATTGCAAATTCTTGACGATTTTCATTAAAATTGTGATATCAAAAGGTAGTTTAAATAAAGTATTAGTTTTGGAGATTAAAGATAATTTTTTTATATTTCCTTTGAAGTTTTAAAACTTTGTTATTTTAGAATTACGAAATTTATTTGAACAAAGATGAACTTTTTTTTTTTGGAAGAAGAGGGAATACTTTCAATTATATGATAACAAAAGATTGTGTGTTTTGAAGACTTTGCTGGTCAGTCTAGTGATAAGAAAGTAAAAGCTTCAAGACAGCAACAAAATGCTGGTTAAAAGATAAACGTAGTTTCCTCTCGCAAACTAAAGGTGCTTAATGCTGAACAATCTGAAATGCAAAAAGTTTAGGATATTTTGTCATTATATTAGAAACTCAACGGAAGTGTCGACTTTAATACAAAGATACGTATATAAAGAAATTTTATAGAATATCGGTGACTATTCAAATAATTAAAACTGTTGTCCGCTACAAATTTTGCATATGCAGGATGAAACAAAAAGGAATATCAACATTTTGGGGAAATATTCCTTGTATATAAGAGGGTAGATCCACAAGTTTCCGGCCTCGCCGATATTGGTTATTGCTTACACAAAATTCATATCTCGTGTCACACCGTATCTGTTAAGTAAATAATTGCAGCTGTAACTTCCACCGTTGTGTTCAGTTGTTCAGATATAGTTGCATAAAGAAAGCTATTTGTAGAAGATTGTGACATTTTCAAAATGGAGAAACGAACTGTTATTAACTAATTCACAAAAGAAGAACCTACTCCAAACAAAATTAAAGTATCCATTGGGTGGGTATATGCGGAAGCATCCGCCTCATATTGTACCGTAAAAGAAAGGGCCAAACTTTTTCCAGTAGGTCGAGAAAGCATTGAAGACAGAGCTTGCAGGTTGGCCCTTGGCTCACTCCTGTAAACATTTCTCTTGTGGAAGGAGAAATTATGAAAGATCGGCAGTTCAAAGTTACAGAAATAGCAGCAAGGTTGGGCCTTTCTAAAACAACAGTCATTCGAATTATTCATGAACATTTAAACATGAATAAGGTTAGCTCAAGATGGGTGCACAGACTTCTTTCCTCAGTCCAAAAGCAGCGAGTCATCTGTTGCCAGGCATTTTTTGGTCTCTGCCGTGGCAACGAGAGAGAAGTTCTGCTAACCCTTGTTACAGAGATAAAACTGTAGTCCTCTACTATGATCCCTTGTCATGAATCAATGGAATGTCGTAAACCTGGCGAAGCACCTCCTCTAAATGCCAAGGTCACTCAACATCATGGCCACAATCTTTTGGGACTGTAAAGAAATACTCTTCATTGACTTCAAAGAGAGGATCACGACAGTAAATGGGGAATGTTACGCTGGCCTATTGCACAGACCACTGCTTCCATCAATGGCGAGGAAAGCTGAATGGTGGTAACGCCTTCTTCACGACAACGCGCCTGTGCACACAGCTCTTGTTGCAAAGGAAGCTGTGCCTTCAAGGAGATCGACCATCCACCCTACAGCCCAGATCTAGCTCCCAGTGATTGTTTCATCCTCTCAAAACTCAAGAAGGATCTTCGAGGAAGGAACTTAATTGTACCGAAGCAGTGATGGAAGCTGTTTAGGCCCATTTTGTAGACACGATTTCTGACTATTTGGGGAGAGGGGATTGAAATGTTAATTCAAAGATGTGAGAAGTGTATTACAATAAGGGGTAACTATATTGAAAAGTGAAATATAGTTTTTGTCTTATCATACCTACAAAAAGGTTAGGCCGGAAACTTATGAACCTACCCTCTACAGATGCAAATATGTTTAATGAATATCAGAAATGCTTTATTTCCTTGTTAGAACCCTTTGTTTACAACTCCCCTTACATAATATGCAAGCTAGAATTCTAGTATAGGTTCCTGTTGTAATAATTCCGGAACAGAGCAGTTGCTTAATACGTACAGTAGCTAAATATGCGCTTTACCTCTGGTTAAATGAAGAGAAGATGTTGTAACTGTCTTGTGGTCATTGTGTATCACGCAGTCCGTTTGTTATGCTATTCACTTCCGTGCTTGACGTAGAACCGAGCAGGTAGTGTCAGTTCTATGTGTTTATGGACCTCGTTCCAGGTACAGTAAAATGAGATATTCAAATGCAGTTGGCAGATGCTTATACGATCTATGGATTATCCGAATGTGCACTGAGTCTTCTTGCTGGTATATTCTGCAAGGCTACCAGAAAATACGAGAAAATACTGCAGGGATATATCAGCGCATCAGCGAGTCCATGTGACGGCTGGTTGATCGATATTTTGACTATTGCATATGATTTTCTGTTTCCAACAGTTCTGTTTTAGTATTCTGTAATGTGGTGCAAGTGTAGAAAATAACTGTAAACAGAAAATAAAATTCCGGAACCACATTCATATTATATTTTTTAACCTGTATGAGTGGGGCGCGTTTCCCCAAAGTTTTGACATACACTTTTGTTAATCCCGTATATAGATTGTGAACTAGGTGTACATGTAGATAAATGATATTCTCACAGGAAGGTACAACGAATAAAATTAAATATTTCGAGCCTGTTAAGTTCTTCTTCAGTGTAAAGAAGGAAATAAACAAGACAACTATATATAAATTTCGAAAAATATATCGAAGTTAGCAGTTGTATAGCTTATATTTTGATTAGTCAGAAATTGTGTGCCGCAATTTTGAAACACTGTATATTAATATTTATTTAGTATAACAAATCGCACAGGGAAGGAGCTTCTAATACATGACTGAAAAATAATGTGTCTTGCCACATAACAGGCTGCAGGATACATTGGAAAGAGTACCTTGTGCAATGAAAACAATCGTTCCGTAATCTGTTATTGTAATTTACAAGCAAATGCTGACCTGATTGATTTTACATAAAGGGGTGATAGGGGTAATACCTACGCAAACAAACGGCTACTTACTATGTACATATAGGCAGTACTTACCTGACGTGCCACATGCATACGGCTAATCATATTGCGCTCCAAAAAAGAGCATATCTACGTCTTGTATTTCAAATTGTATTCTAGAAACAAATAATTGCAAAAAATATTGCCATTGTTTGCCTCCTCTTTTAAGCAATGTAAAACATTACAACAATATTGAAAAGATGGAATAGTTTTTGACTTTTTTTTAGAATAGCGTTTATCGCCTTTTTTTTTTTATTGCTGAGGCACCACAGGCGGTGGGCACTGATGATACATGAGATGAAATAATATATTGGGAAAGGATATTTTTATTTTAGGAGGGAAACGTTCCAGGCCTAAGTTTAGGGTACCTCCCCGGCATTTGCCATTTATGAGGACTGAGGAAAAACTGGAAAAAAAACCTCATTTAAGGTGGACGGTCATGGCGGGATTCAAACCCCAGACCTCCCGCTCACGAGTCCGACCTCGGCCACCCGTGGCGGTTTTTTGGCTTATGGAAGAGTTGGAGGGAGTTCAACGTTTGCCCTTCGTCTTTATGGAGAACTATTTCCTAATCGTTATGCCTCATGATGGATAGAGTGATTACGAAATTCAGATCAGTAGAACAAATCTAAGGGAATTTGGTAGCGGTAGACCAGGGCTGTATGACACAGGACACAGGTCTGTAAGAACTGTTCCTTTTGAAGAACAAGTTCTTGAAAGCATTGCTGAGGCACTTTGAATTAATACATACTGAGTAGCTCGTAGGAGTTAGTGAGCAGTTGGATATCATTTTTCCAAACAAATGGATTGATCAAGGAGGTCCTATCCCCTGGCCACCCAATCTCCAGATCTTACACCATGAGACCTTATTCTGTGGGAGCACCTGACACCATTAGTGTAGGAAACTCCCGTGACAACAAAAGAGGAACTGGTAGCCAGCCAGAATCCATGATGCATGCGAGGAAGCGAGCGCGAACCCAAGTTGTGCTGCCAGTGCATAAGTCAGTATTGAAAGAGTGTCGTTTTTGTTCAGAAACTGAGGTCACAGTTTGAACATTTGTTTTAAGTTGTCATTAGGTTGTAACTTGTTATAAATATCAATAGGAAATCGATCACGTATTTCCATTAAAAATAAATAAATAAAACGCAATCCAAACTACATAACCGGGATTAGTATTTATGTTCATCTTTATTTAAAATGGTATGTTGCCATATGTTCCCGACACATTTGCGCAATCAATAATAACATTCATTCATCGTTCAATATTAATGAACACGCAATAAATAAATAAATAAATAAATAAATACTTGGTCACGATTATGCTTGGATAAAATAAAATGAAACCCCAAATGTTAATAAAATCAAATGTATTGTGAAATCTCTTAAATATCTTGGATCATGAGAATGTTTATTCCTTAATTACTCTTTTGAGTTCCTTGGGACAAGGAGTAACAGATACACGGGAATTGAAAAATCAGCTTGACCTCATGTCCGAACACGCTGCGTTAAGAAATTAATATAACTTGAGAAGTTAGCGAGTCCCGCTTACTAGTTCGAAACAATATATAAAATTCTACATTTTCTTATTAAAGTATCAAACAAACATTCAATATAGTGTCATTTTTTACTAGTGTTAAATACCTGTTTTTAGTGCTGAGGCGTGATATGCGGCGAACGCTGATGACAAACGAGATGAAATTATAAATTAAAAAAGGAATTTTTAGAAATGAAGGCGTTCCGACACGAAGTTTCGGGTATCTTTCCAGCATTTGTCATTTATGGGGACTAACGAAAATCTCAGAAAACCCCTCTAAAGGGAGGAATGTCAATGAGTAAAATCGAAACTCCAGACCTCCAGTTCACGAGTTAGTGCCTCTATTCGGGGAGGTAACGTAGCGTGCTGCTCTACAAAGACGTAGTTAAATTTTTGTTTACAACTGGCAGGTTTACCACCAAATGGTCATTAAAGAAAAAGGTTCGTCAACCACATTACATTTACTGTATCAGGAAGTACAGAAGATCTGATATGTTGACGTTGTTACTTTGCAATATCTTCCGTAGGTTAAACATATGGTATTTTCCATATTGTGCAATGTCAACCACTATGAATTTTTACCCACATCCAGTAAGGGCTATCAGAAATGTTGAAAAAATGTTTGTAATTGTAAAACCGTCATAAAAATATAAAGTTCTTCATAATTTTGATGTGCCTACCATCCAAAGTACCTATACTTGTACAACTGGGAAAGTTGGTGCATGAGACAATTATTGTCTAACATCGAACCCAGACCCGCTTAGAAATAATATTTATATATAATATAATCACAAAAGAATCATAGACATATGGCTTACTCTTGATATTTACAAGAATAAGAAAGAAGGTAAAATACCAAATAAAAGGGAAATACCAAGCATTGTAACCTCTTAGAATAAGAGAATCTATTTGTAATGTTTACTTCAGGTCAACTAGAACTTTGAAAACAATTGAGTATTGAACAAAACACGGTCCCAGGAATTTAGAGCTCTCTTTTAATATCTTATTTAGGTCAAGAATCTAAGACTTAAGATTTTACTGTGGGTGGACCTGAATAAAATCTTAGAAGATAGCCAATGAAAGGGAAACGGTATAAATTAGCATAAAAGCCCACAATAGGACGATATTGGCAGGAATATCATATCACGTGACATTTAGAAAGTTATGTTGAAGGCGTTTATAGCACACAAAACCAGTGGACGGCCGAATTAATAAAAGCAGTTGAAATGGACTATAGAATACTTGTTTGTTATTTGTTATCTGTTAGTAGTTAGGTCTGAAGTGTAGAATTTACTTTGCCTCTATTTCTTGATCTGCTAAAGTGTGTAATATGCTTGTATGTTCGACTGGATCGAAGGCCTTGCTGTAGTCAATAAATGCGAGATTTAGTGCTATCCTCTGCTTTCTCCATCAGCTGGTTTATAGTTTAGAGATCCTCTACTGTGCTAAATCTTGTACAAAACCCGCTTGTTCTGGAGGTTGCTTTTCATTCAGGATCTTCGTTATTTTTCTAGTTAAGTTTTTTGTAAACAGTTTGTCTGTATTTCACATCAGACTTATAGGTCTGTTATTGCTTATGTCATCTCTAGTGATTTTTTGTGTAGGAGAATAATTGTTCTGGTTTTTCATTGTTTAGGTAATTACTCTTCTTCTTCTTCTTCTTCTTCTTCTTATTATTATTATTATTATTATTATTATTATTATTATTTACCAAATCGTTTCCTGTAACTTCAAAAAGATTTTCTACAGCAGTCATGTTTTATTCGTATGGAAAGGAATAGCTTCAAGGTTAATATCTGATATTCACAAATAAAAAGTTCTTGCACTACATTTTTCGGACGATACCCTGAAGACCTACGTATCATTTTTGACCTTAGTTAAGTTGGATAAAAGCTCGCATAAAAACGTGTAAATAAGGATATAATAGTTTCCCTTTCTTAACTTAGTCATCATTTTATATCTTCACAGCTAGAAGAGTTCATACTTGTGCATTACTACTTGAAAAAATTATTGAAAAAAGTGAAAACAAATATAAAAAACAAGTAATAAATAATAAATACTCCTATAAATATTCCAAACGATAAAACTACGTTTGGGCTCACAGGTTTGTCGGCATATACGATGCCAAGTATTGTCTTTTCAGAATGACCATAAAAAAACTGTTCTTTTTTAGAAATTAACAAGCGGGTGCTCGAAAAAGACATTCACGACCTGAAGCGCTGGATGATCAAAAACGTGAAAAAGAAAACACAAAAACTAACCTAAAAAGAAATGCATATTAACTATCTACAATTATAGCAACTTCATTTATTTCAAATCCTGATGTTTTCTTCTTATTCATACTTGAGATTTTCAGTCATTTTATGCACTGCAGTGGAGTAAACAGAGTAGGAAAAGGAAAAATACAGCGTCAGAGTGGAAGTAAAGTTGTAGTGAGGCCATATACCATTCAACACTAAATTATGCGGTAAACTAATCCCATTTCATCCAGGGAGGTAATTTTACACCGTGGACTACGGCATTTATATCAAATTATCCTTCACGAGTCGAAGCTTTCCTGGTTTCTGCTAGCAGTCAGGGAACTTAATTGAGTTCATTAATTCTCAAAGCACAACATACGTGATGCATTAAAAACCCTAACGGTAGCCAGACTTTAAAATAACTTTGACATTAAATCTAATTTGCATATCTATTTAACGGTAAATTAAGTACAGTATTAACAGTTTAGAAAGCTTTTAAAACTGTTCTCAAATTAAAAATGTTATTAAAGCATTATCATAAAGTACATGGGAATAAGTCATTTTAGTGAATAATAAGTGAATGAGAATGGAAATCATAAAACATTCAAACACTAAATTTATTAAATAAAATATTACGAAAAAAGCTTCTTTAGTCACATTAAAAGTAAAATAAACACATAAATATTAGGTAACACTAATACATTTTCACTAATTAAATTTCATTTTAACTGTGCGAAAATTCCACTATTATTTTTGCCTTTCCCTTAAAACAATCATGGTATCTGTGTGATGTACTTGCCCAAGACAAATATGTTCTTTCGTCAAATTTCAGTACAGCTTAGAGAACTTAATTAAAAGTACACACTTTCCACACACTTGCGACAATATGAACCAAAAGGTTAGGACTACTCTCCTATTAGTTGAATGGATATATGTTTTTCTATTTTGTAATAATTTTTTTCGTGTAATACCTTATATTTTACTTTTTCATATTAATTATTAATTGACACACTATTATTATTTAAATGTATATTTCTATAAGTACTTTGAACTTAACAAGCAATGTTAAAAATATAACATTCTTTAGGCCTTCATGGCTACGATGACCAAATCCACTGACGATACTAAACCTAGTAGCTAGCTAAAGCTTTTTTTTTAAGTTTAATTTTTTCTGGCCTTTTAAATTAAGTTTTTTTGTTGAACAATAATTATTAGTTTATACATTAATATTATTGTAATGTCTTTTATGTACAGTAGATTTAACTTAACAAGCAATGTTAGTAAATACCCTGAAAATTTTTTAAGAGTATTAGTAAAGGCGGGGACAGTGCTACTTAGTTATGACACAAGTGATAAAAATATAATAATATATAGATATATTATACAAAAATATCAGAAACTCGATTAAGAAAGAATTATAAACCGATTCTTTTCAATATTTTCAAATATACACATTTTTACTTTCACTTGCTGAAGCAAGATATATTGATGACATTTATAAATCACATCTTCTTCTTCTTCAAGCCTGTTTTCCCATAGTGGGCCTTCGACATACCGCGACGACCGCTGCGTCTTCTACCTCAATCACGTGATGTCATTGGTAAAGTGCAGTATTGCAGGGGGGTATGTGATCAGTACACCGCATCTGCCGGTCGCTATATCGCGGCTTACTAGATCGAAGATCGCCACCTCTCTATCAGGCAGCTTCCCAATTGTCCTCATGAGGCTGGTGGACCCCGTTCCAGACCTTTCTAACTTAGAAAAATTCCTGAGCAGGTACCGGAAATCGAACCCAGGCCTCCCGGACAGCAGTCAACAACGCTAATCACAAGACCAAGAAGGTGTCTTGCACATATTTTTTCTGCAAATTTATTTCTTTAAAAAAATATATCACCTTATATATCTTAACTTTTTTAAGCAATTCAAACCAATATGAACCTTAAGTGAGAAATGTCATAGCTTGAAATTGTTTTAAAGAAGAAAACTGGCTTCTAAATTTTTCCACTCGGTTAATAAGTATTTAAAACTGTCATTAGTAAACTTTTTCATCTAACCAAACTGTGACATCCCATAATTTCCGCAGCTCAAATCTCAGTCGGAATTTGATGGAAAGAAAAAAACTTCTGTTACTTTCCGCTCTTCGATAGTTAAGACATCACTGTGGAATCGAATTATCAAAGTTTTGGGCTTATTTCAGACCCCCGATTACTGGCAACAAAATGCAATGCTACAACATACCACTCCCGAACATATCACTAAAAGTAGCATGCAATTATCAAACATCTGCCACTCGGATAAAGATATCGTAGTATAAATATGTTCCATATAGAGAAAGTATGTACTTATGTACTCCTTGGTACATACTTTGATACCTCCCTCCCCCCCCAAAAAAAAAACGAATGTGAAAACACTTCAATGTTCATCCAGAGACAGACCACGTTTATCTTGCAGTGATTTCTCATATTTTATGTAACGTACTTACTTTCAGTGCATTTTAAATTATTTTAGGATGTCGCTGATACAAATCCGAGAGCTTCTTTGTAAACTGGAAATTCATATTTCACAAATAGACACCAATATAAAACAATACATTTCTGCTAAGGAGAGACTTCGAGATAATGTTTGTCTTCATCAGTTTAATCCTGAAATGTTTATGCTAAATTACTTCAAAAGAAGTAGGATGTACCGAAAATCAAAGAAATATTGTCAACGTGATAAAATATTTAAACTATAAAAAATAAAACAAAATAGGCAGTTGAAATATTTTGTACCAGGTGGCCCTTATAAGCCGTCTTTTAAATGAAGATAGATTTCCCTACAGCTGTTTTTTTTTTTGATTGATTTATTTATGGACGCTCTTTAACACCTCAAGTCATCAGCGTCCCATTCAACTCAGGGCGTGAAACGGCCGACAAATTTTGCTCAGAGGCCTCTTTTTTCAGGCTTGAAGTTCTTTTTCGTGCCGTAAATGTACGATACGGGACCCACGGCTTTATTTCCCTTCCGAAGGAAGTCATACTTAGGATTTTTACACCCGAAAAAAATCCATCGCGATTTTCAGCATCCAGTGAGTCTCTTCCCTGCATACTCTTTATCAACGCACTGCAAAGCCTCCCTTTTGATTCCTTTGTGACTTGCCTTTTTATCTCGTGGCTACCACTATAAAACGTATTTTTATTTTGTTGAATATTTTCTTCAAGTGATTGCGGTAATCTAGTTCTGCGTATTGACTACTGCTTGACTTTCTTCGAAATTTACCTCCACTGCATAAACAAAGCCAAAACAAACGCAAAACAACAAACAATTCATTTTAAATTTTGATAAACAAAAACGCTAAAGGTTTTCACTGTTTCTAGAAGGAGGAAAGATGGCAGGTCTTAATAAACGCACGTTTCTCCTCCCTACTTCCGATTCTAATTTATTTAATTATACAAAGACAAATGCACAAATCTTACAAAGAATTGAGCCAAGTTTTTCTCTAGGAACAAAAGCAAAGAAAAATCTGTGGGATCACCAGAGGTCGTGCGCGACTCAATAGGGCTACTACTATGCAACGAAATTTGTAACATCCTAAAGGATCATGTGTGCTAGAAGGAACATTGGCGTAACATCGCGGAAACCTTTGACAAACGTATGCGGCGGTATTTGTGAATTCATTTATTTTTATAGGTTGTGATTGGATTTGGATTTTCGTGGATAAGGAGGTGATGGAAATTTTATATATGGATTGGTATCTCAGGAGTGATTGGTCGAACCTCCATGCAATACCGCATTCTTGTAATGTTTAGTCCTCGGCTATAAGTTCAATTCATTAGCTGAACTTTTTTATGATCCATTGTCACAGGAAAAGGTAATGATAAATAATAATATACGCTCGTATTTCCAGTTTTCGCCGTTTATTAACACTTTCGCTTTTTTTCGTATCTTACACAAAATCTATGCGAAAGTGAAAACAGAAAAAGCGGAATTATTTCGACTAGAAAGAGGAGTTCACCAAGGCGATGTAGTCTCTTCCAAACTTTTCTCTTGTGTAATGGAGCATATATTCAGATAAAAGAACTGGCATAATAATTTCGGAATCAACATAAACGCCAGTACACGAACAAATCTGAGATTTGCCGATGATATGGTCTTATTCGCTAAAACACCGAGAGCACTACTATGTTGGAAAAATTATGTGAGCATAGCAAAATGCAGGGCTGTCACTAAACAAACTGAACACGCAGTTCATTTTAAACGGACCTGAAACCCTAATAAAAATAAACGAAACAGTCCTCACATATGTGAGCGACAACAGATTTCCTTCCATGATAAAATGGAAAAAGAGGTACAAAGAAGGATCTCATTAACCTGGAGAGCATTTTGGACCCTTAAGTTTATATTGTTAGACCAAACACTAACTAAGAAAATCACATTCCAGACGCTCAAAAGCTGTGTATACCCTGCATTACTCTAATGCGCTATAAAATATATAGAAATCGAATAACAAGACATTTCAATTATTTCATTGAGAGTGCTCGTGTAGAGAAATGTCAAAGTTATTACACTGAAAGCTAAATTTTTACTAATTATTTTTACTGTTGAAAAGTAAATTAATAAAATATTAAACTCTCTGAGCGATGTAACGCTTACGGAAACTATTTTGTTGGCAATCAATCAGAAATTGATGACGATGTGAATGAAAAAGTGTTAGCTACAATGCCTAAAGAGAGTTGCTGTTATCTTATATAAGGTGCAAGATTAGGCCTATAGCACTAAAGCACGGAAGTGCGCGCACAGCGATCTTCATTAGTCATTATGTGTAAGGAGGTAATAAAACTGAGTGCATTGGAGAAGATGTTCATGTACACGAGTGCTGTTTTGGATGTTATCGCTGAATGCATAATTTACTCCTAGGAGTCGGTTATATGAAACGATATACGATCGGTCCTGGTGGTGTAGTGCTTACCATACTTGGCTCCTAAACCCAAGAACGCGGGTTCGAATCCAGCCAGGACTGATGGATTTTTTCAGGCGTAAAAATCCTAAGTATGGCGTCCTTCAGAAGGGAAGTAAAGCCGTGGGTTCGTGTCGTACATTTACGGCACAAAAAAGAACCTCAAGCCTGAAAGAGAGACCTCTGAGTAAAATTTGTCGGCCATTTCACGCCCTCAGTTGAATGGGACGCTGATGACCTCAGATGTTAGTGAGCGTCCATAAATAAACCAATAAAAAAAAAAAAGATATACGAGGAGGATTAAAATGAAATCACACTCGTTTCCCTAATCTGGCAGCACTGCACAGAAAAGACTGGCTTTTGCGCAGAAACGAGGTTCCAGCCACTTTTGTTGTAGTAGAGATAAGAACTGCGTCGTAGTAATGACCCGTCAACTGGAAACGCACTCCAACATTGAAGTTTGCGGAACATTACGTTCTTATGGACAAGACGTTTCGATAGTATTGAGATTCATCGTGAAATTTCGGTCATGTATAAGCTAAACGCAATGTCCTGTCCATATTTATTGAACAAGGCTATACAGATCCAACAATGTCAAACACAGACGACATGGTGCTGCAAGTTGATATAATGGTTCTCAGCAATCTCAGAGTGACTGTAGTAAAAATTGCACAGGAGCGGGTTTCTCAATAGACATCGCCCGTATTTCTATCATTAGGGATTCGAAATATTAGACAGATTTTACAGAGACTGAGCGATTATGTCGGAAAATACACATCTGTTTCTTACTGTATTGCAATACGTTGCTTACTAAACATTTCTTGCCCCAGAATATTAAGTGCAACTTACTTTCTGACTCACTCTCGTTACAAGCATCCCTGCATATTCATTTCGCCCGAAATAACGACGCTTGGTATTGATGAAATGCTTTCAGGGACCTCAGATCCCCAGGTGGAAACAATTGCGAATGTTCACCGCCACTCAGTGGGGGTTTACACAAGTGAATGACGGAATCAAAGATGAACATTAGTAAGCCGATATGCAGATGTGGTTATGCACATCCGTCGTTTCTTCATCAGAGATATTGCTGACGAAGTATGGAATCAGCATCGACACTACAAGCTCGAGGATTTGTTGTGTAGAATAGCAGCGAAATTTGTGCACAAGCTGTGCTAGTAAAAACAATTCCAGTTAAAATCGCGCTGAAGTAAGTGAATAAAAATCATGTAAATTCTTCACAGAGTAAGTTTCTGAAGGTCTTAGGCACTGGTGATGAGAAAATGTGGTATTTTGATACTTTTTGGCAATTGAAGTACCTCATGCAGAACCGAAATGACTCAAAAACCACTCCTAATCATGCCTTTCAAAAGCATTTTATTACTGCTACGCCTATGGAGTTTAGAGAATGTGCGTATGGAATTACAAAGGATCTACTGTGAAGCAGATTAGGGAGCGAATCATTCTAACTTATTTTTTTACTGGTGTAGATCTTAAATTTAAAGATTATCTGGTGACAAAAGTATGCAACTATATAAAGCACTCCTAGTCAAAATAGAACGTGAAACAGGATTTCTAAGGTGTGTTGATGAATAAATGATAAAAATGACTGGCGAAGGTGTTTACTGAATTATTATTGGTCGGATAGTAGTTTTGGTATCGGAGGGTAGGAAGCAGATTTGTATTAGGAGGTTCTCTCAGGGAGTGTATGGGGGATGCAGGCGATAGATTGTTGAGTACGGGGAGATGATCACCTCGTAACCTCCTCTGCTGATCCCGTCTTCCTCTTCTCTGCTCCAGTCTTCACACTTCTTCCCCGCTTCTGTTATTTACGAAGGGAAAATTCCCTAGCTAAAGTGAGAAGTCTGGTGTATTTTGGGAGACGCCTCGGCGCTCCTCGGGTAAAAGAATTAGAGGGACGTGTCCAAATGAAAAATACTAAATAAATCACTAAAATATGGCTCTTTATTTAACTTCTTTAATGGGGAGAAAGACTAGGGCAACCACTGCGACACCTGCTGCTTCAAATGATATCTCACTTAACAAAAAGCGAAGTCAATAAAGGCGGTGAAAAACTGAGAGGAGCACGATCAGTGTAAAAACTGGCGGAGAATTGTGAACTGCTTCTGACTCCCGGCTTTTCGATCATTTTATTTGACTTCAGTCAGAGGAACAACTGACTTCTCTAGAGTATAAGCGTTCTGGTTGCTATTCTGCTCTTCCCATTGGTGACTTGATTTCGCGCTTTTCTCGGCATTTGTCACTTACAGCTTGAGTTCTCGGGCCTAACTTTACGCAATGGGTTCAATAATAGTTGTTTACATATCCTTGAGGAAGAAACTGGGGTAAAGTGGGACAAAGGCTAACGGTTCAGAAGAGAAATCCGTTTCCTCCTGCGTGGTCTTTAGAAAAATCCTTCAGAGTTTTACGGTCCTGGGTCGGGTGTAAGTCATAAACCATTACTCCACTTTACGGTTTCGCACCCTCCTCGATAATTTTGTGCAAAGCAACTTTTAGCTTTACCCAACATGGAAACTATGAATATACCACAAGTGGTTGAGTCAAATATACAGTGGTTATGAGAATTATAAATTGGTTCGTTTAAATATGAATAGTGAATTTGATATCATCGCTCAGAATTGCCTTGTTTTAAGGAGTTGAGGAAATTCTTATTTCAAATGCAAACAAGCCAGTGAATCAACGAGGTTATTGAACAGGAAGCTGAACGTAATGATCTTTGGAGTGGAAGAAAGCAGGGAGAAAAGACGTGGGAAGAAGTAGAAGTGATAAAAAAAAGTGCGCAACAAATTGGAAGGTTGGGAAATTAGAGATGCCTGGAAAATTGAACGTAGGGGCGAGGCAGCAAAGTCAAAATTGGTTAAACTAGCCACAATGAACATGAAACGAAAAGTATTGAGCCAAAACGGCAAATTAAAGGGTTCGAGAATTTTATTGGAAATGACTATGGAAAAAGGGAACGAGAAATGAGAGCGGAATTATTAAAAAAAAAGATGAAGGAAGCCAGAAACGAACCAGGTAGTAACTTAGTTCAAGGACGACTTTGTGGATTTTGTTTATTTACGGATGCTCTCCTACTCAATGCAGACCGTTAAACAACCAATACTTTGCTCAGAGGCCTCTTCTTTCAAGCTTCAGGTTCTTTTACATGCCGTAAATCTACGAGATGGGACCCACGGCTTTACTTCCTTGCCGAAGGAAGGATTTTAGGATTTTTACCCACAAAAAAATTCATCGTAAAAACCCGCAATCTTTGGTTTAGGAGGCAAGTACACCACCAGGACCGACGAGGAAGGCTTTGCTGTGAATGATTGTAAATATGGATTGTTGCAGAGAAGCAATAAGGCGATTCGGAAGAAAATTTGCCAATTTTTTAAAAAGTTAACGAGAGAAAGGATCTGTAAATGACAAGAAACGTGTTCCCTCCGCTGTGTTCCCTTGGAAGAAAAATTAAAAGACGAAATACAACAATTTCCCATGCCGGTCGGCAATACGGTCAATGCTATTGAGGAGCATTATGTTCGGTATTTCAGATAACACAGTGCTTATTATCACCATAATCCTCACTGTCAAGTAAACTATAATTGTCTTCCACTAAAAATAAACCATTAACTTTACGCAAGGCGATTCCTCCCTTTTCCGATAACTGCTCTTCTCCAATAAGCAGACACGCTCAGGATGCCAGTAACTCAAATAACCTGTGTGTATGTGTATACATAATTTAACACAATTCAACTATTTATATTTAAGAAGAAAAAATCGTTGCTTAGGAGAACAAAAAGTGTGTAAACTTTAGTAATTCTAGTTTAACGTGGGCATGCATACTTTGAACACTAAAGATTTCTTTTGCGTAAGCAGGGCTTAAAATGGAAAACTTCTTTACTATATTTTTTACTGTGTTATCAAGCATAGTAGAAGCAGATACACTTTAGAAATAATTAGAATGTGAATTGCAAAGTTAACCTTAAAGCTCTTCACTAATCCGATTGTGTGCATGGTATTGTTAATCGTTAATCAAATATGAGTAAGTAGAAATACGAGGGAAACCTGCCCATTGACGGATTCGGTTGATGACTCGATCTTGGCCCCACGAGGGCTATATTTAGCTGCGGGCGCAAGCCGAAAATAACCCCGTGTAAATTTATTCCATTCGCTTTCCGTGCCCTGCTGCCATGGTGTCAATTGTATAGTGGAGTTTAAATAAAATAAAGCAATGGTAAAGTTTATATTCTGTGCGAAATAAAACTACACTGAGGAGAGATTATCTCCTATTCTAGAATTATACAAATGAAACATAACACTGGAACAGCTTTACAAAGAATTTCATGATTTTACATTTTTAATACAAAAATGAAATAGGTGTTAATTTTAAAACTGATTTATCTACTGATGATATTTGATTATTTTTGGTCTATTGGTACAACCTGGATCTTCCGCATGTATATGTGTATTATTTTGATAGGAAAGAAAATTTCGGTTACTTATAATTAAAAGGAATTATCTAAACATCATGTTAGACCTTTCTAAAGTCTGCCACAATTATGCAAAGTGAAACCATGTTAGTATGGCAACAAAATAGAAGTGACAAATATACAATGTTATTCACAATTATTATATTTAAAATCCTAGAATCATTTATTATCACGTACATATTTAACTATATTTGGCCAACCTCAAGTAAACGTTTGGTCTGGCAGCGTCTATTTACCATTAAAACCTTTGAATTGCAGTTATAGCAGTGGAACAACGTGCAATTGTTCATTATTATATTGTCATATTTTAATTTTGTTTGTATATAAAATGAAATTATTTTACTGATATATTATTTATTCGTTTAGTCAGTTGTAAGCTTTTATTATTTTTGTAAACGTTATACTTATATTTTCTACTTCAAATAGATTTGTCGATGTCTTTTTTCATCAACATGATTTAGATTCTTTTTTCTACCACTTCTGCAATCAATCATGCAGTTTTTATGTCTTGTAACTTGTTTCTTTAGTAACCATGTAAAACCGGCTAAATTATAATCAACTGTTTTTATTTTTCTATTCTATTATATTAGCCCTATGTTTCTATTGTCGTTTTAATAACAGTATTATCGTGACATAATTTATTACTTGCATTAGCTTGGAGTATTAAACAATCTACTTTTAGTCAGTCAGACAAACCTGATTGCGAAATTATATCTTGGTACAATCTGATTTTGATATTTATCTGGTAGATGGCTTTCTTTGAAAAGAAGTATACCCTGGGAAATAATGAAAAATAGAGGAATAACAATTCACACAATAAAAGGAAGCAGTCGATAAAGAAATTCGACAAGGTTGCAACATGTTCTACTTGTTAGACAGCGGATAAATAAAATTAAAATTATGGGAACAGTTGCAACTAGAGCAAATAAACAATGATTCTATTATTCATTAATATCTAACTCTGAGAACACTTTGAAAAATTTATTTATGAGATAATTAAGCACTATCATTGTAACATTGTCATATCTACTAACAAATAAAAACTAATGACATTTTGTGGAAAAGTAACATATAAAAAATTATAATTGAAAATATGATTGCAGACCAAGTTAATAAATTCTTGGGCTGCACAAACTCGCATTAAGAATATAGATCTGAAAGAAAAAAATTTAATCTATACAACATAAATAAAATGTTTAGAAAATATTATAAAAATAAATCGCCAAAGGTACTACTTTAACATTTTACAAACTTATATCAATATGAAACAAAAAGGTAGAACTAGATTTCAGTTAAAGCAATAAAGAAATTCCTTATAAAAATGTCAGGGTGAGTCAGGACCGCTGTGAAAAAATCGAAGAATGCTTTTTTTAAACAACCGATGTCCTCTGAAGTTGTGCATCCCTGTTTGTTCATGTTTATGTATAATTGGTTCCAATATTAAAGCACGTAGCAATGCCTTGTCCTCGCCGTGTACCTCTGTGTGTACTTAACTGCCTGTGCAGTTGAATGGAACCATCTATTGAGAATGGACTTCTATGCTGAGTTGATCACATGATAATGTGTTACGGAAAGGTTAGAGAAAATGGTCATCCGACTTAATGTCTCTAGATTTTTTTATTTGAGGGCATATGCATAGTGTCGTGTACATAACCGCAGTTGACACAAGACAAGAACTTTGAAATGTTTTTTTAGAGTCTGACAGGCTCTGCTAAGCAGGTAAATGAATGTAATTAGGTTCAGGACAGACACTTTAAAACCTGTCATTTTTCCCAAGGATAGTCCGTGGTTTAGTGATAGCATTTGCGACCCCTGGGTTCGATTCCCGTCAAATAAAGCCATCTGGCTAAGGTTTTTGTTTGAGTATTTCGTTACTCTGAGAAGGTGAATGCTAGACAGCTTTAATGCACCAAGCATTACGAGATCATATGCGTCATTATTATTTCGTTTTGTTTTTTCATCCTTACATAGGTTTAAAGAGCCCCTGACGCACCATAACCATTTTACTATATTACCTCCATCATTTATACGGCACCCTATGGAAGTTCCGGCCTCATAAATCCGCTACAATCCCATCATGCTAGGGGAGAATGCTCACAAATTCAACGGATTATCACTGGACAAAAAAAGAAATTCCTGAATAAGTTAATAATGTCATGTCATAATTGTTAAATGTTCTTAATACCCGTGTTTCATTCGATGTTGCATGCCTCTTAGATGACGCGTCAGAGAACAATGAACATAGGTTGTAAAAAATGTTTCTCATGGTGAGATGTCTACAGATTTGTTGCAAGTTCTGATTAATTTTGTTTGTATTGGACAAACAACAGTAAGATGTAGACGGAACAGTAAGATTGCCTAATGTTTTTATTGAGTAACCGCCTGCCTTCACTATCTATCTCGTTTCTATTAATTTTTGGCAGTAAATTGGTACCAAGCAAGTGCTTGGGGTAAGAAACTAACTCTGCATTCTCATTTGCGTCTGAGTTGATTAGAAAATCCTATGCAGGCTGATTTTCCAAACGCTATCTCTGAACCAAACCATTCAATTTTTTTTCACAGAGATGTCCTGAAAACACCTTCAGCCCATGTGGGTTTTATACAAACTTCCTTTAACAGATTGAAAAATATTTTAGAATTACTTCGGTTATGTAAATAATCAATCTGTCAACAGAATCTGACTGTTTTGAGAATATAAAACTATGATTTGTGTGTTTAATGCTGCTGAACGCAAGAATTTAAAGTAATATATGTGCAATGGCACAGAAAAAGATACACTGGACTTATGAGAACTAGATAGACAAATTATTAATTAAGAACTGGTTTCCTGAAAAGCACTTATTGCTACCATTTCATAACCGCCAGACCTATCGCTTCATTTGTTCCCCCGTGAGGCCCTGGATGAAACAAAACAGCCCTGTGTTCCCATTTGTTCCCTACAGCGTCCAATATATAAAATTGTTTTTGCGTGTGGCTTGCAGCTTTCGCTGTGACTTCGTATCCGATATCCATTATCCCGAAATAAAAACCCGCGACAGCTGTTTCCTATTGCAAAGCCACTGTTTCTGTTCACTGTATTCAAATAACAAAAATAATAAACCCAGAAAGCCTTCGCTTCTGAGAAAAAGAAGAGATTGAGATTGCTACACAGTTTCTATTCACAATGTACATTTCTTTATTCAGTATGAGCGTGTAGAAACGTCTAGTTCTGCATTTTGTTTACATTTTTGAGTATTATAACAACTGTTATTATTTTAGGTATATAAGGTATGATGTCATTTAACGTTGTAGAATTAATCGTTTAAGGGTTTGAAACACTTCAGAAAGTGCCACTATCAAACTTGGCTCAACTGAGAATTGAAAAGCATTCCAAACCATTCCTCGTTAAAAGATTAACGAATAAGTTTCGTAAGATGGAAGTTATATAATTATAAAGCTACTTCATAAGCGGTGCTATAAACGGAGAGCGTAAAAATACTGGATAGTAGCAGAAATACATTTTTCAGTAAACAAAACGTTTTTGCAAATAAATATAAATGATTGATTCAAATCCGACACCTTTCTCCTTGTGCACCAGAAAATGACAACACTTTCTTTATGCAATAAAGTTTAATATTACTGAGAGAGAGAGGGGGGAGAAGGGGATGTAAGCAAAGCATATTTAAAATGACCGATGACGTAACTGAAAGTATTAGTATGTGGTTTATGCAAGATGATACGACGGCACATTTTATTAAACTTATGTGACAGCATCCCCAAAAATTGCCACGTTGGATAGGTCAAGGCGGTACTGTACTTGGCCTCCAAGAACACCTGATTTAAATTCTTTAGATTATCGTGTTTGGAGTGATCTATAAAGGGCAATGTATAACTTTCACATTGACACAGTTAAAGAGATGGAGTAGAAACTTGTCGATGCTTGTCAACAATTAAAAAATGAACAGAAAGTGTTCAAAAATACTCGCTATTAAAACTTAACTGTCATCTCTAACCTAAACCGGTTTCTTGGAGAGGAAGAGAGCAATTCAGTGATCTGTTTATATTAAAATTAATTTATTTTATTCTATGCAGTGAATTTTTATATGTTATAGGCACTTCGAGATGACAAAATATAACATAATTGCTAACACAAAATACTGATAATACCAATGAGTTTATTTAAGTATAAATTGAATGTCAATAGCCAATTGGATTTTCCCCACTATGCTCGAAATTTAAGAGTGTTAACAACAAAATATGCCTTCTCTTCGCAAAAAGGACGGAGTAATCAGAAGGGAATAAATTTACTTTAAAAATTCGCTCTTATAATCTTGCCTTAAAATTAAAAGTGGCCTATGTTATGCATATAAAATATGATTTATTTGTGAAAATGACAAAAGAAAATGAAAATAAATAGAATAACCTATTCTAAACTGACAATATATTATGATCATAATATATTGTCAGAATAATAAAATAATTGTAAAAGAAATCGACAAATAATTTAGCGTTTAAGATATATACACTACATGGCATGTTTTTGTTATAACTTTTAAATCTCGTGTAAATACTACTGCGGTTAACTTTTTAATCCAATAATAAAATTTACAATTATTATGGAAAGAAAAATGAGAAAAAAACTACCATGTATTTAGTCATTTAATTGGACAATTTTATTTAACATTTCCTCCTTTTGTTTTGCGAATGGCCATAATTCCGGATTTGCTGATGTTCTAAGACTTACTAAATTCAAAGATTTTTTTATATTGAAAAGTTTGGTGAGATCTATTGAGCTCTAATCAAGGTTATAATACAGTTTTGCTTTGGAACATTATGCTAAGAAATTCAATCATACAATACATTTTGATCATAAGGGTGGGAGTTAAAGGAAGAGAGCATAGCACCCCCTCAATTTCACAACCCCACACTAAGGTCTTCAATTCACAATGTTAAGGTACCTATTTGTTTGCAGCTGATACTAAGGGAAGCGATAAGAGTATTTACATCTCCCAACATGAGTTGATAATGCTGTTAACAGGGTTCAGCAGTTAATTAAATGCAGTTATGGAAGTTTGTTAATCAATGTCTACCATGTCTTATACTTCAGAGGTAACAAGGAGGCGCATTGTCGAAGTGAACTTTGTACGAGTAAAATCCTGAAATATCATACCGGTCACATTGCCATGTGTTACAATGAACACATTAACCAGTTAAAAGTGTACCTATAGGCAGTTATGATTGGTTGTAATTCCTGATATTCTTAAATTGGAATGGTTACTGATTCGTGACGTAAATAGTCTTTCAAAAATGATTAAACATAAAATTGCATTCCTTTATGATCAAAATTTGCAAGAGAAAAATATTAAGCAAAATAAAAATAGTGTGTGGAGCCATTTTAATCAGCCATTTGGTTTTAAAGGTTGTTTTTAATCATTATTTAATCTAATCAATTAGAACAAAAAGCAAAATAACTATTTCAAAATACTTCTTATTAACACAACAAAACCATGTTATTTTGCAACTATAATATGTTAGCACAACTGCTTTCATTGGTCTCATCTCTTCGCTATTTTTATTTCATTAATTGATTGTTTCCTTTTTTGCTGTGTACACCCATTTTTAAACTTTAAGTAGAAATTCACGTATTTTTCTAATCTGCTCATAATTTTTTTGAACGGTGTTTAACGCCCGTTTTTACTACTGAGGCACCATAGGCGGTGGACACTGATGATACATGGATGAAATGATAAATTGGGAAAGGAAACGTTCCAGGCCTAAGTTTAGGGTAGCTTCCAGACATTCGCCATTTATGAGAACTGAAAAAAACCTGGGAAAAAACTCAGAAAGGGAGGACGGTCCTGGTGGAATTCGAACCCCAGAACTCCCGCTCACGAGTCCACGCCTTAACTACCTCTGGCACCCGCGGCGGTACGGTCATCATTTTCAAACATTTTCTCATGCACTACTACTGTCATTTTTTTAATAAACTATTTTCTCCATTAAGTAATCCCTGGACATTCAAACAACATCCTAATCTGAACTAAGCAATACCCTTTCTTTCCTCTTTATTCCACTTTTCAATATATCTTTCTTTTCCAAATTCTCTCTTCATTTCCTTATAGAAAATGAACGAATTTTTCTTCTTTATTGTACCCTGCATCCAAAATCCCTTTCAGGCATTCTCTCGCCATCCATACATAACCCTCCTTTTCTTTTCACAATTTATTGTTTATCTTATTAACCAAGCTATTATTGGAACTATTGTTTTCCTGGTATTTCACACATTGCTTTTTTTTAACATTACTGCATCACCAAACCTCTCTCATTAACCTTTCTCATTTTAAATAGTGTCTTCATGTTTGCAGAATTTTGTGGAAAATGCAACAAATTGTGTTGCAGGATTGATACTGCACCAATTGTCTTCAATTTCTTACCAAAGTGTTTAAATACAGTACATCCCACAAACCGTTTTAATTTGGACATTATCTATTCGACGGTTAGCGGAAATGAAAATGTTAAACTAGACTCTCATAACTGTAGGCGCTATTTATGGGTATATTATTTATACTTTTACATGCTAAATAGTCGAAATAAGTACAACTCTTGCTCCAGATTCTCTCAAGAGATACATTCTCGAGTTCTCGTTATGTTATTAAAATGCAACATTAAAGAGAGTGGATTTGTGAATTCATGCACGTTTTTATTAACAAATATGAACAAAAATTGTTTAAACTCTGTATCTAAATTGCGTCCAAAAAGGGAAAATTAAATATACGCTCTGTTTAGCGCTGCAAGAGGAGGCGCAAAATTTCGCCATACTAATTACCTTTATAGTACTTCTTAGGCTTTCACCGTCGGAGTATTAGTTAAACCAGTTAAAATCTCCCGGGCGTTTTTGCCGTGATCCATGGTTTGAATTACTACTATAGCTTTCGCCAACTACTTCGGTTGGCATCTTCAGTTGGCGATGAACAACACTTAATTGTTAACAAGACGACAGTATTGTTGGTCGATGATTTTAACTAATTAGCTTAAACATATTCATAAAGAATACAATTTATTTCTTCGCCACTGTTATAAAACAGTCCATTAGCACTCGTGTAAGAGGCTGGGCTTTGAGTTCAGCAAAAGCTGTTATCGAATTTCTTTATATCGATGGTAAGGAAAAAAAAAAAAAGAGTTTGGCGTAAGAATAGTTACAGTTTTATTTCTCTATTGAGCACATATTTTAGAATCCACTCACTAAACCTACTTATGTATGCGGAAACAAGGCTTGAAGTTTTGCACAGCAATGAGCTTATGCTACATATCTTTATAGTTCTATAGATATTTTCATTGAGATGTATTTTGATCCCAATAATGCTAACGGCACCGAAATGGTGCAGACCTTTCTAATGGAAAGGCAAAGCCTTTCCCTAAGCGAGTGTTGTTTGCTTTTGTTTAAGTTTATCTTGGTTTACTATCTTCGTTTCTCGAAAATTGTCCGCTAAGTAATAGCGAAAGGGTTGGAATCCCCACGCCAATGAAATTTACTTTAAAGCGTTCCGGAACTTTAGGTGCCCGTTTTAATAAGCTCATTATAGAATGAAGTTCTTAACTGGTATCTGGTTTTGCTCTTTCTTCCTTCCTGCCTTTATCTGTCCCATTTACAGCTACAAACTTTGTATGTACCGAACGAAATAGCCTTTGGACATGGTTTAAAATTGCTCAGTGTTCAGGTCCGCCACTGGGAAGGCTAATATGTGCAAACGAGTCTATAATATTGACAAGTAGATCTTTAATACTGAAGTCTGATGGCAACAAACATTTTAATTATGAAGCTAGGAATAAGAGAAATAAAAAACATTTTACATTCTTCCCATCTTAATTTAAAAAAAAAAAACTTCTATTAATTTCTGCTCATTCAGAAGAGATATTAGAAAACTTTCTACCCAATATCTACATGCAGTGAGCTGAGAAAAACCGTGGGAATCAACTGTTATCTTTCGCAGTAATTTTTTTTTCTAAGGAGAATAAATAATGACTTTCTAATGTTTGGAGTGAAACTTTAATTGGCAAGAAATGGTTAATGAGAAATAAAGGAATTTTATTGAAAAATATCTTTGAAGATCGTGAGAAAAAATTTTATGGAAGGCACAAAAGAAATGGAAATAGTCAGTTTGAATTTTTTTTATTTGTTTGGTTTATTTACGGATGCTGTATAACATCTCAGGTCATCAGCTCCCCATTCAATTCAGAGAGAGAAACGGCCAACAAATTTTGCTCAGAGGCCTCATTTTTCAGGCTAGAAGTTCCTTTTCGTGTCGTAAATGTGAGACATGGGATCCACGGCTTTATTTCCCTTCCGAGGAAAGTCATAATTCGAATTTTTACAGCCGAAAAAATCCATCGATCCTGGCCGGGGTCGAACCCATGATCTTGGATTTAGGAGGTAAGTATGGCTACCACTACACCACCAGAACCAACGAAATAATCAGTTGTAAGATATATAATTTAGATTTATTTTTGACTATCAAGAATACTCGTATGCTTGCGAAAAATGTCATTGGTCTGGGAAGAGTTGGAAATGAAATATTAAATTTGTTGAATTACTGAGCTTGGGATATTGGAAATTGCTCTGGAAGGTGAAAAAATGTAGCATTATAGTTGGTATTTGAGAAATAAAGGAAGTAGTAGTTTGTAGGGATTGTAATTAGCTGATGAATTAATGGTACATGTAGAGGAAGTGAAATATTTATTTTAGTGCCTTGGGCTGGGTCGGAGCCTGGTCCCCTGGAATTCCATAAGGCTGCTGCTGGGGACTGGAAATCAAGGTGGACATTTTATACTTTAACTATTTAAATTTAGGTAAAGGTGTTAATATAAAATGAATTGTATCAATAATTGTAATTGGAGGTTACACCTAAAGATATGCGGAGACCACATTATAATTTGTATTTAATTTTTTTAGCACTTTATAAGTTTCAAATTTCATTATAGTAGATATGTGAGAGATAAAAGAATTATTAGTTTGTAGAGACTGTAACTAGCAGATAAAATAATGGTATAGGCGGGGTAATTGAAATGTTTTATTTTATTTCCTTGGGATGTGTCGGAGCCCAGTCCCCAAGGATTCCAGTAGCTACTGCTGATGACCCGGGGACCGGAGTCTGATGCAATTAAGGTGGAAATTGTTTAGAATTTAGATAAAGGGTTGGTATAAAATCATTATTGTGTTAAATTTTCTGCCGTACTGAGGAGGTATACCTAAAATGGTCTGGTTCAGATAGGCGGAGTCTCTTTACAGTTTGTATTTTTTAGCAATAAATTTAAATTTCAACATTATGATGTTCCAGATGTAGAAAGGACTACAAACATGACCAGAGAATGCGCTGGAATAGAAATATAAAAGCATAGCATTGTACATTATTTTAGATTATTACAGAGCACATTGTAAAGAACAATTCTCTTAGATAAGACGCTGCAACACTTTAAACTAATACGTTTAAAAGATAAAACACCTAATTGGTGTCATTCAAAACAACAGATGATTCGCCATCAGTGCTTAACCAGCCATAGTATAACTGCACAAACAAATGCGCATGTGCTTGAAAAAAAAATGTTAGATTTGCACGTAATGCTTAGTTTTTATGATGGTATGCCGCAGGAGGCTCTGGATATGGACTTTTATGCGTTATAACGTTAAATTTATCGCTTAGTTTTATGATACGCTGTGGCGTGTCGATTAGTGGATTACAAGAAAAGAGAAGGACTAAAAAAGTTATGAAACATTTCCTCGTAAGTCTTGACTAGCCCGTTATTTACCACAGCACTTACCCTTATGAACACATTTGCTACCGTAGCATGTGCTTTCCCAGAAGTGCAATAAACTGCTTGCACGGCTACTGAAAACCAATGAAGCAAAATGTAGCTTTTGTAGAATGTAAAGCAAATGAGATAGGCATCAAGGTTGTCGTGAGATCTTGGTATTCCCCGGGCAGATGGGAAGTTAACACCACATGCTGCTTTGGTTATGGATCTTGTTAGCTTGTTTACTACATAACTAACGACCTTAGTACACTGCACCCTTACAGCTTCATTAAACACGGGCAAATAGTTGAACATTTTGGTAACATTTGCTCTGAATGGCAAATTTTTTGCATCTATCATGAGCCCTCACAGCGCAGAACATATTTTAACTCTGTAGGCTCTATAAATAGAAGTTGTATTGTTTATTATTGCAGTTATACTAGGTATACATATATTGCACATTACAGTCGCATGAGTCGCAAGACCGTTCATACTTTTGTTATATACTTCATATCTGAAATTGATTCTAACAAAGGAAAACAACAGCATTAACAAGAACACACACATGAAACAGACATACATTCAATATTTCTGGTGTTCATATAATGTTTTGTATTATTTATGTACAATGTTTATAGGCATTTCTTATCCCTAAAGATATGTATTTCATTTAAGAAAAGGTTAAGTTTTTTCTATTTACAATTAAGTCCCAACATGCCAGCCTCCTGCTATCGAATCCGGGAGAAATTTTTATCCTAGCATCTTCTCCCTTAGTGCGCACTTAGCCAAAATGTGCACCCAATCTTCCGGTGCCGAACACAATGGGCAAATCCTTCTGTCTTCCTCGTGTGCCTTCCAGCCTCCCAGTATAAGCCATGCTATTCCCGATCTCTGTTTTATGCCTGGCTCCATGATTAGGTCTCTTACCCCATATAGTTTTAATTTCGCTCTGCAGGTCCAGAGATGACATCTGCATGCACCGTTCCTTTATTCCCTGCCGGTTTATGTCAGAAAGGCGTCTTTTGACTTTTGTCACTACGCAATACCTGTTTTCAATACCCTTTGGTCAAATATCAGGTTCTATAAATACAATCAAAGTGTTGTTGCGCCATTCTCTGAGATGGTTGAACTGTTTGACTATTATTTGCGACATAATTATTGTATAGTTCTGGAGTCAAGGTCGATGATAGGAGTATTTACATTTTACAGTTTAGAGATGATCAAATAATAATGGTTGAAGAACGTGGTGTTCTAAAAACATGAGTAGAAATCCCATTTAAGAGTATGATAAGCTGGGCCTAAATTTTAATTTTGAAAAATCGAATCATATGGTAATAGGAGAAAAACAAAATCTAATTATTAAAAACAAAAAATGATAAAATATAATGACAAATGTAAATATTTGGGGCTATAATTACTGATAAACTTCATAAATCGATTGTTAGAAGCATATCTTTATATGTTGCAGAAACATGGCGACTTAATATATACTGGGTGTCTCACCTAACTCTGCGATCTCAAATATTTTCGAAATGAAACAAGATGTGAAAAATGTAGTTGCGCAGGAATGCACCCATGACAGCAGGGGCTCACACAATCTAGAAAATTAAAAAAAGCATATCTTTCAACTCAAAGTCAAAATTATTTTCAAATGGAACGTGTTCGTTTTTTCTAGCGAATTGAAAACTAGTGATAGTAGAATTGCTTTTACTTTCCTAAACAAAATTACTAGTTACCTACAGATCAAAGAAACTTCATGTTTGTAAATTATATACAGCACAGAAAACGCACTCGCAAATAATCAGTAACGTCTTATCTGATGAACGTATTTCAGCAGATGTTCAAAGTGACCACCGTTTACATCAATACGCTTCTCGAGATGGTGAACAAGTGAGCGTTGCACAGATCGTAGTGTTTCTACAGACGCCGTAGTAATACGCTGTTTCATGTGCTCTAGTTTCCCTGGGAGTTCCTGATACACTCTATCTTTCACTGCGCTCCAGAGAAAGTAGTCTAATGGCGTCTAATAGGAGCACCGAGTTATCCATGGATTTGCAAACTTTGCACCCAGAACTTCTCTGGAAACATGGGCGTAATGTGCGGGGCACCCACCATGCTGGAATCACATTGAAAGACGCGTTTTCAATCTCACGTCCTCCATGATTAGGGGTAGAGTGTCTTGCAGAAATTGTGCGTATCGCTGTCGCTTAATGTTCCCTGATAAAAACGGTATTGCCAATGATACCGCACCAAACATTCACATTCCACTGTTGTTGATGAACAACCTCACGAAGCCAGGGAGATTTTGCACCGCCCAGTATGCATGTTCCTCAAATTCACATTACCATGATTTGTAATCTAAGCTTCATCCGTAAACCAAACATTACTTAAGAATGCATTAATATCTTGCAACTGCTTCCAAACATCAATACGGAAAGGACATATTAGCTGAGAACAGAAACCGAAAAATGCTTTACAGGGCGTACTATTTCCCTAACAGCAGTACGGCTGACTAGATCAGGAGACACAAGTACACTGAGCAGAGTGGTAGTGTTTGTTTACTGCATGCTTTTCGTATAGTCACATTACACGCAATTCTTTGCACAACGTCAGAAACAGTGTATCCATTGCCATTCTTTAAAAGTTTACCTATTTCAGAAGATTTAGAACAGTGAAAACAATTCTGTTATCCCTAATTTGAGTTCTAGTTTTCGGTTTGCTATGAAAAACACACATGTTGCATTTAAAAAGTGCAACTTTGAGTAGATTTTTTTTTTTAATTTTCTGTATTGGGCATAGCCTCCCGTTATGTGAGCCCCAGACATGGTACCTTCCTGTGTAACTAGATTTTTTTAATCTTGTTTCATTTCGAAAATATTGGGGTCGCAGAGTTAGGTGAAATGAAACAAGATGTGAAAAATCTAGTGGGCAATGGAAATTGATTATTGGAGGCGGTCAGCAAGGGTACCACGAGAGATAGAATCATAATTGATACAATAGACAAAAAATGGAAATTAAAAATAATATTGTGGATGACATTTTAACAAGACAATTGGTATGGTATGGTCATTTAATACGACTAGGTGAAGAAAAATAGCCAAGGATGATACATAAATGGCTTCTACTAAGAAGATGGAAACACACAATGTGGATGAAGGGCATCCAAGAAGAAATGGAGAATAGACACCTTAAAAAATGGCTGGACTGAGAGGAATGTTTTATAGCAGTACATGCCATTTATAGTTAGTTACTTATATAGTTATACACGGGGAAAGTTTATATTTTGTAATTTTGTAACTGGCTGTTACAGAAGATATTGATACGTAGTAAAACTGACTTAATAAAAAAAACTGTTTCCTGTTTCAGATGAGCTGAATAACCACTTTAGTGTACCAGTAAAGTGTTCAGACCAAGCTAGTAAAATGGGCCTATGAGGAGAATTAACTCCTTGTATAAATATTGCTATTGTCTACAGAACAAGGTTCAAATAAATAAAAAGTTGCAAGGCTTGTGAAAAGTTCAAGGGCAGCGGCAAAATTAACCGAAGCAAAAAAAGTTTCAGCCCCTAACCAAGACAGAAACTTGAAGCGAATAAGTTTAAAGAGCACCGCCTTTCTTCTGTGAAGCTGAAACGAGAGCGGAAGATATCAGAGTAACTGGAAAGAGGTTAAGTGAGGTAGGACGACCTCTACTAACAAAACGAATGGAGCCAACTGCGTTTCCAATGGGCTAAATGGATTGAGGATAAATGGAATACAATACTCTTTTCAGATCAGCAATTTCAGCTTGAACGGCTCAAAGGCAGCTTATACTTTTCTTGCACAAGGAAGAGTAACCGCCACAGGTGGCCGAGGTTGTTAAGGCCCGGACTCGTGAGCGGGAGGTCTGGGGTTCGAATTCCGCCAGGACCATCCTCCCTGACTGAGGTTTTTTTTTTTCCTTCCAGGTTGTCCTCAGTCTTCATAACTGGCCAATGCCGGGCAGGTACGCTAATCTTAGGCCTGGAACGTTTCCTTCCTTAAAAAAATATCTTTTTCCAATATATCATTTCATCTCATGCATCACCAGTGTTCACCGCCTGTGATCCTTCGGGGATAAAAACGGGCGTTAAACACTATTAAAAATATTGACCATGAAATCCTCTGTGACTTACGTTTCCATAAGTCAGCCAGGATTTAATTTTGTTTAATGTAATTAACAACATTAATACAATTTAAATACTATGAGTGTACCCAAAGAGCTGGAGGCTGATACGAAAACAAAATTTGTTTAATGTATACCTAAGGGATATAATAGAAACTCTAATTGTACACAGTGCAACAAAAAGTATGTTCAAATTTGCATATTGAGGGTGCAATGTGTTACATGAACATGGGTCCGTAAATGTTTATTTCCTCGTTTTAGCCCTTTGTCTACAATTCCACTTACACGTTGTGATATGCAAACTAAAATGACAGCATAGCTGTCCTGTGGCAATAAGCCTACAACAGAACAGTTGCTTAATGCCTAAAGTAGATAAATGTTCGCTTTTACCTCTGGTTAATGCGGTGGGAGTATTGCAACGACTTAGTTCCTAGGTTCACCGTTGTTGTGGTCTTCCTGTACCACGTGATCAGCTTGTTATGCTACTTAGTTCATGCTTGACCTAGCACCGAGCATGTAGTGTCAGTTCAATGTGTTTATGGTCTTCCTGCCAGACAATATGAGTTAATCCAAGGGTACATTAGCGAATCAGGCAGTGCATGCGATGGAGGGTTGATGAATGATTCCTTGCTAAACGAGGGATATTCTGAAAATTGCATATGCTTTTCTTTCCCACAGTTCTGTTTTGAGTATTTTGTTATGTGTACAGGTGTAGAAAAACGGCTGTAAAAAGAAATAAAGCAATTTCGGACTCATGCTCAATTATATTTTTTACTCTGTACATATAAGGAATATTTCCCAAAGTTTTGACATGACTTTTTGTTACATCCTGTATAATTGACTCTCTTGTATTCCAGGATTGTACCTGAGCTGGAAAATGAATTTAAATTGTTGCATAAATAATAATCCTACAAGGAATAAAGCAAAAAATTATCTGTTCTAGTACAAACATGCGTAATTTAAGAAAATGAGTAATATATGGCTCTGATAACAGATTAAAGGTATTGCTGTATTTTATAAAAATATCTACAGAGTTGAACAAAGGCTAACAATGAATCTATGACATCATTTTACGAATTAAAATAAATTAAACCTACTTTCATCTACCTTACTTCAGTATGAGGGGCACCCACCTTGGATTAAACAAGAAATAACATATGCATAAGACTTAGTTCTATCAAAGCGTTCATAGATGTATGGTAATAGATTCAAAATGAAGACAATATTGTACACTTCTAGCCCCTCATGTCCAGTGTCCACCGGCCACCCGATTTCCCCTTCAGCACCGTTTTCTTTCCAGCGAGAGAATTCCATCTAACCTCTATCTAGAAATCTGATATCAAGAAAATGTATATCTATTTCCAGATTATTAAATGCAGAATAATTAATTCCCTATACCTGGATAAACAGCAATTATTGACAGCAACAAGGGGCAGATTAGTGCTCTATTGCATTCTTTGTCAGTTCCAATCTAACTCTCTGATTATTGGTTTGAGGTTAGGATATGAGAGAATTATTAGTCTAGTGTCTTGTTTTTTACTTATACTATTAGAGCTGCCTCTCTTTGTTTTTTGCGGGCGTTAGAGACAGCTGGGTCACTCCCTACCTCTGCTCGTGTTTTGCTCATGTCTTAACTGCCCTCTAATACGGCCATCCTGAAATCGCGTATTCTAGCCACAGTTCCAAAAGTAACCACCTGTATTGCGCATGCTTCACTTTATCCAACCATGGAATCTAAATGCTAGCAATATTTAAATAAACTTTCTCAATTCTAACATGATTAGCCTTAGTTTTAGAATGTATTATGATGAAGAGTTAATATATTGATAGTTTAACATCTCTGTATTACAGCGAACTATCTGTTTCTTACGCTGCACTATACAAAAACACCAACACCAACACCAGTCAATGTTAGTTTACATTAGCTTCCGTTCTAAGGCTGGACAGAGTTTAATTACCGCACTCGGCCTTTTCATGTGGCTTCCTTACTAATTAATAGTCCCGAAAGATGACGTATATTCATTCTGTTTTACAACAGTACCTTACAATTATAATTGTACAGGCTTCTTTTCTATTTTCTATTAGAAAACTTGAGGTCTATTTATTACTTAGTGACTATGTTTCACAACTATAACTTATAAATTATTTATAATTAATTAATTAAATTGAAGATAGCCTCCTGCTGCAGGTCGCTACTTTTATTTAGAATTCAGACCCTTAGTCTTGAAGCAGAAAATTGCATTAATCTAGAATATTTCTAGTGCTCAAGTATGCCGAGAAGAAAGCCTATATTGTTAATAGAACACAAGGGTAATTTCATAAATTCTGCACTTTGTATGAGCGTCGAATAGACTGATACAATTGTTTTGAATTTCACCTCATTGTTAGGCATAATTGCGCACATAATTCACATGAAATTTTTCCTTACTGAGGAGAATGGGGCTTGAAATGGAAGGTGAAAAATTTTTCCAGCGATCTTTTATTAAAATTATAATTATGTGAATAAAAATCAAAAGAAAATTGTAAGAAAACATTTAAATAAATGTTTCTCACTACATTACAATCCTAAGATAAGCCTAGCATTTAATGGCTTGCCCTTACTAATCAGTTGCATTTTCAATAAGAAAAGCATATTTCTTATAGAAATACAAATCTTGTCCAAAAGAAAGGGTACACTGATAGTCTGTAAGTGTATTTTGTTTAATCTCAAGGCCTATAGAACTTTGTAAAGCACCTGCAAAACTTTTATTCAATTATATACTAAATATAGAATAGAAATGTGACGTGTAAAATATTAACAATGATTATAAAATGAAAATTGAGTATAATTTTCGATTTCTTTATAAGCATTAAATTTAATTAGCCTAGGCTATTTTATAATTATAATTATAATTTCTTTTTTTTTATTGTTTTATTTATGGACGCTCTTTAAGAGCTCAGGTCATCAGCGTCCCATTCAACTCAGGGCGTGAAATGGCCGACAAATTTTGCTCAGAGGCCTCTCTTTCAGGCTTGAGGTTCTTTTTCGTGCCGTAAATGTACGACACGGGACCCGAAGGAAGCCATACTTAGGATTTTTACGCCCCGGAAAAATCCATCGGTCCTGGCCGGGTTTGAACCCGCGATCTTGGGTTTAGGAGGCAAGTATGGTAACCACTACACCACCAGGACCGACTATCATTTCGTGACACGTTGTCATTGTTGCAACCAAGCAATTTATGCATAAGAGCAAATGCTCACATAGACAAAAACTACTTTATGTCATCATCTGGGAGTGGCATGCACCGTTTCCATATGCAGAAATGCACTGTTAGAATATTAAGCCAGCATAAAGTTTTCTGGAACTGAAATAAGTTGATGCATAACACGGAGTATCTCAGCGTCTCATTTTACGAGTTACCCAGCGCCTTTGGTTGTCGGTCTTCACAGCCACCAGAATAAACTCCTCTGAGGAACTTCTTGCCTTCCTCGACTCTGATGACTGCGTCTCTGCAATCGCCTCAGGACTTTGCAGTCATGCTTAATGTAACAGTTCGTGAAGAAAGCATTTAAACTGGCACGATTTCACAATTATTCATGAAAATGTGATGAAATCAATGTCAGTTCTCGATAGGTACACCATAGGAGACACCAAAGCATTAAACATATCGTCAAAATTCAGTTAGGAATACTTGGACCACCTTCAAGAAAATGCTGATGACCTCAAAAATGTTACTGGAGATGAAACATGAGTTTATCACAATACTCAGAAATCGAACAAGAGCTTATGCAATAGAAGAAGAAAGGTCATCCACCCACAAGTAATTCCGATGCGTCTGTCAGGCAAACAAGTCATGACAAACATTTATGCGATACAGAGGTAACTCGCGTTAGAATAAGTTCGCCATCAGGGAAAATAAAACTCTATTTTTTAATGATGTAGAGAGCTTTTACGTAAAATCCATCCCTCAAGAACGATGTTTTGAATCCCATCGGCTGCGAGCGGCGCTCCCCACTCTTTCCCCTGCAAGTCTCCCCTCCTTCCTCGCACGGCGCTTCAAAGCAGTGCAGTAGTTGATCTTTGCCAAGATCGGACCGTTGACTCTAGAGCAGCGCATTTTCGTGTATAAATGTTACCAAAACACAAGCCAACTCGTCGTATTAGTACGGAATTTTGTTTGCAGTTACCTGGTCAACTGCCTCCTTCCAGAAAATGATAGTGCAAATAAATTTGATTCTATTGGATCACAATAGAACGCGCGGAAACGTAGATTTTTATTACAAGATAAACTAGGCGAAATTGATACAAACCTTGAACGTTCGCCAACAAAATCACTTCTGAAATTAGCACAATAGGTCGCCGTTTCAGTGGGTTCTACACATAAAGCAACAAACTTGTTAAACCTTAAGCCGTTCAAGTGTACGCGTATCTACTGTTTAAAACAAAGTGGCCCAGTAGCAAGAGTGAGTTATTGTGAGTGCTTCTCCCCCCCCCCCCCAACTATGAAGACGGTTTAATGGACCCAACGCTTCTGTTTTTTCAGACGAGGCCTGAATTCACCTAAGTGGTCGTATGAACAATCAAAACATGAGCTACGGTGTAACGAAAATCCACAGAAAACCAAAATTTATGATAGGAAAGTTGGAGTTTAGTGAATTATTGTATTATTGCGCAAGGCGTATTATTGGTTCGATATTTAAGAGCTGACAATAAATGCAGAAATGCGCAGAAGGACTTTTAGACCCCATTTTTTCAGTACTTTACAGAAGAAAAGAAATCATATGGGTTGCTTCAAAAGGATTCTGCATTTGCTCATACTCAGCGGAGTCCATGAATAAAATTAAGGAAATGTTTGGAGATTAGGGCTGGTGTATGGCTCTCTCGCTCACAGATTTAACAATGAGTGGTTTTTACCTATGGGATAGCCTGAAGGACAGAAATTATAAAAAAAAATCTCTCAAATTGGAAGAACCAAATCACAAATGAAATCAAAAACATACTTAAACGTGTCAATTATAATGTTATTTCCCAATATAAAGCCTGTTAAGCCTAAAGGGGATAACCTTACCACATCTTCTATGAGGTAAAATTTTATACACACTTTTAGATGCGAAGTTCACGTGCGTTCTCGGGCGGCCGCGACACCCCCAGCTGCCGAGAATCAAAACACCGCGCATGCGGGATAGTTTTTAGGTGAAAGCCCTGTAATTATGGAAAAATTGCCAGTGGGCGTGTTGCTGACTGTTACAAATGCAAAAAGTTAAGAAGTGTTATCAAAAAATGCGAATACGTGGAACTATATACACTCTATATTGATTATTTTCTCTTTCTAAATCTGAAGGAATTCCCTCGTTGACGGAGATGTCCCAAAGATGACATGAAGAAGGAAGTTATGGGTTGATTTGATTTAAAACATTGGAGGCAAATTGGCGAAGTATGCGGTAGTGATATACTCAGATAGATGACACTTGCCAAATTGTTGTAAGAGTATGCATACATCAGCACAATACATTCGTGAAAGTATTTGCATTACTAATCATAAAACGCGTTGCGACACGACGTTGCCATGCCTAGAATGCCACTCCCTTGCCCTTTCTCTTCCATTAATCAGGATAAAGTTCTTCTACTCTTTCTTTACTTTAGGATTAAAGTATCCTGAGACAGTTTAGTAAAACATTATGTATAGGAAAGGTTTACAATTTTAAGTGAATTTGTCAAGCAAAGAGCTTATAGCATTTCAGCAAATATATGTGATCTATAGTACTCTGATTGTTTATATTTATTTCAGTGGTCTTCCTATGCCCGTAATTATTTTCATCTACATTAAACATTCCCCTTATGCTCTTCACTGTCCCTTCCCAGGTTTCCCAACTTATACAATATGATGTTCACGCTGAAGTACGTCTTTTATTACGCTTTTAAAGCCGCCACCACGTAGGTGAGCTATAATAAGAAAATTTAGTGTTTCACCTGCTTCCACCATTATCTTATCCTCAAAACTTATGCCACCTTTTGTTGAATTTTTCATGGTTCACTAACCAATAAGCTATCGTAAACCCTCCATACAAAACTATGTACGGTAGTAAACCTCATTTCTAGAAGCGTTGACCTGAATAACATTTTTTTTTTCGTTTTTATGGCTCAGTAACAAAGGGAAGTATTGAATTACTGATATCTTTTTGACGTCACTTCACATTGGGAGAATTTTAAACACATTTAGCTTAGAATATTATGCAAATACCGGCTGAATTATCTTGCGTTATTCGGACTTGTATCAGAAATTGGTGACTTTTAGGAAAATATCCTTTTATTACTTTTACCGATTTCAGTGTTCTGGTGACTATAAAAATAATAACTCTCACAAAAATAATAGTCTTGACACTTAACACTTTGAACCTAGAGGGAGACTTTATATTAAATTTCAATTAAATTGTCCTAGCATTATCTAGCCGGTCAATCAGAGGAATGGGTTCATTTCTTCGTTCATCGTTCCTCCGTCCTTCTTCCCTTCCACATTCTTCCCTTCGTCCTTTTTTCTCTCTCCGCTATTGGTGCAATTAAACCTATACAATTATACACTATTCTTATTTGTATGTCTAAATACATACCATACCTCGCTACATGGTATCCTTGGCTTTTACCCTCCAGAGTGGAAATATACAAATTGTTTAATCTTGCCCTCTCCTAGCCCTGTGGCTTTATTCTTAAATAATATCTACCCCATTGTACTCAGTTAAGAAACTGAAATCACAGGCGCTAGTGTGAAATCACTGGAAAACTGTCATTTTTTGTTTTGCAACACAAGAAAATCCAAATATGAGAATACCCTTTTCTGCACCTGTTCTCACCCTTAAGAAATAAAAACCCGCCATACAGAAATAGCGTAAAGAAAGCGAATACCTCAGCAAGTAGAGTTTGTGAACGTTATTACAAAGCGCTAGAGCAGATAAATTTCATATTGAGTTTACAGAAATTGAGAGGAAGAGTGACTCTTGTGTCTACCACCAGGAGCCCCAAATTCAAAACATTCACCTCTGATCATTTCCCTTCTGTTGTAGAAGACGGGCCAAGCCTGTGTAATTAGTTGCCACGTTTTTTTTTTTTTTCCACGGCTTTTGAAATAAAGCGGTAGAAATTCTCTGTCTTACCACACCAATAATATTTTAGCTTCAGCAAATAGTAGTCTTGGATTTAACAACAAATAAACTCCACGTTGAGTGATGTAAGAGCTTCAGTCAATAGCGGTCTAGGATTAACAGCAGACAAACGTACAGCTGCCGGAGAGTTTATCATGTTATTGTTGGAATATCGAGAAACGGTCATAGCCGTTTTTTATATCGGCTGGATATACAATGAGCATGGCTGTAATAGATTAATATTTCAGTGTTGCTATATTCACGAATGCTTTGCCAAAAATGAAACATTCATTGTTATACTTTTTAAATAATTGAGAGAAAATCAAACGCCGGAGTGCTTTTTAAATTTCAGTTTTCAGCTATACCCCTAATGGTCTTATTTCTCCAGTTTTCAGAAACAAAATTTCCTACTTTATTTAAAAGTATATACTGCGTTTTGGTGCCACTAGAGCGATTAAATTTTGGTATTCAGGCAAACCCCTACTCCTAATAATCTGATTTCGCTTATTTTCAGAAACTGTTTTTAAATGGCAAATACAGAACATCGTTGAGAAAAACCAAAACTAGCGGCTGCTAGAATGATTCTTAAATTTTGAGTTTCAGGTCAACTCCCACTCCTAATTGTCGGATTTTGCCGATTTTTAGAAACTATTTTTCTTATTTTATTTAAATGGTATATACGGAGTTTTATTGAGAAAAACAAACATCGCGGCCGCTATAGTGCTTTTTAAATTTTGCTATAGTTTTAACCCATACTTTTTAAATTTCAGATTTCAATATATATCCACTCCTAAGGGTCCGATTCCCCTGATTTTCACAAACTATCTTTCTTATTTCATTTAAATAGAATAAACCAAGTTTCATTGCAAAACACAATTAATATTGATGCGGCTAGAACGATTTTTAAGTTTTGGGTTTCAGGTAAACCTCCCCTACTATTACTCTAATTTCACTGATTTTCATAAACTATTTTTAATTATTTTATTTCAATGGCATACACCAAGTTTCGTTAAGGGAAAAAACTTTACGGCCGATAGAGCAATTTTTAAAATTTTGCTCTAGATTAACCCCCTTCCCCAAGGGTACAAGTTTTCTGGTTAATGAACTCGATGAATCATTTGTTAATTTATCATTTTAAGCCGACCTTTGTTTAGAAAAAACAAAATTTGCGGCCGCTGGAGACAGTCATTTTTGGTGCCTAGTATTAAGATCGATTGAAATTTAAAGAAAATTTGCAAAACTATTTTCATGAATACAACCGCAATAGCTACTACAATCCTTTGAAATTCGCTAAAATCGGGGACAGGAAAGTAATTATTTAAATTTTTTCACGATTTTAAACAGCATCTTTAAATGTTTAGGTTAGTAATATTAAGAAACAAATGCGGAAATGATTTGTATGCTACTTCTCTTGGCCATAGTATAGATTGGAAGCAGTATTAACTCTTAATTAGCTATTTAAATAACAAAAAAATTCTATAAATGTTAGAACAACTACTTATAATGTAATTAGTGCCAACTATTAAAACGTTAATCGGGAAAATGAAAGAACTTCAGAATGTGCCTGCACAGATTGTTAAAATGATCACTGCCTACTATTAGTTAATATAAAAATCATAAAAACTCGCGAATTAGTTTTACTATGTTTTGTTGTAATTCTGTATAGCTTAATTTGATAGAAAAGGCAACACATTAAAAATAACAGACTATTTTTTTCTAAAATCTAGAGACTTTTGCATTCCTTCAGTGTGATTGACTACCACATTTATCACCCTTTGCCATTATTCAGGATGACTCTGACACCCTGAGTATTTTTTATTGTCTGGGAAATAGCACCCTATTACAACACTGAAGTGTACCTTGCTCTGATTTCTGCTGCTAATGTTTTCGCTGTCCAACGTCCATCCACCTCCAGGACCCTATTCCAACTTCTTCTGCAAGTATAATTTACACGTACTTTACAACTCTATATTTAAAATTATGTATGGGTGATTTTTTTTAATTCGTTCTACAGAAGCATTAGCATTTATGCAATTTTATACAGAGGATGCCAAAAATGTATACACACTTTCACATTAGATATCTATTTAATATATTTTAAAGTTGGACCGAAAAACAACAGTAATGTGTAGTGTGATGTTCTGTAAATAGATGTGACTTACGTACATTACATTACATTACGTAGCGTTGCTACGTGACAGATAAATCAGCTATGAACAAATGAAGCCCAGATTATCGCATGATGTTCTGTAAGCAGACGTGACTCACATCATTATTGTTGCTACAACAAAATGGAGCTAAGATTATCGTTTGAACAGCGGAAAGCAATTTTGAAGTGGTATTGGAAAACCGAGAATGTTGTTGAAGTTCAAAGGCAAAGGAAACGCGTGTCCAGAACAGAACGTCTTTGGACTTCTACGTATAGGGAACTCTTAAGGATGTTGTCTACCGTAGAAAACCAGCTACACTGGCAGCACTTCGGGAAGAAATTGAAACGGCATGTGCTGCAATCGCTGAGGACACTTTCGCAAACGTTGCTCAATCAGTAGCTAAACGTACTCAGAAGTGTATCGACGCCGATGGGGGGCATTTTGAGCAACTGTTGTAACTGTAAAAGTCTAAGATATTAGTACTCATCATTTTCTGTTTGTGTGAATTCAGTTTTGTTATGTTAACACACAGTTTTTTCTTTGCTTGAAGTCTGTATACAAATTTTTGGCACCCTCTGTAGATATTTCTACAAGTATAGGAATATTGGTAATTTCATAGACTAGTCCAATTTTAATATATTTTTAACACTTTAGGGAAACAGTTGGTCTAAATACATGAACCAGTAGTACAGGAAGTGATTGTAATGATGAGAATAACCGTCTGTATAAAAATATAAATCAGCATTTGAGTATGATGGACGCTTTACGGTACATACAATTAAAACAGCGCTTATAACTAACATTAGCCTTACCTGCTTCATCCAATATCTTAGTTTGTGTTGTTTTAATAGCCCGGTTAAATGCCACGGTAATACTTTTTTGCTTGCTCCATTCTCTTTTAAAATAAGCAATTTGCTGTCTTACTACACATTATCACAATTATCGCTAGTAGCGAAATTGGATTGTCACAAAATACAAATATATATCATATAATTAACCAGATGGACTAATGTAATGAAGTGAAGTTTTTAAATTTTAAATTTTAAATAAGGATTAATATCAGACAAATATAATAGGAATGATAATCATTTTCCCTGTACATTAAATAATAGGATTTCATTGCTAAGACGTAGACCGAACTTAATTGAAGATATGACATTGCGTGTCAAAATTATGTTCCCCCATCTTGCTCTTATATTTCATTACTTGTGCCTTTGTATTAATACTTTACATGTGCTGTATCTTATTTTATGGAGGGAAAAGTTGCAGCTTGTAGTAATACACTTTTATCAATGTATTGCGCTTCGAAAACAGAGCAACTGCATGTGGGATATCAACAATATCACGTCCTTGTCCAAAGGTTGACACCCAAAATACCACCGTTCCATATGACATGGCTTCAATGTCACTTCTCAAAGACTCGCATTGTGTTTCTGCCACTTTCTACTTCAGTTTTAACTCAAACACGCTGCTCAATTTGAGAAAATATCTCTTTTGGGCTGCTCTATTTTACATCTACTTGACAGCGCTTTTGGCGCTGAACAACTATGCCCTTCATCTAGGGTACTGAGAACAACGCCCTCATATGTGCATTAGCCTTGTGTGGATAGTGTTGCGAAAACTTCTTTCCAGCTCTAGCACATAAATGCTACAATTTTACGCTCACAAACGAAAAACAACATCGCTGTTATATTTTGAAATTATCGGTATAAAGAATTAGGATTTCATATTCTGTTCGATATACTTTATCGATTTTTTCTGTATTAAATAAAACTTCTTGTAATTTTTGTTGCATTTATTTTATATTTTAAAGGCGGTATTCATTAGCTATCTATCTGCAAATGTGTTGGACAGTTTTATATGCACCCTTTTATACAATTTATGAAACAGAAATTAGTAACCTACAGCAATCGTTATGTCAGAGGATCTCTAGAGAACTAAGCGAGGCGTTATTGATGTACTATCAACCCGCATTTATAGCTTAGTACCTGTAGGTATTAGAAGCTTAACCCATAAGAGGTCGCGATATGAGCATTTTCCTCAGATTTTAAATTGTAAATACTATCACATTCGTCAGATTTGTTGTTTTTTCTAGTTGACTCTTAATTTTTCCTTTTTCAACTGGTATAATTTAAAGTTGATGCGTCACCAAGTCTGCCCAAAAATTAGTTTTCTTAAGATTCCAGGCTATTGTGAGCATTTTTCTCATAGCGCAAGTAATCTCATAGATATTTTTTCCCTTGGAGATGCCGAAGATTTGCTATTACAAAATGGACATCTATACTCTGTTGTTTATCTAAAACCCTCCCTTAACCTCAAACTCTGTTACCCCCTCCCCAAGGAAAGTTACCACTATTCTGTACAGTAAGTTTTCCATTTAGGTAGAAAACCTGAACGACTTCGTTGTGTGTTACTTTTTATTGATGTCAAAGAATTACACAATTACATATGGTTTTTGTGCGAAAATTAGTAGGTAGAGGGAGAAAACCAGTTAAAGCTAGAAGTACAGTAAAACCGATATATTTATTTTTCACAGACTCTTAATGTTATAACAGACTATTATAGAGAGATATAACCGTTATCGAAATGGCTACCTTTTTTTTCCTGAAAATTAAAACAATCTTCAGAAAAATAAACAAAACTGTGCCTTGAGCAAAATGCTCAAATTACGAACTCGCAGGTTAATGCAAAATAATACAAGAATGGTAAGGTTCTGAGGCTTAACACTAGAATGTTCAATGGCGGTCAGTTGACCGCTTTGGATTTTCCAACTCTCATATTTTCACTGTTTAGAAGAACTTTTCTATGGTTATGTGACTTTTAATCCCGTTCAATGAAGTTTAGCTTACCAATATTTACTGCAGTTTATGCGTAAATTTTTAAAATAATAGAAAATTCAACTTCGGTTCCCGGAGGCGGTCAAATCCACTTTCTTTCTTGGTTTATTGCACAGTTGTTACCGACAGTAATCATCACTGCACAACAAATATGATTCAAAAGCATTGTAGCTTAGTGTGTGAGTCATTGTTTATCAGCTCCGTGTCTAAAATTTCGCTTAGCTTTTCATTTTCACGTAACTGTTGATTGATTTGATTTATTTACGGACTCTCTTTAACATCTCAGGGGATTAGCGTCCCATTCTATTCAGGGCGTGAAACGGCCCACAAATTTTGCTCAGATGCACTTCTTTCAGGTTTGAGGTTCTTTTTCGTGCCGTAAATGTACGACAGGGGATCCACGGCTTTACTTCCCTTACGAAGGAAGCCATACTTAGGATTTTTACGCCCGAAAATATCCACCAATCCTAGCCGGGATTGAACCCGCGATCTTGGGTTTAGAAGGCAAGTATGGTTACCACTAGACCACCAGGACCGACTCAAGTAACTGTCATCGACTACGTCACCATCCCTCATGAATGATTATAGGGATGAAACAATCTAGGGCCGCTAAACGCAAGACATGTCAAATAGGTTTAAGTAAGAAAAACAAAATCAAAAACAGTTGTTTTACATGTAAAACTTTAATTGTGTTTCTTATATAATCCAAAACACTGCAAAAATATCTTACAATATCTCTGAGAATGTTTCAATATAACAGCTTTCTGTATAAATATGATCGTGTTTGTATAACTTAGCCTTTTATGTACAAATAATTTGTTACTACATAGCATAGAACAAACCCAATTCGTCTAATAAAACATTTGTTATTTTGGAAACATGCGCTTATACTTGAAATGAAAAAAAAAAAAAAAAAAAAAGAGAAAGAAACAAATGATTTTTATCAAAAACCATTTAGAGGGAAATGACCTATAAAAGATAAACGAAAGAATAAACGAACAAATGTGTGAATGCATCATTGGATTATCAACAACTTAAATGAATAGGCAAACGGTCCTGGGGACATAAAGAGCTAAACATGTGTGATATGTGAGAAGAAAACTTATAAAAATATCTGAAACCAAAAGCTCGATTGAAGCTGAATTTGAACCTGGTTCGCAGTTTAGAAGTCATTTTGTTCCCTCTACATCATTACAGTCATCTGTAAGTAAGGACTTTCATCGGCCTGAGTCAGAAGAGCACTTAAATATGTGATACTAAGCAGACATCAAGTATATACAAACTCATCCGGAAGCTAAATGCAAGCTGGATTCGAAACAGGCTTGCAATTTAGAAGCAAAATAGTTCCCTGTATCATCACAGTAGGCTAGAAGACAATAAAGAAAAAAAAAATCCATAGTTTTCAGCGAGAAAAATGATTACAAGTGCATAAGAAGGCAGTAGCGGTCAATTAACGGGCGTTATAGGCTTGAAACTTAGGCGTTCTAATGTTAAGTCATGCTCAGAGATATATGATATGACAGTAAGTGCAGCATTTGCCAGTGACAATATACATGCGCAGCCATATATAAAAGGGATATTGTAGAAATATAAAAGTGTTTTGTAGGATAATAAATATAGTAATTTACATACCAATACATCAAAACTGGAACCTAATTTCAATTATGGGTAATGCACAAAAAGGAGGAGAAGGAATGCACATGGGAACTATTTTCTTTCAGCGCAATGTGCAGTGTAAAAAGACGCATGAAAGAAAACTTCTCCACGCAATACAGCGCTGCTCTTTATTCGCAACATGTGGTGGAAATCGAGGTTTGCAAGCAAAAGTCTTTGTTAGAACTGACGACTTCATAGGAACTCTGTAGAGATGGAAAATACATTCTGCCCAGCTTCCACATCTCGCAAGCAAAGCAAAGCACTCCTGCTGCGTCAGTTCTGGGAATGCTGTTAGCAAGAGAAGGGCGGACCTTGCTTCTGAGTATGTCGACATACGAAGTGACTGAAATCATAGTGTAAGGAAATGTGGCTAAGTGTTGTATCATCTAGCACTTCATAATTGGTTTTGGTACATATCAGTAACACATTTTATTAAATTAAGCAAGAAAGCATTGTTATCCGTATAACGTTATTTAATTGAGGGCAAGACTTTGCACGTTGGATAGATGAGCTGTATACAAGAAAATTGTCTGTATAGCCATATTGAAACACTTCTAGTTATAAATGCTATAAAGACTATCTTTGCCTAGAGGTAACACTAAACTGCATCTTGAATATAAACTTATACATGTTTACTAAGACCGTAATTTTTCAGTTGTTTGTTTTATTTATTGACATCCTTGTTCTACGCGATGCAGAAGCGTATCGATTTTGTCAGTAGGCCGTGAGTACTAGCTGCCTCTGTAATTTGAAATAAATGTTTTGAGGTCAGCAAAACGGACAAGTAAAAGGCTACTGATCCTTCACAATGCATTCATTTGCTTTAGAGTCGCTGATATACACAATACTTTTCTGTTAAAGGTCCCAAAATAATGTCTATATACATTTATTTTATTTATATAATGTCTTGAACATTATACAAATTCCTGCACATCCAGTGACTTTCATCGTTTTGCGTCACTGCATCTTGGCAGTTGTGATTCGAATGTCGCAGGATTGATAATGTATAAATCGCATACCGCCTGCTCCTCGGTCCTAAAAATGCCAGGCGGCGTTTCGAACAGAATTTAGCGAAAGACATACATTATCAAAGTGTTGCATTCAGAAATTGGATAAAAACAGAAAGCCTTTTCACTCAGCATTTAGGAGGCCGCAATTTGTCTGAAGAAACAATAAACTAAGAAATGGAGCGATTACTGACGTTACCATAAAAATCATTACGAAGGAAATTTTCAAAAATGTAATATCCCATATTTAATTTTTTTATACAGAGCACAGAAAGAAAGAGTGAAACAGAAAAAAAATCTAATACACACACTGGGTCGTGCGTTGCAAAATTGAAAGTTGTAGACCGCGAGAAACATATCTAAGAACTACCGGCTTCCTTCTTTGGGACCTATTGAAGGAAAAAGTTTTCAACAACAAATCTCGCACATATACATCAGGAGAGGTCGGCGACATTGTCACTTAGGACTAAGTATTCCAGAATTTGGAGAAGCGCATATAAGTGTGAATGGAAGGGCTGAATTATGACAAAGTTCTGTTTTGTATGTGCTTATAAATTTGAATGTCTCCTTATCAAAATAAATTTAACATTTTCTAGACAATAGTTTGGACCCACTAGCAGGAGAATCATCCTGTACAATGCATTTAGAAGCAACTAAAAATGTAATGGTGCCACAATACATGTACCATGTACAGAGAATAATATTAAATGAATTGAGGTTAACAATAAACAGACGAATAATATTTTTTTTTTAAATTAACCAAAGCATGTGTTTAAGAACTTTCTTGATTTAATGGCTAGCGTTGCTGACTGCTGGTCGCGAGACCCGGATAATTCCTGGTGCCTGCTTAGAAATTATTATAAGTTAGAGAGTCATGGGACGGGGTCCACCTGTCTTTTCTCGTGAGGACAATCGGGAAGCTGCCGGACGGAAATGTGATGCTCTTCGATCTGGGGAGCCACTTGATAAGCGAGGGCGAGGTAATGGCATGCTAATCACATGCCCGCTACCATATCTCAATGAATGTAAAGACTATATGATTGTTGATTTGATTTATTTATGAACGCTCTTTAACATCTCAGGTCATCAGCGTCCCATTCTATTCAGAGCGTGAAACGGCCGACAAATTTTGCTCAGAGGTCTTTTTTTTCAGGCTTGAGGTTCTTTATCGTGCCGTAAATGTACGACACGGGACCCAGGCTTTACTTCCCTTCCGAAGGAAGCCATACTTAGGATTTTTATGCCCGAAAAAAATTCATCGACCCTGGCCGGGTTTGAACCCGCGATCTTGGGTTTAGAAGGCAAGTACTAGACCACCAGGACCGACATTATGTGTATGACTTTGCAGTTACGCAGAAGCTATATTCCTCATCTATCTGGACATTTCTCAGTTTTTCCATTACATCCGTGCTTTGTAGCAGTCAAGCACACTTTTAAAGCAAAATGGAAAGAGCACAACTATTAAAATATATCTATTAATATTTAAAAAAAGGTGTACTTACCGTGGGCTCTAGAGGTCCCGGCGTGAAACTCTTGACGATACCCCATAGGACCACGATTACTACTGGTGCTCCTGTTAAAAGGAAACAGAATAGTTTTACCAAGAAACATCTCCAAAATAAGGCTAAAAGCTCCCGTTCCTAGATAACGATACTGAAAAATACACATGCAGGTTGTAACCGTAATACTAGGGCAAACTTTGGGGGAGAGTTCTACAAACCAAAAAATGAAAATTTATCACACGATAGCTTAGTTTATGTAATGGGCATTCCAAAATGAAGAAGATATGCATGCAAGTTAATTCGTATTGGGATGAATTGGGGACTTTGGAAGAATGCGACAGTGCATGCGTGTGTTGAAACAGTCGAAGGGGATTTTGAATATTTCCGATGAGTCTGCAATTTCAAACTGTTATGAGTCGTTGTAAAGCATTGCATAAACAAGGAAAATTAAATGCCCTAAAAATTAGAAAGAACAAAGTATGTTAAGAAGTATCCTTGTCAATAAGTTGCCATCGAGGGTACATCAGCATAATAAATTGTATCGATGAGATTATTCGATTACTCATGAGCAGGAATTTCGAATCCCGACAGGATCATTCTTCCCGACTGAGATTTTTACTGATTTTCCTCAGTTCTCATGGGAAATTCCCCCATTCTATTCTATTTCTTAAAAATATCCTTCCTCCATTTATAATTTCATCTCGTGTATACACAATGTCCACCGCCTATGATGCTGAGACGAACGTTAAACTCATTCTGCAGTTGCTTCAAAATCATCTCATCTCCATCTTTACCTTCACTATTTAGAGTAATGCATTAGAACACAAAAACATACAATACATTTACTTTAAGGGAAGAGAGCGTTGAGTGCGTGTATAGTTGCCATTTCTTTGTTTTTTATTCTCTAAGCAGCAGAAATTTCTGGGCATTAATAGTAGCATATTTTTAACCGTTGCAACATTACATCTGACTTTTATTTTTATTGATTCCAGAGCTTTTATTTGGTACAATAATACAGGTTGTCCCATAAGTCTGGACCCATAGGGTTACTCATATAGCTTGATGTCAAAATTTCAAGAGACTGGTTCCGTGCATGGGTGTTTCATTACGAATGGAAATTTCTTCTTAATCTGTGTATACAATAAAATAGTGAGCACTTTGAACAGACCCTGTAATTGCAATGTATTCTTCTCATATGGGTCCAGACTGATGGAACATTCTGTAGGATGTTACATACGTGTTCTTGTGTACGTTGTACATATGCCGTATTATTACAGTGGAATTGTTTAAGTTAAGGGCCGCCTGAGTGCTATTACTTATTGGAAAAGCGCGGCTGCTTACTGGAATGCAACAATTGCAAGCATAAAACAAAAGTCATCGTGCATAAAATTATATGCTTATTCAGTATTTGATACTTATAGCAATAAAAAGTAACCTGCAGATGTTGAAAATTATGCCACTGAGCGACACTGCATTGCAGCATCTACTTTGGAAATTCCTGTTATTCATATTTTATTCCGTAAGCACAAGGCGGTTCGGAGCGTTTCTTATTATTGAGAGATGCTGTTTCTCGTGGCTTTTCTCTGCTGGAACAAAATTATCAGGATATTTTTCTGTAAATTTTCTTCCCACTTCTCTGTAAGAATCCGTTTTTACATGTGTTTCATATATAAAGCCCGTTCTTCAACACTATGGGAACGTAATGGCACTACTAACGAAGAAAAATAAGGACACAAGTTACGCGGGCAGGTCCATACGCGGCCTAAACATTTTCTAGGTATGATAAAGATAAAAAATATTTTTAATTTTTCAATATAGTTGCCCTTTATTGCAATGCACCTCCCACATCTTTGAATTAACATTTCAACCCCCTCCCCCCCAAAAAACAAAGTCAGAAGTTTTGCCGCAAAATGGGCATAAACAGAATTCATTACTTCTTCGTCACACTTAAATTTCCTCCTTAAGTTTTGAGAAGAGAAAATACTCACTGGGAGCTAGATCTGGACTGTAGGGTAGGTGGTCGATCTCAATGAAGGAATATTTCTTCACAGTTTTCTTTGCAACAAGAGCTGTGTGCACAGGTGGGTTGTTGTGAAGAAGGCGCACACCTTCACTCAGTTTTCCTCACCTTTTCTCTTTGATGGAAGCAAGTGGTCTGTGCAGTAGGCCAGCATAGTACTCCCCATTTACTGTGGTGTAGCTCTCTTTGAATTGAATGAAGAGTGTTCCTTCACAGTCCCAAAAGATTGTGGCCATGATCTTCTTGGTTGACTGAGTGACCTTGGCCTTTAGAGGCGGTGCTTCGCCAGGTTTACACCACTCCATTGATTTTCTTTTAAAAAAGGGATTATAGTAGAGGGCCATAGTTTCATCTCCTGTAACAATAGTTTGCAGACTTTCTCTCTCATTGCCATGGCAGGGCTCCAAAATCCCTGACTACAGATACTCTCTGTTTTTCGACTGAGGAAAGAAGTCTAGGCACCCATCTTGCACTAACCTTATTCATGTTTAAATGTTCATTAATAATTGCAAGGACTATTGTTTTAGAAAGACCCAACTTGCTGCTATTTCTGTAGCTTTGAGTCGCCGGTCTTCCATAATTTCTCCTTCCACAAAAGCGAAGTTTTCAGGAGTGAGCGCCTCCAAGATCCGACCTGCACGCTCTTCGTCTTCAATGCTTTCTTGACCCATTCTAAAAAGTTAGTCCCATTCTTTTATGGTAGAATAAGAGGGGAATGCTTCCCCATATACACCGTCCAATCGCTATTTAATTTCATTTGGAGTGAGTTCTTCTTTTTATGAGAACTTAATAACAGTTCGATACTCCATTTTGAACATTCACAATCGTGTACACATAGCCTTCTTTATGCAACTATATCTGAACAAATGAACACAGTGGAGCGGAAGTTGCAGCTACAATTATTTACTCAACAGATATGGCATGACACCAGGTAAGGATTTTGTGAAGGCGATAATCCTTATCGGCGAGGCCGGAAACTTATGGACCTATCTTCGTATATATACATAAACAATTTGGTGCTGTAAGTACTTTGACATAAACCACATTATCTTATATTCGCGCTGATTAGTTCTGCTATACCCCACAGTAATTGCCTTAATAGCTGTTTGGAGGTTTTCTTTAGCGCGAAAAGAATTACTTGCAAACACTTTATTTTTCAATGATCGCACATACAAAAATCACATATTAGAGGTCAGGGGAATGAATAGGCCATAAATCACTGTGGCCAAATGTAAGGCGCAATTCAGTTATGGATCCTTAAATAAAATATATGAACAAAATAAAATTCTTTAGTTCAAAGGAATCGATAAGTATGAAGCATAGTTACTTAAGAGCAACATTTCCAGCCCGCAGTCTGAAGACTGTGAATACCAATTTCTGTATTTTATATGTATCCATAGTATCAAAGTATTCTAACGTTGAAATTATTTATATTGAGATATAATATTGCTGTTAACAGACTTAAAGAGTGAGAAAGATACACAAGAAAAGATATTGGTTTTTGAAATGGATTCTATTTAAAACTGATATATTTACAATGTAACAATTTTAATTCCCTGACATGGTGATAGTAATATTAGCATTAAAGATTGAAATACAGGAACTTTCACTGAAATAACTGATTTCAGTCATATTAATTGCTAATCTCTGACAGGCTTCAAGTCTGTCTGCCTATGAGGGACAAAGCTATATGAAAATGTAGGGTTTTTATATACTTTAATAAACTATAGTTTCTACATTTATCTCACGAAAACATAAATTGAGATTATATTTTACTACTAAACTTTAGAACTTTTTTTTGAATTCGAAAATTGCTTGCAAAATAGCCCGCTGTTAATGCCTTCTTTTTCCATTGTTTGTATCATTATATGGAAACATTTGTAAATCAAAGCTTCTGGTACTGTAAGTACACTAGTTTAAAATTATAATTGAGGGCCCTGAGCTTTTAATTTTCAAAAAGCTATTTGACATAGACAATAAAATATTGCATGTTTAAAATAAAGTATTCAGTTGCATATTTAGTATAATCATTTATATATCATTTTGCACTTTTATCAGATGTATCAAGCAAAATGTATTTTGCATGGAAACTATTCAGGTCTATAACTGCATTAACATTAGGGAAACAGCATCCCTATCTTCTGCTATACATCAATCGCAAACTGTCAATTAGCTAAATTTGCAAAACTCAGCTCCTTTTTTTGTGGAAGCACCACTAAAGCAAATTATATCATTCAATTCTTTACACTTAAGATTTGACAGCTTACAAAAATAGCCAAAATTAAGTTGGTATTAATTATTACATCATTTATTTACTATGTCCATGCCATTCTTTGCTTCCAATAACCACGAGCTTGCTAAAAATAGTGGAAGGAAAAGATCACTGTTTCAAGAAACACCCAGTAGTATAAAACTATGGAATTTACATATAAATGCTAAAAAGAAAGCGCACTTTTAAATTAATTACAAACATTGAGATAGAAATCAGAAGAGAGCATGGAGAGACATTTAAATGTTTCATAGCTATGCAGTTTAATTTTATGCACAAATCCATGAATATGACTCCTGAAAAAACTGTACCATGTGCCAAGCTATAAGCAGGTTTCCCACCCCACTAGTTTGTACATATCACATTACTTGACTGCTATGTTAATTCGTGCAGTGGAAAGCACGCAAAGCTTTATAGTTTCCTTTGTAATCAGCAGAATATACCAGGCAACCTTCTCTATAAATGTATTAAGTCAGTCACCTTACCGAACTAAATTTTCATATACACGCAACATTTTTAGTAGTAATTAAATAGCGAAAATAATAGTATAAGAGGGTAAGTGTGACACTTTGAAGTAAAAGTAGTATAACAAATTGTAAAGTCAAATAAGCTTAATTCACAGAGCAATACATGTATCATTGCTTTTTACATTCTGCATGCATAATAGCTATTTTCCTCTCGATGAAGTAAGAAAAAATTACAGTTTGGAAAGTGCTAAAATTACATATAATAAGTTCTGTTTTTAGACTTGGGAGTTTGTCAAGAAATGTCAACATTTACGATAAATGTGGCATTAAGTTCTTTAGTTTTTTCTTTACGGATTGGAAAAAAAAGGTAAGCCGTTTAGGATCTTTATTGATTGCCATAATTTTAAAAGGGACTAAGGATGCAATATAAATAAAATTGCTACAATAACTCTGTCAAAATATTTAATCATTTGCCATATTTTATTATAACTTTATTATAACAAGTAATATCACAAGAGGGTCTGAGATTTATTTCGCGAATAAAATAACAATTGTAATATATTTCCCATAAACTTGGCATACAATATTGTAATTATTGTACATTTATATTATGGATACTTAACCTTTTCAAGCCATCTAGCAGCAGACGAATGTCGATTGTAAGTCATGCCAACAGAGAAGAACCAAATACGAGTTTGAGACTATTTCATAAATAAAATAAGAATAAAAAGTATATATTTGAAATTCGCGAACGGATTATTAACACTTGTTTAAAATATCATACTTATGAATACCTATTTATTATTCAGAATCCGCGAGCATGAAATAGACGAAAGTGGAATATTGCAGTCGCTACCGTTAGATATACTAGTACCAACTGAGAAAAACAAAAGAGAGAAAACATTTTGCCATTCTGAACAAGGTATGTATTAATATTCATGGTTGCTTAGGCAAATATCGTTACATAATTTACAATTCAGACTATTTGGTTATTAAATTAGTAAAACTTATAGTTACTTAAACATAGAAAAGTAGTCAATGATGCGTGCTCAGGACTCATATAGTGGAGGTATAGAGTTGACTACTCTGGTCACAAAACGTCACGTCATGTGAGTTGTATTTGATAATTTTTTTTTCGATAATTTCTCTGCAATATCCGGCTGTGATTGGTCAAAATTCAAAGTTTTGTTTCGTTTCATTGGTCGACTATAAGAATACTGACGTCAGTGCAATAGTCAGTATAAATACATGCAGTAAGTGGAATTAGTTAAATTCACGTTGGCAACTATTATCAGGAATCATTAAACTGCATGCCTGTACTAGCGCATATGACAGAAAAGTGTTTTCTTATTCCATCATGTTTTTATTCTAAGGTAGACGAATGGATTATAATATTTTAAGTAGCTGTCAATGTGACAGCCTCAGCTTCATTGTTAGATCCACAATCCGGTGAATTGCCATGTGTAAATTATAAAGCCTGTTGTACATACTTAAATTTTGCCTAAGGAGCACAACAGTTTTATTAAAATTTCTAGTAATTTAGGTACGATTTTAAACGCTATAGATACACAAAACATGTTTATAAGAAAAACATCTTTTTTCTGTTTTATTAGTTACATAATTTTTAGCTCACATTCTCCCATCTGTACTGCAAAAGTAAAAGTTAATATCACTAACTTATGTATTCTGAAAAATGCAGGTTTGATCAATGCAGATTACATTTTTTTCATAGATGTTCAATAATTTATAATTTATTATTGATTATAATCGATAATCGATTACATTGCTGTGATTACCTTTGAAATAAACTCCGCATTATCCGGTAACATCGTCTTCAACTACATGTAGTTCTTTTATTTAGGAATCAGCGATCTTGGAACCCACCGTGCACAAACACCTCTCATATGCAACTTTTCAGTTACTAACAAGTGGGTGGCACCCGGTGAAATTTTTAGTTTCTGAAAGTATGCTTAATGATACTCGACCATTCTCTCTGACAATGAGAGCAATGGTGTTAATGTTTTTTTCCGTTAAAACATAAAACTAGAGTACCGCTTCCCGTTCTTCTGAAATTGATTGCCTCGCCTCTTTTAATATTTTAAACAATTTTCGAGCTGTGCTATAGCGAATAACAAGCATGCCATAGGCCTCTGTAAGGTCTGAAGATTGGTTGAGGCGAAAGCAGAATTTCAGAGCAGCGTATTGTTCGTCGTGTGTCGGTTGCATTTTTCTATAGGCGGAACTGAAGTCTCTCAACTTGCACACCTCTCACAGGCGGGAATTATAACAATGCAACCAATATCATGCATCCCTTACTCATGATTTTAGAGTGAGAAATTATACCTGTAAAAATTATGGTGATTCTTTATTGAACAGCCCTCGTAAAACTGCACTGCTTTCCCCGTTACTTCTATCTCGATGTAATAAAATAGGAATGTATCACTGCAGTACCTCTCTCCGATTGGTTTAGTAGAACTAATAGTCTTGCAAACGCTGATGCAGCGTATTTAATTGTTAACTCTGGTTACTATTCACAAACTTCATTAATAAAATTTTGGCACGATTACCTTGTCAAACTTGTCAAAGTATTTACAATACTAGAAAGACCAACACATTCTTACGCCATGGCGCATCTTTGCATTGAAGCCAATTGTGCTGTACAGAGAGTAACACTGCGAAAATTACTAACAGATAAACGTTATAATAATGCATTTGTAGCTACTATGAAACACGTAAAATATTCTTAAAAATGCATACCACAATGAGAAGTTGCTTAATTTCTGAGTATGTAACAGTAAATGTAAATGTATTGTTTTGTATTAAATCTTTGAGCCATGGCAAACAGACAATTAAACGCAATCACATAATTAACCCACTGTTCCGAAACAAAACACACACCATTCGTCCTGATCAACGACAATACGTATCTTGACTGCCAATGTGTGCGGCTGTAACCTGCCAACTCCGGTTCGGTCCGCGTTCGAGGAAAAACAAAACGAAGATCCGGTAGTATTAACAACAGAACATCCAGAAACTTCAGTGTTTAAACATGAGACCTTTTTTACCCTCTTGTTTTATACATTTACGTGGTTAATATAAGCCACGGTGCAATAATTATATATTAGGATACACCAATGGTATTATAAAATTGCAGTAGAAACCTTCCTTAAGACCCAGGTTTAAGAGAAGGTCTACCCTCCATTTGCAATAATTGAAATTTGATCAGACTGTTTGTTGTTAAAAAGAAGAAAAGTAAAAGACCAGAGATAATCACTTACGCCTTTGCTACTAGTTGTTGCACACAAATATACCAGTATCCATAATGATCATGGAGGTATGAATGTTAATCGATGTCTAGGTGATTTATAATATGTATTACACGGGTTACTAATTTGTATCTCTATGAACTAAAACCAGTACTTGCACTCAATGGAATGACATAATTTTACTTTAATTCTTCTAGCAGATATTCACATTTATAATTGTTAGCTAGATATTTAGGGCAGATAAGGCACAGTAATTCCTTATTAATTTTGGTATTCCCACAAGCAATTGCGGGATATGGCCAGAAAATCACTCCAGGATTAAATTCAACAGTCTTCAACAACATGAAAATCTCTGTGGAGTGTGGCATTGCTTCCCAATATCATTTGTTCAATTTCTTTTCCAAGAATATAAAAACAGAATTGAAAGAAAGAAACCTGTATTATATTATTACAATATTATTATAAAAATATTACAAAACTATATCAATCCTACAGTGAAAAATCGCTAGCGGGAAAGCACGATCTTTATGTATGATGCCACGTCTAAATATTGCAAAGAAATTAATTGAGATATACTTGGATACCATGTCATCGCAAGCTTGCCTATATTTCGACCTTTAGACGCAAATCCGGCTTGTGGGGTTATTTCAAAGAACGAGTTAACTGCTCAAAGCAAGAAACTGGGAATTATTGGAGATGTTTTTCTGCAAAATGCTCAGAATTTCGCAGAATGAAAAACTTAATGCTGCCCAGTACAGTGATATTATTTTTATATTTATTCCTTCCCCTCGGTTTTCAATTATGTAAATTATATTCTGTTTTGATATTTGGAAATGAGTTTTTAAAAACGCTGTTGTGGCATATGAGAGTTAACATTATATGGGGAAATGTATTGCAGCGTTGAGTCAGTTAAGAATCAGAAAGGACGATTGGGAAACATTGTGTAATCGCAACATGAAGTAGAGGCGTTCTTTTTAACGGACTGAAGAGAGAGTTAAGTGTGAAAGTTTGAGGAGAGAGGATGTGCCGCCTTCTATTCCCAGGGTAGACATCTAGGTTAGCGTCTTGTATGTAAGTGATAGTTATGGTTTATAAATATATCTTACACCTAACTTGAATAATATTTATGTGTTCAATGTACAACTAGGCCAGGCATTTCCTCAATTTAATCCCGTTTTAATTAATGATTGATAGGTATTTTGTAGATTAGTGTTGCAACTATGTCCCTAGACCGAACCCAGTCCGTTAAAAAAGTTACAGAATGATATTTTAGGCGAGCGATAACAATAGGCAGCAAGAAAGCAATGCTGGTCTCAATAAAAAGGTTTAAATTTTGATTTTTATTAAATCAATTATCATACTGCCTATGATAACAAACAATGGTGCAAATCCAGGAATTAAATATATCACAATCAATATATTGGTCTAAAATGCAATACCGCAATATTGGAATAAAAGATAAAACATTTCAATTAAAAAAAGGAATGGAAAAGAAATGAAAATGATAATACTTTGTGATGGAAACAAGATAAGTTTACATATTTGCAACAGTCGCTCGACCTGCCCTTTGATGCTTACGAAGGTAACAACCCTTGCCTTAGGCTTGCCTCTGGATGTTCAAAACTACCTTTTGCTTTTACAGGTCACTGCGCTTTCAAAGTGAACGTTACAAGTTCTAGTGAGTTTGTCATTCATGAGTTGCACCGAGTCAACAGTGGCATGCTAACACGAAGGAGTGTCAATAATTCTGAAAATATGGGCTTTGAGATTTAAATAATATGGTGTGATACAACATGTACGATATTTGTTTGCTGACACATCTGCATCACCAGTTAAACGTTTGATTTAGAGAACATTACGTGCACTCTCATGTCGTTTTGAATTCAGAAATAGCAATAAAAAGATTATCATTAATTTTATTCTGCTTCAATCTACGTATTATTATCCTTCAATTCTCTTTTGTCCCCCTTTTCTAAGATATTTTTTCAGTTTATACTTTTAATGTTTGGTCCTGTTTTCAGCATTTCTCCAGTAGACTTAACTGGTCTTGTCTTCCTGCAATATGCACAGATTGGGATAAAACTTCTAAATTATTTATTTAAATTTAAAGCGTTCTATTCATAAATATCAAATTATAAAACATTTAATCTCAGAGCCTGAAATTTATTTATATTAACTCTTTTAAAGGCAATATTCATTTTCTTACTTAAGCATCATGTATCACATACAGAGGTTGAATTTAAAATTTCTTGTAAATTATTGAAGTCTTTTAATTGCGCGACAGGCTACTGTAACCACCTCCGGGACTTAGTGGGAGCGTTTTCTACTATTAATTCTGGAGGTCCTGGGTTTAATTTCGTACAGGTCAAGGTGTTTAAGGCCCCAATGACTCCGAGCTCATTCTCACTATTATTAATTCATTTCATTTATGATACAGAATTTACAGATACAGTATTCACTTCCAATCCTAGACCGCCACGGGTGGCCGAGGTCGTTAAGGCACGGACTCGTGAGCGGGAGGTCTGCGGTTCGAATCCCGCCAGGACCGTCCTCCCTGACTGGGGTTTTTTCCAGGTTTTCCTCAGTCTTCATAACTGGCAAATGCCGGGGAGGTACCTAAACTTAGGCCTGGAACGCTTCCTTCCTTAAAAAAAAAAATATCCTTTCCCAATTTATCATTTCACATCATGTATCATCAGTGTCCACCGCCTGTGGTGCCTCAGTAGTAAAAACGGGCGTTAAACACTACTCAAAAAAAAAAAAAAAACTTCCAATCCTCAGACGTCGCGAGAAGACCAATGCAGTTAAAGGTTATAAATAAAATATAAAAAAAAATACTGAGCTATGTTATTTCAAAGTTAAATCCCAGTTTAAAATGTCTATAAATTTGACAAAACCTTATTTTCTCATACATAAAAACATTTATTTTTTAAAAAGAAATGAAATTATTTTATAATAAGAATGAACGATTCACAAGATAATATTAAATATCCCATCACCGCGTTGCTCAATAATAAACAGTACTTGTATGCTATAAAAGGAATTCTGGGGCATGTTTGCAATAACATCCGATATATATCGTTTCAGTTCGTCGCGAATAGATGTGCTAAGAAATACACTTTTTTTTTTTTGGATACCTCATTATCAATAGTCAACTAAATTCATATTTGATTCCCTTGGAGGTCAATTGTCCGGAAAATGCGTACTACTAACATGATCACCTCATGTAATGTGTGAGATGGAGCGCCGTCTTGCATAAAAAAAAAATTCATTGGCATGGTTCCTAATTCTGGTATTACAAACTCTTGCAACATCCGAAAATAACGTTGCCGCTTACTGTTACTGTTTTCGTTTGTCCATTTCCCATTTCTTCATAGAAAAAGGTTCTACATAAAATATGACATAAACCACTTAATAGTAACAATTATGTTTGACATATTTTCCCCCCATAACCTGCGATGGTGAATGCTAACACCTTCATTAAATTCGAAATATATCAAGCCTGTCAATAAGTTTATATCGGTAATTTACCGTTATTCTAAATTTGTGATAACATTTGCAAAGCAAAAATGAAGCGAACACGCTTAATTATATTGTTCTTGAGTCAAAAACGCAATTTTAATTTATAGGAATAGACCCAAAGTTATTTTAAAATTCGCCAAACTATAAAATAACTCATCTCCAAAGATTTGATTTAGGTCACTCGATCACTTTTTATTGATAACTACACCCGTTTTCTCAAATTTGTCCACAAGTTTACGAAATTATTTTACAGAGCAAGGCCCATTACTCACTGTATTGGAATCTTTTCTATTTTTCATAATAGTACTGAATTTAAATTCGTAAAGGAAAAAACATTCTAAAAATTATTGTTCGAAAATTTTCTGTCAGTATTCATATTTATTATACATGTTTAACACGCTTATCGCACCAACAATAGTTAAATAAATGCACATGGGAAAAATCCCAATCACGCAAATCAGGACTGTCCAACGTTCGTTTGTACTCGGGCACATTTGCATGATAACTTGGGGTACATGGACACCTGGTTACGATTTTACTATTTTGATACTGCTGCTATCGATACCACGACTAATAATAATAATAATAATAATAATGATATATATAGAGTTAAAATATATGAAAATATATTTCTCAATCAAAAAATATTGCTCTACATTACTTCTTTTAGGAACAGAGACGCTAGCATTACACAATAAACACACAGGTTTTCCTTTGTTTCCAATAAAGTAATGCTGGTCCTCTCATTGACTGTTAAAGCTATACTTTCTTTGCCATTTTAAGAAGAGCTATGTTTAAAATATAACCGATTAATAACTGAATAATTTAAAGTTTAAAAAGTAATGAAAATAACCAGCTAAAACGTGTTGAATGCACAATTTATCACGTCACAAGGCACTCAAAACGTATTACACAAGCTCACTGAATGTTCGCCTGAAAACAAGGAACTTGGAACGTTCCTAATGTAAGACTGTTATAAATCATTTGTTCATTATTTGCGCCACCGTTTTTTTGAGGGGGATTAAAGTTATTATGAGGGCAAATTGGGTGCCCCAATGTCGTCTTGGTGAAATACTGTCATGGTGGGTAGTTTATAGCACTGCAATAAAGTGAATCATGAGGAAGCGGTCTGTTTTGCACAATAAAAATGCAGCTATAACATTTTTCATGATCTTGAGGACGATGCCTTTAAGACTAAAAGTAATAATCTTTATTCAAACGCAAAAAAGTCTTCAAATATTAATTAACATGTAATTTTAATATTAGTTGCGAAGGGCGCCATGGCTCCATTGGACAGAACTGATGTAAAACATAATGATATCTATATAAAACAGAATATATAGCTATTTGAAACTGGAACCTTACTTTAAAACAAATTTATACCTTAAGCAATCTTAATTTTATAGCATATCATTTCTGATAAATTCTAAGTTTTAATCAGTTTTTATAAATAACACAAGAAAAATATTTTTTAAAGAATATACCTGTTTCAAATAATCCTATAATAGTTTAACATGTATGTATGGCATACTTCTCTCGTGATGTAGTTCACGAGACTGAATAAAGCCCTAATTTTACAACATTTTCATGTATTTTCCTTAAATGGATTTGGATGGCTAAACCCAATTCACGGCTAGATATTTGTTGTTCATAATATCACGTACTTCATGCATAGTGCCCGTCATGCCGCCTTACATTTTGTGATATTAGGAAAGAAAAACGTTTCATACATATGCGCATAAAATATAAATGCTAATATTTACTTCTCGCCTGAAGAATAATTACAAAAATACTGAGGGCAATATGTTACCGGCACCAGTTAAACAACATGCCTTGTCTAAAATGGTGGCTAGCTGTTGTACAACGGGACTTATCAAAAGTCGCTTTGAACGATAATTAGCAGAAGGCTATTGAAAACAGGTATGGTGTAGTGAAAAAAGTCAAAAGTCTGGCATAAACCGGCAAGAAATAGAAGCGCGATGCATGCAGATGTCATCTCTGGACCTGCAGAGCGAAATTAAAATTAGATGGGGTAAATAAATCTATGTTATGGAGCTAGGCATAAAACCGAGGTCGGGAATAACATGGCTTAGACTTAAAGACAGGAAGGAACGTAAGGTTGTTGATGAGGAAGACAGAAGGATTTGTCCATTATGCTCGAAGCCGAAACACATTTTGGCGAAATGTACACATGCAGAAGATGCTAGGATAAACTTTCTTCCGGATTCATTTTTAACTTTCAGTATGGGGAGTATGACATGTTGGGGACTTAATTGTACATAGACAAAACCGGCTAAACATGGGCGGCATCTTCTTAAATGAAATATTAATTTAAGGGACAAATTTTCTATAAAATTGTACATAAATAATAAGAAAAGTTATATGAATATCATAATTATTGATAGTATTTGTATGTGTGATTGCATTCTTATTAATGTTACTATTTTCTATTGTTGGAATTAATTTCAGAAATGAGGTATTTTACAAGTGCATGAACGGTCTTGCGAAACATGCCACTATGATGTGCAATATAGAATGTACGTAGTTTAACTAGAGCAATAAATACTACTACTGCTACTACTACCTTAGGAAAAGATCGCAGATTTATGATGGGTACTTTGTAAAGTGCAATCATCATTATATGATATTATATGATATTCAGCACAATTTCGTAAGTAATGATAAATTATTCCTTTATGTAACTCTCTGTGCAACATAAGGAATAATACACAATATCTCCCTCAAACAGCACAGAAGCACAGTGACATACAGTTAATCCTTATCGCGCATGTACATCCAATTTGAATCCATGATTTCATCAGCGCAAATCGCCCAATATTGCCATGTCTTGGAGATCTTGTATTGCCTTGGGAATCGATGTAACTCGATAGGTTATATCCATACATACAGCGGAAAATAGTACAGTTTTATACTTTGGAAAACATGAATAAATGGTGATGAATTAAAACAAATTATAGAAGTCGCGCAAAGCTAGCATTGGTAAAATGTCTTTATATGTGGTAGAAAAGCGAAAAAAAGAATATTCCGTAAATTCACAAAATATGTGGGAGGGATGATAAATTAATTATCCTTCATATAGAGGGCAGTGTTAAGTAATTTATTTTCCACAGTTTAAAACTTCGATTTTTTTAGTTGGCAACAGTGAAATATGTCATTTTTAAATAATTTTTGTCGGTTGAAGCAGGAAATATTGTCGCAAAATTTCCAATTAAATTATAATTAATTCTGTTGGCAATTATTATAATAATTGCATCTTGTTTCAGGTATAGTTTAATACCAAGAATTAATGCTACAATTAGAATCAGGACTTTAACATTATATGCGTTAGTGTATGTATATAGATATGTCTTTTTGACTAATAAGTAATGTTCAAGTTATCTTCCTGTAATATTATGATTGACAGTTTGTTATGTTTCTGTAAATGGGATGGATATGCTGAACTTTTGTCGGAAAAGTTAGAAAGAGACCACTTTACCTTGAAAGAGGGTCCTTTGTTAAACCTTACTCTTTCAAATCCGCCCAGGCAGACTTCCGACTCAAGGCGCCAATTGCTATTACACTTTGAACCTGGCCATATTGCGATTTCAATGGGTAACTGTACTTGTCGCCAAAAGGAAATACCGCATACAGAAACACACATTTTACAGAAACCAAGATCTTAGCTATTTCAAAGGAAGGCCGCATATATGACCGAAGCGTGCTTTATCACAGACTTTTAGTGTAGGAATCTTAAAAAGGGCAGATGTCTCCTTTTTCGTAGGGTGGGAATAGCAGATGTATATTTCCTGGTAAAACACAGAACTTCAACTAATCAACATATTATAAAACCCGACGAATAAATGCGAACATATAATAAACCATAATTTGTGTGATCCAATATAATCCTATAAGAAACCAAGCTCAATAATATTTAAAGGAATTAAATTTTCGCAAGGGGCGGAGCAAATTCATATAATAGATTTAACATTAACTATAAGAAGTAGTCTAAAACATTCGGGAGGTAGAAGCAATAGTAGCAGTAAGTAGCAAGTTATTCGTATCAGCATCAGTCATTAGTTATTCAGTGACATAGTAGATCGGTTAAGCCGTCGCGGAGAGTCAAAGTAAATCGTTCGGTCAGTGAGAGTCAGTCAGTCATTGCAAAAGGAATAGTAAGAATAGTCACGCCGAGCCATTGATAAGGTATAGCCTTCCATGTGACATCACGATTAAGTCTTTACAGAAAAGTGAATAGTGATTATTAAGTTTTTAAGTGAAATTATAGGTAACTGTCAGATTTCAAAATTGTGTTAAAGTGAGCCAAATGTATGAGTGAAGACAGTGAATTATAACCCGATGGTAGATTATAAACTACAATAGGACCAGAACAATAACTACATGACAGACGCACAGCATGTTCCTGAACCTTTCAAATGGTCGAATAAATTAAATGTCCAAACAGAGCGGAACTATTATTACTACAGTGAACAATTCCTTCCTCCCTTATGACTTCAAGTAATTAAAAATATTCCAAATTCCCCTGAGATCCCTATCCTCTGCATTCGAACCAGAGAAATAGGAAGCATCGAACTCATGACTTCAAGAGCCTAGGCAAGACAAGACGAACATCTAATTGTCCAATTACTAAATAATAATAAATCACCGCCGATAACAAAATACCCCACCCCACTATACTTCCGGTTCGATGGTTATTGTTGCCAGAAAACTGGTTTCCTGTATGCAGTGAATACCGCGCACTTATTATTATTTTAAAGGACTGAAGGGTATCAAACATTTTAAGAGAGGGGTGCTGCCACAAAGCGCTCCATCATTCACCACTGTAAAAATTGAGTGACTCAGTTCAAACGTGGCCGGATGAACACGAACCTGGGCGTCTTAGAAGTGCCAAAACCGGAGAAATAAGCATGATATAGTCCTGGCAGATAGTACAATCTAATTGAATGGAATAGCCACTACGATAAACATCTCAAAGAAATGGATAGGTACACAATATTTTGTCTGAAGAACTAGGCAAGAAAAAGTTTTCAGCGTGTCTACCGCGGCTGCTTGCAAGCTTCCCAAAAGCGTCCGGGTCGTTTAAAAAATCAAACAAAATTTATGCGTAGATTCATCACTACCTGAGTGCATTACTACACCCCAGAGCCGAAAGGCAATCGAAACAATGAAAGTAACCTTGTTGTCCAGCTCCAAGGAAAGGCATGAGATTATAACCAGCTTGCAAGATCATGTCATACGTTTCTGGGATGCAAAAGCAATTCAGATCTTCCAAAAAGGCAAACCATAATAATTAATATTGCGCTTACTTTCTGGAATGGTTTCGCCAGAAAACCTAAGAATAGGTTCAGCGGGTAAGAAGAGCAGTTCTATTAGAATAATGCACGCCCGCACTCTAGAGCTATTGCAATAGCCAATATCAATGATGTAATGTTTAACTTACTTCCGCACCCACCTTAATCACCAAATTTGGCTCCATTCTCCTTCTCTATTTACTAAGCCCAAAAATGTCTTGGATTTTAACTACGAAGGAAGCCAAAGCTTATTTTGAAATCGTTGAGGAAAACATCTTTTGTGATGAAATCAAGACAAAATTTATTGCTAAGTCAGAAAACTCTATTGAAAAATAAAAACCAATTTTTCATTGTAGGCTAACAACTATTATTCCACTTTCGTGTAACCGACAAAGCGGAAGTTTCATAAAGATTTTATCCGAAGCTCTATAAAGTTCTCTCCCAGATACATATTAAGCACAAGGTGTTAAAAGTCCAGTATGAGGAATACACTCAGTTAACCAACTACTAGTGTGTTTGTTGAAGCAGGGGTCCTCAGCCTGTAAGTACACTTCAGATCGACGTAACTTAAGATAAAATCGAACAAAAACTTTTATTTCGTTTTTATGACCACATGGCCATTTTAGCAATTTCAAAAATTATTTAATGACTATAATAATTGTTTACAGCTCTGGGGATTTCAAATTCAAACAGACTTAAGAGTTAATTATTAATATATAAAACTATAGTAAGCGTTTACAACGGAACCTGACAATTTTGCTAAAAATTACTAATTTAAAACTAGACAATGGACTTTTTTTTTTTTTTTTATAAAATAACATGTTACAAATGAATCGGGAATTGCAAACGATATCAGAAATAAATTCAACATACACCATCACCTAGAAGCAAAATAGTTCAAACAAAAGAGTTAAACGTGTGGTAGACGCAAGGAAACTGTAAAAAAAAAAAAAAAATAATAATAATATGCTGGAGAAGTAGATCGTGTAGTAAATGATGTAAGCGTCGATACGTGCTGGAGAAACAATTTAGCGATAAATTAAATTTTCATGTTACATAAGCCTCGGTTCAACAATTAATACTGGAAGCTTCTTCTTTTTCTTAATTAATATTCTGTTTCTTTAAAGCGATGTTTCACAGTAAATCTATCGTTTAGGCGATATTGTTTAACGGAGAAGTTTCTAATACCTCATTTAATATAATGGATGGTTTCCGAAATATGCCTCGTCGTTAATATTACTAAAAAGCAGGACTGATAAGAAAACGATGCACAATTTATCGCTGAACTAATCTGTTGTGCTGCAGATATATGTTCCATGCTTAAGGCGTTTTAATTTATAAGGAAGAAGATATATTTCTTTTGTTCTAGAATCTAGACGTAACCGTAATGCAAATTATTATGGCTTATAATTAGAAAATACATCTTAAAATCCTTGGTAAAACACCAGCAAGATATTCTTCTCAAAATGGTCGCTTCTTTTGCAGTTCCTGCTACTACAGCTAACTTCTTCTACTTAAATAACATTTTTTTTTTTTTTTTCGTTTTTAGAGAGAAGTCCATCTTCAGTTGCTTGTCATAATAAATAATAAACGTTCAAGAATAGTTTTACCTTAGCTGAAAATATCGATATGTTATAACTGTATAGCGTGTACGTTAAACGAAACACATTTTTTGAGACTGTAAGACATCATGCAATATCCACATGGATACATATACTTATTTTGTATTTTCCTGCTGATTTCCTACTTTTGCACAAGCAATGCATAGCATAAAAAATTCAGCATTTATCTCACAATAATCTGCTATTAGTCTTTTATGAAACTGAGAAGTATTCTGCGATTTACAGGCACCAAACTTAGGAAATAAGTCTTTCTATAATTTACTTGCTCAAATTACAATATTATAATATTTCCACTTTCTCGCACTTTTAATAAATTCAAGCTAATATTTAAAATAATGTTACAATCATTATTTGAAATTTTTTATCTTGATTTAACTGCAGGTGATATTCTAAATAAATGCATTTTGTTTTAGGATCAGTTATTGGAGTTGATATAAACCAACTGTAGCATCTGGTGTTACGCATTTTTTGTGTTTCTCACCATATTTATTACCACGTAACTCAAACTTCATATTAAAATGATTTATTCTTGGCATGACTGAAATATAGACTAGAATATTTAGAAACTGCAACTGTTCTTGCACCCCGCTCCCCCCCCCCCCCCAGAACATAGTAACGTATTTTAATATCAATATTTAATCAATAATAAGGCATGCATACTGTGCAATTTGTTTTTTTTTTTTTTTTTTTTTTTGAATAGTGTTTAACGCCCGTTTTTACTACTGAGGCACCACAGGCGGTGGACACTGATGATACATGAGATGAAATGATAAATTGGGAAAGGATATTTTTTTTAAGGAAGGAAGCGTTCCAGGCCTAAGTTTAGGTACCTCCCCGGCATTTGCCAGTTATGAAGACTGAGGAAAACCTGGAAAAAACCCCAGTCAGGGAGGACGGTCCTGGCGGGATTCGAACCGCAGACCTCCCGCTCACGAGTCCGTGCCTTAACGACCTCGGCCACTCGTGGCGGTTGCAATTTGTAAAATAGCTTTGACCCATAACGAAGGAATATTTGTAAAGAATTGCTTCCCGATACCTGGCTATTCCTCACAGAAGAAACAACGCGGACTGCCCAGAATAAAAGTCTGGCCCGTTAGACATTCCAAACGGTACATAACAAGGCATCGGTCACCTAAACATACGATCCTTCGGCAGCCAATAACACGAGTTTATTTTCGAAAGTTTAAGAGTAGCGCCGAAAGCTGAGCGGGAATTCACCTATGAGAACGAGTATTTTGAAAGTTCAGCTTCCCTGAGTTTGGTTAACAATCCCCATGTGAGCTAATAAAGCACCCCACCGCGGTTTAAACTTAATATAAAAGGTAGACATCCTCCGCAGTTTTCATTCTTATTTCTTACTGCACATAAGCAGCGGGGTAGTTCTCCGTAAGCATTCAGTTGGCAGTGTCATTCTCATTCGCTTGCTCGTCTTAACGTACGCGGCGATGCGGTCACATTTGGCAGTTTTTAGTGCAGCCGGCACTTGGTTCTTGGTTCAAATCTGGCTTGGTATTCGTATTGGCAGTCTGGCTTCAGTGAATTAGTCAGTTTTCTACATCGAGGAGCATGACAGAGAGCATCGACCAAATAAAATCATTAAGAAGTCTACGAATCTTCGCTGATTAATTTACTCTTCTCCAATCCACCTTCCATGCAGGAGCAGGCACTAAACAATACAATCGGGCTACATTGCCCATCGGCAATTACCATCTCACAACTTACGAAACAAAACAGAGAAAACAATCACATACTCTGTGAACAATATTCCAGAAGCCTGCACGCGGCCATTTACGCGATTCAGAAGCAATGCCAAATAAAAAAACTCCCAAAACTTGCGCCAAACAGGGATGTCCTTTATCGCCAGCATTATCTAATATATACATATATATTAAATAGACGAAGTGCTTAAACAGTGAAAAACTATTTTACTGGGGGTATTCAAATATATATATATATATATATATATATATATATATATATAAAAGTGAGAACATTTTATATGCTGATTATCATGTTATTTTTGAGAAAATGGATGATATTCAACATATGTTGTAAGTGCACAGTAACTTTCCGAACATCCTGTACATTTTGGTTACAAAACAAACTACTATTGCATGAAACAATTGACAGATTTCTTGCAACACTAGGAAAACATGTTGAACTGCGACTTTATTTCTAACAACTGAAATCTTAATATTGCACAAATGAAGTTCAGCGTAGTGATATATTTAGTGGAAAATTTTGCAGAATATTTGAACGCTAAATTTTGATTGAGTAGGCTATTTATAGGTTATTATTAACGAAGCATGAAGCCATTAATATACAAATTTTGTAGTTATTCAGATTTAGTATCAATTGCTGACCACCAAATTGCGATCTCTTCAATATCCCATAACTAAGACGTTTTACATCTATGACTAGTTAACTGTCTCAAATTACATGTCTAACAAGATCACTCTAGTGGACATATTTCGGTGCTGTTCTGTAACATCCTACAATAGACTATCTCTTTTACTTGCTTCAAATAAAGTTCAATAAATGCACATTTTTTAAATATCGTTACCTATTTCTGCACACCAGTTGCAACTATGCATTAAACCACATGTGGCTGACCTGGTAAAAGAGGTTCCGGAGATGTTAGGTGTTTGGAAATTACTATGATAGACAATTAATAGACTCCCAGCTGAGATAGCAAATAAACATTTTCGGCCTGACCAAGAAAACACTGGCTTTACTTTTTTTTTTTAAACGTGGTCACCATGTAAATCAATAAATTTAGATCAACGACTTGCCAACTTCTTAATACTCTCAGTAAAATAAAATTTGTCCATCTGTGAAAAATAAGCGCCTATCTCGCCTTCAACCTCATCATTTGATGCGAATCTTCGCCACTCAGCCATTTCTTCAGGTTTAGGAACAAAAAGTAGTCGCTGGGAGTCAAATCCGGCCAAGGTGAAGGTCATGCAATTTTACAGTAACGATCCCAGACGTGTGTGAAGGCGCATCATCATATTGAAACGGAAATTTCTTTTTCGCAAGGTGTCAAGCCTGAATAGCATCCTTCAGTTGGTCCAGGAGTAAAATAGAATACTCCCGGTGCTGGTTCTGTCCTTCTGGAGGTAGTCTACGAGCACCACACCATGTGAATCCCAGAAACCATAGCCATGACTTTTGCTGCACATGGAATCGTTTTTGCTTTCTTTGGGGAACGTTCACCTATTGCCAACCACTATTTGGATTACCCCTTCGTCTCTGGCGTGTAGTGATAAACCATATTTCATCTACTGCTATGAAAAATTGGAGAAACTTAACGGCATTATGTTTAATCAAGTCTAACCATTTTTGCGAAATATTTATTACAATGCGTTTTTCATCCATTGTTAACAAACGCGGCATGCATACCCAAAACTTCGTGTAGATTATGGGGGACACGTGTCTTTGCAATGTCAGTCAACTCACGTACCTTCAATCCGCGATCATTGCGAATTTTTGTCACAATTTCGTCGGTCGTAGCAGTTTTGGAGCGCCCTGAGCGTTCATTGCTTAAATTCAGAGCCTTTGTATCCGTCGAAAACGAAGGGGAGAAATTCTTTAATGTGAAATCTAACTGCTTTTGAATTTCTATTGTGGTTAAACACTTCAAAATGAAGTACTTAACACAGCCCCTATTTCAGTTTTTATCCATTTTGTAGAAAATGTTAACGCCGTTTGTCACGATCATCAAAAACAAGTGACTAAACTTGCGCGTCTTGAACTTTACAGCGCGCCATCTAAGGGATGATACTAATAACTATCATAACTATTTACCCATCTTCACGACCTCTCTGAGTCAGACCGAGAACTTTTAGAACACCCCTCCCTAGTACTCAAAAGTGTTCCGCATTGTTTGTGTAGGTGTAATGAGGATTTATGTTAATGATACTTTATTGTTAATTTAATTGGATATGTCACAATATTGTTCATTTGTCATATGTTTAGTTTATTGCTTTGTTCTGCTATTGGCTTAAATGTTTGCTACATATCAAGAGAATGCAGTTCAAGAGAATACCCACATGGACTCACAAAATCTCCTCGTTTATCATCTGGAAATTTCCGATCTGCAGTCAAAATCAATGCATACAATACGCAGACATTAGCAAAACGACGACATTTGTATGTTAATGTCTAGTCGAAGTTAACAAAACTAAACGTACAATAAATACTTTGTTCTATAATTACAAAACAGTTTTTAAGTAATTGCAGTAGCATTCCAGGTATGATTTTAGGCTAGCACGAAGCGAATATAAATTGCATGTAATCATATTGGATCAATAAATCTCGGCCAATGAAAGCCTGCGTGTTTCTAGAAGGGCACGCAAGCGCGCATGACATATCCCTTAAAACACAACGAGCTAAAGATTTAATCTTCAAAATGTATGTATTAAATACCATTGTACTAACTGCAGTAGGTAACGTAAAATTTCTACTGAGAAAGTAACTATAAACAAACACTTCTATTTTTAAACACACACTTATTATTTATTTTAATTTTGAATATGTTACTTTAATTACATTATTTTTGTGTCACAACGCAGTACCGGCTAAAACAATAACAATTTAAAATAATTTAAGTTCCCGCGCTGCAGAAAATTAGCGAATCTGCTTGCTATTCAAAGGTTAAACTACAACACCGTTGCCTAACTAAGAGGCTTTTGCAAGAATTTACTGGTCAAGAGCAGGTGCACTATTCCTATTGGTACCTTTCACTGAATAGTCACTAATATTCTGGTGAGCTATCTTGCTACTGTTTGCTGGGACTCTTAATATTGAGCATGTTACCTATTTTGTGATTAAAGTGAATTCTTTATCGGATTCTTAGTTACCTACCCCATCTGCCTCTTTTTTGTAAAGTTACAGAAAACAAAATGTGCGATAAATTATTTTACTGGTCTCAACTATAAATTCTTTTGCATTCTGCTGAACTTCTTAAAATTTATATCGGTCCCCCTTTAGAATAATTTCATCAAAATATGATAACTTTCGACAACAGTGCTATGCAATTAGATGTACAACACCGAGGGAGAGGTTTAGTAAATTTCTGCTTACCCTATAAAATATATTTCATTTTTATTTACCAACAGCAAGAATTAGTGCGAAAGTGTATTTTGGGTCTGCAAATTTTACAAACTAAACAAGACATAGACACCATGGAAATGGAGCCAATATACTGTCACCACCACGGATGGCCGAGGTCGTTAAGGCGCGGACTCGTCAGCAGGAGTCTGGAGTTCGAACTCCACATGGATCGTCCTCTCTGACTGAGGTTTTTCCCAGGTTTTCCTCAGTCACAAATGGCAAATGCCGTAGAGGTACCCTAAACGTAGGCTTGAAATGTTTTCTTTCAAAAAATCCTTTCCCAATATATCATTTTATCTCATGTATCACCATTGTCCACCGCTTGTGGTGCCTCAGTAGTAAAAACAGGTGTTAAACACTATTCCCCCCCCCCAAAAAACAAACAAAAACAAAACCATGCTGTCGTAAAAATCACATGCCTGTTTAATTCATTCATGCATGGGATAGACTTCGAAAACAGCTCTTCAGTTTTTCAAATAATTGCAACAAAGAGTATGACCAAAGGACCTGGTATATAAATCGTTTATTCTTTTTATTTATAAAATTTGACTTGTCAATGATATCAGCAGTGATTATAAGCAGCATGTATAGGTATTTATTCACATATTATACATTTAATTGACGAATTAAGTGCATTTTCACATTATTTACTATCTCATGCAATATACATTAACTAAAATAAAATATCCAATTCATCGGTATGCACACATTTCAAAAGTTAAATTTTCCGTAAAGCGAAACTCTCTACTGCATCTTTCAGAGTAGAGAAATTAAAGTTATGGACTATGCAAACATACTACAGAATTATTAGCTATTATACAAGGAGCATTCCTAGCTATTTTGAAATGCAGTTGTCCCCAGATAAATGATGTACGCTATTCTACTTTGGATCAAGAAACAGTCAGCCAACCACAGTGGTTTTCATGTATTTGTATGAAAAAAACCATAAAAATATTATAAACATATAATTATTTAGTTAATAGAAAAACACCGATCTGAATTTGTAAGGAAATGTAAGCTTCTATGAGAAGAGCACTTGCTAAATTGTGCTACAATTTCAAATATTTTGACTATTTTATCTTTCAAATGGATGTTCATCCGTGAGAGCGCTGTCCGCGTGGCGGCTTAAAGCACGCCGTTTGCTGGCTGAGACGCTTATGCATAACGCCCAGTTACAACGCATAGGTCCCTCTTACAAATTTCTATTAACTACTTACATTTATCAAAGAAAAAGTTAAAATCATTGTCCTTATTCCATAAACAATTCCAATTCTTCTAAAATTGTTGCAATTATTCTTTTTATTTGTCTGTCAGATATTGAAATATATGTAGGTTTTTCCGATACAATTTATTTTTCATATTCCCTTATAAGTAGAAATCGCTTACGCTAATATCTGGAATTGTCCGTTATAGTGATCCCATCCTAAAAAATGTTAATTAAAACTGATGATACACCAGTTTTATGCGCTGTAGCGGAGTTTTGTTTAAAAAATGCATGCTTACCTTTAGTGTATGATACTGGTATGAAAAATGGTGTAATTATGCTTTTCCTATTTATCTGCGCATTCATAATATTTTCATAAAACACAGACATAACTAATCTGTAAGCATTCTCTGCATATTATACACCAACTTTTTTAATAAAGCAATAACCTTTTCTGTGTAATATGGGACTTTTATCCTCTCCAGTGCTGTTGTACTGTATAGCTACATAACCATTTATATTCAACCATGCTTCTTCGTCCGAGGAAAAAAATAAACAAATAAAATAATAATGATGTTAGTAATAATAATAATAATAATAATAATAATAACAATAATAATTAAAATCCAGTTACAGAAACGTATAATATTTGCATTAACACGCGACTGCAATTCCTAGACAACAATTATTGTGTACAGTTTTGATTTTAAACGTTGGTTGGTATCCCAAGATGAGGTTTGGAAACATTCCTGTTCCCTGTGCAAAGCTTGGCAGATATTTCTTTGGACTTCGTCCTAACCCTTCCCCAACAACCCCTTGATAAGCACATGGTGGTTTACTTTCGGTTTCTTATCGAGAACGTACATGATGTAGAGAAACACCAGGGAAGTTTCTTACAGATCGCCGTTTCGCTCTTGTACAAAAGTTTGTTTTCAGATGATGAATGATACATGAACATTGTGTGTGTTTTTTAAGTGCACTGACCGTTGGCATTATAACAACACTAACACACAAATAAAGCAAAAAGCATTTCTTTTCACTGCTTATCACAATGAGAACGCCCAAACGGCACAAAGATAACGCTTCAACTGATCTAGGCGGGGATACTGAAGACGAGAAAAAGTCGTTAGTAGCATGTGCTTCTCCACTGCCACTGCTCGTGAATGTCCATTAGAAATCACTGTATAAACTTCAAAGTTGTAATAAAAGATAAATATATGCACCTTGCATGTGAACTGATTTTCTAATAGTTCCTTTTAAATTTAGAAGGTAAAAATGCAGTTTGTGCAATTAATTCATGCTATCCGATATTCATTCCTGGCTTTGAGGAAAAATCCAGGATAAAATTTCAACCAGACAGCTTGATCCAGGCGGCATGTGCGCCATGAAGATAACTTGAGGGGAATATACACTGACCCCCGAGGCCTTTGATACTTATATAATCTGAGCTGCTCTGTAGGGCAACTCCCAGATTGACATTATGTACCAGCTGTAGAAGAGCTAAGTTGAGGTTTCAAAATTAAATGGGGGAGGCAGTTTATTGGCTTTTGTTGCGTCTCTCTTTTACAACTTCTATTGCTTTGTTGCTATCGAAAACACTTCCATGTGCTGTGCCTCCAGTCTGAATAACAAATTCGGTTTATAGCTGGGTTACAGAACGAAAGGAAGCCGAGACAGACCAATACTTTAGTATCAAGAATATCAGTTGAAGGAGAGTTTCTTGCTCATTCTGCCCTTTGCCGCCAGTATCCTTTGTACATCATGACAAGATATTAGTATGTTCCGAAGGAATGCGATTGTACCCATAAAAATATTTTTAAAAACTTTCTTCAAATTTCCATCACTCCTACTAAGCACCGAAAGTGACGGTGAAATAAATTTATATACTTATCTGTTAACCATCTAGCGATCACAATTTTTTACTCAACTAAAACTTAATTTCTAATTAAATTTAAATAAAACAGGTCTTATCTCGTCCAACCATTCATACAACATCCAGTTAAAACACTAATAATTACGCTACCTTCGCACAGTCAATTAAGTAGCGTTTCAATGAGTTTGTTAACCCGTAAAATTGGACCATTAGGGTTGAGGGATTAACTTAAAGCAAAAATATTAAAATCGCTCTAGAGGCAGCAACTTTTTTCTCAACGAAATTGGGAAATTGCCTTTAAAATAAATTAATGAAAATAATTCACGGAAATAAGCGAATTCAAACTATTAAGAGTGGGGGGTCTCCTGAAACCTAAAATTTAAAAATCGTTCTAGCAGCACCAACATTTTCTTCGTAACAAAATACGGTATACGAGTATGCCACTTAAATAAACGAAAAATATTTTCTAAAAATCTAGAAGATTAGGAAAACCGAAATTTAAAAAGTGCGGGTTAAAGCGAAATTTAAAACTCGCTCTAGCAGTCTTAATTTTTAATTTCTTTAGAAAACTCGATGTATGCCATTGAAATACAATAAAAAAAATAGTTTCTGAAAATCGGTGAAATTTGACTAAGATTTATCTCAAACTCAAAATTTAAAAATCGCTCTAGCGGCATTAATATATATATGCAACGGAACTTAGTATATACCATTAAATAAAATAAGAAATGAAAAAGTTTTTGGAAAACAGGGAAATCAGATCATTAGGAGTAGGGGTATACCTGAAAACCGAAATTTAAAACGTGCTCCAGCGTTTAATTTTCTCTATATTGTTTCAAAATAAAAGTACAAATTGACTCAGCATATAAACTGTATTTATAACAATGCAAATGATTTATATTTAACAAAGGCATTGTCGCACAGATAGCAACAGTAAAATATTATGTGTGTGTGTGCGTGCGTGCGTGTGAGAGAATTATATTTGTATGTAAGAGCGAGTAATAACCTTTAGAAAACGTTTGCATTACTTGCCTTTACTACAATAAAATTTAAATGAAATTTCAAAGCCAATGAAAAGAAGACTGCACTTTTGATTGTATATTGTTGATTGTGTATATTTGCTTAGTACATTGCAATTGCTTCTGAATAGTAACAAATTTTTGTTTTATGGAAACATATGAACATCTTAAATACATAAGACAAGTCCAAACTTTCTGTTATTTCTTTATTTTACTGAATGTAAAGATGATATCAAGGGCTCAGAAAATGAAAATGATTACTTTTAAAAATTCCAACACGTACGGCTTTGTCTATCAGTGGACATATCTTTTATTTAATTAATAGTGTACCATTAATTTTTGTAGTTTAATTTCAATAATAATTAATCTTCCAAAAATGTAGCTTCTGTTTTTAATACTTAAAGATTGCAAGAATTCCAATTTTGTTCCCCTAATACCATACAGTAATGTCATAAACTATTTAATTTTTTTAATGAGTTATTCAACTTGCTGAAGAATTCACTTAGTTTTTAAACAGCTACTGCTTGATGAGCTACTTTAACTTGCTGTTAAGCTTAATGATTATTATTGCTGCCTGGACTAAATATGAGAAATAAATTATTAAAACGACAATATTTACTGGTTACATAATTATACATATACAATATTACATATGTTATAATTTTTAATCAGTATGGCATGATATTTGGCTTCAAAATGTTATTGGGCAAAGGATATTTTATACTAACAGCATAATATATCATTTGGGAATGTAAATGGAAATGCAAAACAAGCATAACGATATTCCCTTAGGTGAGACTTCTAAAGATCAAACTAGAGTGTTTCACTGAAGTAACTATCACCGTTTTCAGATAAACAAGGACACATTCACAAATAAAAGTTACATAATCACCAATCAAAGAACTTGCGCCTTTATTGTTAATACAGTATTAATCTAATGAATTTTGTTAACGTTATTAAAATGTGTTATTGTTAGTGTGTTATTGTTAACACACTAAATTCAAGGCACTATGACGAAATATGCATAAAATACCCGAAATTCAATTAAAATGTATAATTAGGTTATACTCATAGTTAAGTGGGTTACCTCACTGAGTTTATTATGTCTAGGTTTTGCGTCAAACTATTTAAATTAAAAACTTTAAAAACATCTCATGGGGCAATATTCTCAAAACAACGTCTAGATTTAGTACTTACTTGTACACAAAAATTGAAATTGAACGTGTACTTAGAATAGAAAATGCAACATTTGTTTATTTTCTCTTCGTAAAAATTCCATGAACTAAATTTCAATGAGATAGAATTTCCTATCTCTTTGGTTGTCTTGTTACCCCGTTAGGGAATGAAATCAAAGCACGCAGGAGAAGTGCATCTTAAATATCTACGTGGTTCCTAGAAAAGTTCTGAAATTTGCCATTTAAAGCATTATTATGTCAATAAAAAGAGTTAAATTAAATATGACACTATTCGTCCAAATTTTGCAGTAGCTCATATTTTGGGAAACTTTCAAAAAAGTTTCTGCATAACATTTCATATATATTTATTAAAGAGAGAATTGTACAATAAACATACACATACATACATTTTATTTTGTTTTGTCAGGTGAAGCATGTAAATATATTTCTGAAACTAAAGATGCTATTGAAGTAATGATTTCACCAAATTAAAGCTCAGACAAGCGTTCATCAATTAGGGCATACGATGATTTAAACAATTATTTTAATGTATTTATAGCACAAACTTATACCTTTTTCAAATGCAACATTGCCTTTTGACTTCAAGAAAGTAAAACTATAACACATTAGTAAGTTGTTATTTTCACGAATTTGGGTCAAGTGCTTTATAAGATATGGTCATTATCACAGCTGAATCCTTCAGACCTTTTCAGAGAATTCAAAAGATTACAAGGCAAAAATCACTGCGTTTCCCCGGTCATTAGGAAAAATGAGTACCTTTTGTTTGCATTTTGTCTGAAATTTTGAGAAATTATCAAAAGTATGTTGCAGTTAATGTTGATTGAGCTCAACATTACCAGCCCTAGCCATAAGAAACTTGTCTGACCATTTAAGTACTACAGTAGAAATTCACCGCACATTCCTGCCTACCGCTACCACGTGTGTTCGATCGTGTTCCCATTTTGTATCATTTAGGCGAAATACATGAATGTCCTTTTCATTATATCGTGATAAGTTATAGCAGCAGGCCATGCTAAAGAAGATACAATTCTTCATTACCGACATGAACTTAGGTATGTAGAATGAGAAATAACGTCGTGCTTTCTTGTGCTATGTACGCTGAAAAATATCCAGACAAACATTCAGGATAACTACCAGATACTGTTGATATTTTTTATAAACTGTAGACAAAATACGAAAAGAAATGTACTGTTTTTCTTCACAATTGGGGAATGTATTGCGTTTTGCCTAGTTATCAAAGGGATTCTCTAAACAGCATCTGAAAGTCCTAAACCTATATACGATGGTATTTCGTAAACTACTTGGATTAGAATCATGCAAAAGAAATTACATTCCAATTTCGTTCAGCTTCATTTTCTTCAAGGCAATAGGCAGTGTTTCATTAGAAAAAAATATAACTTTGTGCTAGAAATGCATTATCTAACAGCTGTTGAAGTCGTTGTGAAGGCTGCATTGAAGAGAGTCTTTGTTTTTAACTTAATTTCTTTTCAAAGTGTTTGCAATGGTAGATTTGTAGGGTTCTCTCTCTGATCTATATCTAGGTACATGGTGTACGGATGGAGTCAAAGGAAGACTAGTTTTCAGTGCCTTAAATGAACTTGACAAGTATTATTCATTGTAATGCAACTAAATCTGTAAAAAAGGGAAGTAGCTGCTTTTGTAATAAAAATAAGCAATCCCATTTTCGAAAACGAAACTTCTATCGTTGTGGTATACGACATTGCTGACGTTGAAAAGTTAAAACGTAAGTAATTTTTATGCCGAAGGAACATAGGCATGAAGCGGTTTACTATAGGCCCTAGCAATGAAAGCCTAATGGTGTGACTGTTTGCGGACCTACTTTAAACGCCAAATTATGAGCTGTTTAGTAGACTCTTGCTGAGTGCCTCAGATTGGGCACTAATTTTTAAGCGATTTTTTGTCAACGTCGACCTCACGTTGTGATGCCAATTTTGAAGCGGTTTGTGTACTTTACTATGTTCTAAATCTTCAGCTTCCTCTGGTGTTTTGCGTATGATAAACTTAGCTGCAGTGTGAAACTTACAGATGAAACTGACACCTGCTTCTCAGCTGAGTATAAACTTACTAACATAATTTTTCCATTGGCTATTTTAAGTTCACTTGCCACACGTGCTATTTGCTGTTTTTGGAACGTTTGAAACATTTTGTTAGCTTTGGCTAATTTAAAGGCTAACAGTACAACGCATATTGGCGCAAAGCTCCAAATAGATTTAAAAATCCTTCAGTTTAATAGTTTTGGAACTGCGGTTCTTTAAAAAGAGGGGGGGGGGGCCTTACACGCGACCCTCGGGTTTTTTACTATTGCGCAGTTTTATGACCCTCTGGTTGACTTTCCAAGCTACCGTATCCAAGAAATATCAGAGGCTTTCTTCTTTTGTACAATTCTTACATTGAAGTTAAAGCTTATGACACACATATATACATAATATTTACATTATTAATTGCAATGCAAAATATGATGATTGGCCTTGTGTAAATATATATTATAATTATGGGGTGGATCGGAGGAAGCGTTATAAACTAAGCAGAAAGAATGAAGTAAAACTCCTCATAGAATGGACCTTTACCATAAACACACTCCACATGGACTAGACACTGTGAAGGCCTCACTTCGACCGAATAGCGGGAAGCTCTGAAAATGACAGCTAACATCTCTACTGTACTATCTCTATCAGGCAGGACTCAGGACTAAACCTCTGTCGGCGCTGCCACAAAAGACAGAAGCGCATACATACGTCCTGGGCTCCTGTCCTTATGGAGAAACATGCGTAACACAGGATTCGCTCAATGATCACAGAAGAGGTCCGATCTAATAATGTCGAGGTCTTAGAAGAAGTTCACTCTCTGGTAACTAACGGAATATTAAGAAAAACCGATAGGATTGCCATCCCATTAAACAACAATAATTTTACAATTAGTTTTGAAAAGTATAAGCGTTAAACTAAGGAAATGAATCAAGAAAAAATTAATACCTAAAACACCATGATACAATATTTTAAGAAATACTGCAAACTTCAGTACACAGAAGTTTTGATCTAACGGTGGAAGCCTACAGTTTTTCACTACCTGAAAAAAAAAAAAAATACCGTAAACGAAGATAAAAGAAATCGTGATAGTTATTTTACTGGATCTTTGGTTCTACTTTGCCGCCAATTATATATTAATCAACAAGAATACTTATAGAACCGTTTTAAATCAGCTGTTCATTTTCTATTTAGCCTTATTTACACAGACTCAAAAGATACTATGCACCAAATCCCAATTTCTTCTCTTTTCTTCAACCATATGGTAACCGACTCTCCGTGTCCTTTCTTTTATGGTCTAGTAGGGTGCAACCACCGAGAATGACGTCATAGCCCTGCCCTGAAGTTACCCAGAGCGTGTTTTGAAACTATGCCTCCCTTCACGAACGGCAGCGGAGAAAATCGAGCTCAAAGCCACACAACTAAGAGGATAATTACGATATTTTTCATGTCGACCTGGTGGCTGAGTTGATTAGAGCGTAGTGCTACCAAAAGGAAGGTTAGTAGGTTTGTTTATCCTGGGAATAACTTTTTATTTTAATTTTCATATTTTGTCCACAGGTTTCTTAATATGGTAAATGTTAAATATTTTAGAGGAAACATAGCATAGGTTGCAATTTTACTTTTTTTTTTTTTTTTAGTGGTAATGGACATTTTATTGTACGTTTTAGGATACATGCAAATAAATACAACTGTCGCATGGGCCTTACGGCAGTACATGCTAATGTTGTCCTTATAGGAATCAATAGGGCCATACTCATACATACGTACATACATACATGCATATATACATATGTACATACCTACATACGTACAAATATACAAATACTTCCACATATTTAAGTTTTCTATTAATAATTTAAATAAAATACATAGACATGAATGGAACCCTTACTCTTGAGCCCCTTCCCTTTAATGACACCCCCTCTCCATTTTCCTCCTCTTCACTATAGCCATTAACATCCTTTGTCGGGTTCTTCTCTAGAAATATTACAAAATTGTGTGTCTCGCATGCACCAACACTTTCAGGCATATATCCAAATTTCTATAGAAATTGCGGTAATAAATGCTTATTTCTTGAAATCTTCGTTTCCCTGCATTCTTCCAAAATATGCCTCTAGGTATCATTTCTCCGCACAATGGGCAAATTCTTTCCCCGAAAGCATTAACTATTTTGCTTCCTTTCCAGGTCCCTAATCTGAACCAGGCGAGACCACTTCTTTCTTCCTATGCCACAGCTATCTTATTATCCCACCTCCCCCACACCGGATGTATTTGAGCTTGAAATTCGGCAATACTTTTTCTGCGCATTGAGACTCAGTATTTTGTCTATCTATATCTCGCAAACGTATATTAACTATTTTCCAACTATTTCGTGTAATGTCCTCTTCCCTTAACCAAATATACCCCAATTCAATTTTGTCTAAGTCTTTCCTTATTTTTGATGCCCAACCCGTATCTTACCCTTCCCTTATTTGCTTCCTTAGACAGACTGCTCGAAGAAGAACTTGATTACGCTGTATTATCCTTAACCAATTGTTCTTATTTGTAAATTCACACTTTCGTTAGAAATACCAAACTCTTTAAGGACCTCACAATTTGCTCTAACCCTCCCTACTTGTAGCAACCGTTTTAGAAACTGTGTTTGTACCTGATTAAGTTCCTGGGTGTTCTCTCACCCCCAAAGTTCGGCCCCGTACGCCATAGTTGATCTTACAACCGCCCTGTACACGAACTCCATTGTTCTCAGCGTAGTTTCTGGTATTTTTACTAAAATCTTTAATGGCTCTATATTTTTAATTAAGCACTTGCATTTTGCGTTGCCTATGTATCTTGCCCAGTTCCCATTCATAACTAAGGCGACTCCCAAGTAAGTGAATCAGTTTAATTTTATTTCGTGTATGCTACAAATTTAATTAGATTAGCTCAAGTTAAAAAAAAAGTAACAAAAGTTATACTGTTAAACGCATAGGTTGCAAACTTGTTTGGTTGGGTTAGGTTAAAAAAAATCACAACTTTTACTGTTTAAAACGTATGCCTTATCAATTATTTCCTTTATGTTTTACATTGCTACATTACATTGTCCCATTTGCTTTCGTTGTTCACTGAATGTGATCTAACTAATAACAAGCTTCGCATAAAGTTACTTTTGGCGTACGATTGCTTGTTTCTGTGCATTACGACTGTATTTGTTGAACTCGCACGTCAATTTCTCCGCGTTAATGCAGCCATTTCTTCGCATTGGGCTCGGTGCCCACCGAAAGCAGGCGCGACTAGTGCAAGGTGCTTAGTAAAAGGGTAAGAGAGAAGAACTAGTAGTTTCGTTTTTCGGCCAACATTTCAAAATTGTTAGAATATTACGCCTCCACGACTCATCCACTGAACAAGCTATTTCTATAAGTTATGTATTAGAGATTCTAAATATCTTCAATTTTAAGTGGGTTTGTTTTAATATTGCATTTTTAAAACGTAAATGTTTGCAATTTGAAGGCAAGCACATACTCGTAACTTATATTAATCTTTTCAGTATAGAATTAGTTATAAGTGATTTTATTTAAGTGGAAATTATATGTTTATATGAAGAATTAGGCAAATTTATTGTTCGCCTTTTTATTAAAAACATGGTTTCTTGGTTATTTAGGAAATCTGACCTGCCCACTGATGTTACCTTTTACTGTGCTGTGCCAATGAATTTTGTGATATTGAATTTGAAATTTTAACGTATAATTCATATTTTCATTGCGCTGTGGCAGCAAAATTTTGTAATTATCAAATTGGAGACAAGAGCATGATAATATTAATATTTATTGTATTTAATTGTGCTTTGCCATTAAACTTGTAATGCTTAAGCACAATTATTGGGTGTTGTATGCTCTTTTTATACTATATACCTCATATACCCTATAGTATACATTTTTTTGCTTTGTTTATTTAAGGAGGTTCTTTAACATCACAGTTCATCAGCGCCCCGTTCTATTCAGGGCGTAAAACGGCCGACAAATTTTTGCTTAGAGACCTTTTCTTTCAGGCTTGAGGTTCTTTTTCGGGACCCACGGCTTTTCTTTCCTCCCGAAGGAAGCCATGCTTAGGATTTTATGCCCGAAAAAAATCCATCGATCCTGGCCGGGGTTGAACCCGCGACCTTGGGTTTAGAAGGCAAGTATGGTTACCACTACACCACCAGGACCGACTATAGTATACAGTATAGTATAAAAAGAATATGTGTGTGTGTGTGTGTGTGTGTGCGCGCGCGCGTGTGCTGTAACTATTCTCATTCAAATGAAACGACCTTCCCGTCAACATGCGACAGAATTGAAGAAAAAATATAGCGCCTTCCGCAAAATGTACATTCCTTTTATATAAACTTGCTCTGTTTCTTTTCTTGCGTTCTTTCTCATATTTTTGTTTATTTTGTAATATTTTTCATGTATGCATTATGGCAGATGCAATTGCGGGCAGTGATTATTTTGTCAATAAATATGTATATAATTACATAAAGTTTACGCTGTTTCCAGCAACATGACCATGTTTATACGGAGATGCCTGTTTGAGGAGGTCTCTGTAACCATTAAAAGTTTGTCACATTTTATGTGGGACCTCAATATTCTTAACCTGTCACGCGTAATTTTGACATCATTTTAATAAATGTCCCTAAAGTGAAGCCTTAACATCTCTTTTGGAACTCGGTTATTCATATGTAAACAGGAATTCTTTAATCAACATGACGTGCTTTTGTTGCGCACGTTTTCTGTGGTCCATACCGAATGTGATATAAAGGACATGCTGAAGTCTCTTTAAGAAGAATGACAGCTCTGACATGATTAAATTGAAGAGTTAAAGGCAAAACAATCGAGAAAGCGTGACATTTAAAAAATGCGTAATAAGAACAAAATACTCATTCTGATAAAACCAGCAGTTTCTTAACATGTATTTATGGAATTGCTCCCTTATTACCACAGCGTAATTTAAAATTAACATTGACTTTTGTGTTTGCTTAAAGCACTGATGAGTTGTATGGTCTTATAGGACACAAAGGATTCTGATCAGACACGCATGTATCTGTAGGGCTTTCTGAAAGATTAACTGACTGGTTAGTGTGGGCTAGAGTGTGTCCAGAATACATTATGCAGAAGTTGCAAAGGAAAACTTAGAAATTAATGTGCCCTAAGGTTTCTGATTTGCTGCAAATTGCATTGAAACAGACCGATAACGAGGAAATTTGTCACACTTTTGGATTGCCTGAGATTAAATATTTAATGCAAATGTCTTAACATTTATATTTGTTAATATAAATGTTATAACATTTGTATTAAAATTAATATGTATTTATATGACTGTAAAGTGGTCAATTTCACTATATTCATAAGTAAGAGATAGTATCCACAATATTCGGGACTGGTGCTGCCATCTCGACAGTAGTTGCAGTAGAGTGTTGTACCGGTAGGTGGCGACACTAGCGCATCTGATGAGTGAGTGCTTAAAGTTTCATGCAGCTGGATAGATGTGTTCAGATTCTATAGTACTTTTCATGATACTCTGTGTGTAGTGTGTGGCAATTTTACGATGAATCCAAGATTAGAACAGAGAGTGTGCATCAAATTCTGTGCAAATCTCGGGGGAAATGCTACGGAGTCCCTCGCAATGACTCAACAAGTATTTGAGGGAGAAAGCATGAGCCTACACGTGTGTTTGAGTGGCATGCTCGGTTCAGGGCCGGCCGTACAACTAGTGAAGACGATGTTCACACGGTAGGCCCGTCAGCTGCACAACGCCTATCATTGTTGCCAAAGTTCAAAACCTCGTTCGTGAAGATCGGCGTCGAACCACTGAAGACCTTGCTCATGAAGTGGAAATTGGTTATGGGACATGCCAATGAATTTTAACTGATGAATTGGGCATTCCGCAAAATTTGTGCCAAGGATCCTGACTGATGATCAAAAGGCGCAGCGTGTTGTCCAGGGTTATCACCGGCGACGAGAACTGGAAGTATACTTATGACCCTGAGACAAAACAATAATCCTCCTAGTGGAAGAGACCGAATAAAGCGAGACAAATGAAGAGGAAAGCCTAGACCACGCTCCTAGTTTTCTTTAATACCAACGGGTTTGTCGACAAAAAATTCGTCCCACCAAGTCAAACAGTGAATTCCACGTACTACTGTGATGTTTACGACGGCCCCGTGAAAATGTGCGGAGACGACGGCCCGAACTTTGGTGACAAAGGAACTGGCTATTGCATCACGATAATGCGCCAGGAGCTTTTTGACAAAAAACAACATGGCGGTTGTCCCCATCCACCGTACTCACCTGATTTGGCACCCTGCGACTTCGCTGTATTCCCCAAACTGAAAATCAAGTTGAAAGTACGTCGGTTCAACACAATTGAGAGGATTCAAGAAGTAACTCTGTCTGTGCTAAGCACCCTCAAAGAACATGACTTCCAAGATACACTTGGAAAATGACAATTGCTGGGACCGGTGTATACGAATGGGAACTACTTCGAGGGTGAAAGTGGTCATTAGTCTCAAAGTAAGTTTTTGACCAGATGACAGCACCAGTTCCGAATATTCTGGATACCACCTTGCATAATTTTGTGATTGAATCACAAATTTAGTGCTGTCTACTAATTTCTCCTTTGTGTGATTACCTCACCCTGTTTATTTTGCATACGTCTCAGATTAATGAAATATCAGCTCATTATTATTAAAAGTGGTCATTGCCGGAAAAATGTTCAGTTGGTTTAAGGTAATTGGTTTAAATGAAATTTAAAACCAAACTTTTGCTGGCTACTGCGGCCAACATCGTCAGTTTTTTTTTTTTTTTTGATTGGTTTATTTACGGACGCTCTTTAACAGCTCAGGTCATCAGCGTCCCATTCAACTCAGGGCGTGAAACGGCCGACAAATTTTGCTCAGAGGCCTCTCTTTCAGGCTTGAGGTTCTTTTTCGTGCCGCAAATGTACGACACGGGACCCACGGCTTTACTTCCCTTCCGAAGGAAGCCATACTTAGGATTTTTACGCCCGAAAAAATCCATCGGTCCTGGCCGGGTTCGAACCCGCGTTTTGGGTTTAGGAGGCAAGTATGGTAACCACTACACCACCAGGACCGACAACATCGTCAGTGAATGAGTGAAAGTAGCCAGTGAAGGCAGTTCTGTAATGATTAATTTTAATAATACCATGAATACTAAAGAATGTAAACATCAACTTTTATAATGAATAGGTATTTGAGAAGCATTTAAACACAATTTCAGGTATTTTTCTAAGCGTGCTCTTGGAACGTGTCATTTGTGTTATTTTCAGTACAGATACTGCAAAGAGTGCAAGATTATTAAATTTAAATATAAAGGTATTTTAACAGATTCTTTAAGAAAACAAGATGTTAATGCGCCTTTCAAAATAAATTATGTATTAGAAGAACGTCATGCACTCACTTAATAGTCTCCATGATACTCTGGTTTAGTTTGCAAAGCCAATGATGATGGTTTACTTTCCAGAATATTTTAACAACCTTTTGTCTTTCATTTTCTGAACTGAGGACACTCTCTCCCAAATATATTATTTTTTTTTTTTTTAGAACCTTTAGGATATTTCCCATCTTTAAAACGTAACCGTCATTTTACAAAATTATCTGCAGCTATTATTAAATAAGTACTTTCTCATTTTTGTTTTCAGGTGTCAATTTTAAATGTGTCTGCAAAAGAAACCTTTATGTACAGACAGAAGATACATCGATAGCCGGGCCATTAGATCGCGTATATACGTAGTTCATTTGCACTACGTGACCTTGATATTATTACAGTAGCACACTAGAAGAGAATGACCAGCACAAGTCTACTTTTATCAGCTGTTTTATACTGTGTCAGTTTCTGCCTTCTGTTCGAGTTGTAAAGACTAGAGTTTGTTCAGTGTGCATCTCAAAAGTGAAAATTTACTTAAGACATCTATGTTGTGTATAAATTACATTAGATTATTCTTATTAGTTTAGTGAAATTCCTACAAAAATTCACGCTTGAACAAAGACTTTTTATTTACGATACATACAAACAGAATCATGTAGAAGATGTAGGTGTGGAGACAATTTCAGATATTCTAGTCCTAGGTAGAGAAACTGGATGTCTTTGTTAATAAGTTTAGGTCAATGGGATCGCTAAACCTAAGAAGCGAAAAGAAAAAAAAAAATAATAAAATTTGTAATAGAGGGGAAAAATGCCGGAATTAGAGCATCATTCGAACGCTCTCCAAAGCAGTCTTTAAAACGTTGCACAGCAAGTGGGTGTTTAAAAAAATAAAATCCTTCATAGTTCATGAATTACAAGTAAATTTCTGTAACTAGATTTACAAAATATAGTTGATGGTACTGTTGACCCACATTTAATAATATTTTCAAATGAGACATGGATTCAAGCCCCACGCTTCACAGAACAATAGGTATTGGAGCACAGAGAATCCTAATTTACCCCTCCCCCAATATAATGGACAATGCTACGTGTGATCCGAGGCCCGGCAATATAAGAAAAGAAATACAAGGAATTGACCACATAACCTAAAAGATGGCATTCGTCAGTGCTGTAGCTTCCATTGCATAAAAATATCTTGAATTATGAAGGCATGGGATCACCTGATCATATACTGGAACAGAAATAAGTTTTGAAGGGAGATGAGAAAATAACTTAGAGCTTTGAAGGCGCTACATGTTTTAACGCAGGACTGATACGGATTTGCCGCGCAATGGTTTCAGGTTATAACGTCATCAATAGTATTAGGCGCGCATGACCTGTCACTGATTACTGTTCGTTGAGCTGAGTTAACACTCCTTTGAGACTGTTTTCCTGTAACCTTTCCCATGTTAGTGTCTGCAAAGCTGGGGATCTTAAATAAGCCTCTGTAACTAGAGCTTTGCAGTCCCCAATCAATCAAAGACTTGCTCAAGTTCAACAAATGTTAGGTTGCTTTGACGCTGTCTGTACATGTGTATTTATTGGCTCTAGGGAATGATGGATTATGACTTTGAAAATATTTTACAGACCGAGCGATGTGAACTGTAATGACAGATGTACTTATTGTGCCGAAACTTGTTTCTTAAACCCTTGTAACCTGTGCATTTGATAGTTTTAGGTGTGATTTATTAGGATGTAATCCAATTGAAAACTAACAAACCCTTCATTCTTAGTTGAGCATTCTGTACAGTTTAACAGATACATTAAACCCACATATACCATTTTAATATTTGGACTTTTCGGTTTACTTTAATATGGTTTTCATTAATTTTCCTTGGCAAAAATATTTTTTATTAATGTTTAATTATGTCACTACAGAAGTATTTTTAATCTATACCTCAGGAACAATTTGCTTTAGGAGACTGGTTTGTTTTGAACGGAAAAAGCTGTATTTCATAAATTGGAAGCGTTTGTTTCTATGATATGACCCTTTGCTGATTTACAGTATTGTAGGGTTTTAGGTGGTGTTTTTCTCAAAAAGGTAGTTTTTCTGTAAAAGCATTTTTTGGGATGCAATTATTGAAAAACGACATTTTTTGCATAAGTTTCCCATTTTAAGGAACTGTATCAGTTTATACTTCGAAACTTTTAACACTTATTCATGATATTATTGTGATGATGTAGATATATTATGATAGAGTAAAGGTAAAATATAACAATGTAAAAAAAAATATTGGGGGAAAATAGAAAATAGCAAACATTTGGAAATAATTTAAAAACTTTGCTTCTGAGTCATGTGCATCTGTATACTGTAAAATGTTGATTCATTAGCTTTAATAGTCCTTGAAATAATGACAGGTTTGATATATTTATTTTTGTGACAACCTATGGTGAGGGAATGTAGGCCCTTGACAAGTAACCAGCTCTGGCATTAATTAGGTATAATTTCCGGCTTTCATAAGGGTAGTATTTTGTGTTAGAAAGTAACACACAATTCTTGTGTCATAGTGGGGTTCTGAGGGTTGAAAGTGGTAAGTTGTGCTCGTTATGTTTTTAAGGCAGGTGCAGATGATAAGATAATTGGGTATTTTGAAGAGCGCGATGTTAGTGCTGATGATTTGATATCTATTAGTGACGGTGATAAATTCAGTTCCAATGATAGTGAAGGAATTATACTGAAGCAGTTTTATCAGGCCCACAAAAACTCTTTGAATTAAATACTAATATCAGCATTTAAATATTAGCATAATTAATAAAATAACAATATTTTGTTTGGGATCAAGGATTTCAATTTGTTCATAAATGTTATAAGGGAGCTGGATACCGGGTAGAAAATTCAGAGAAGGAAACATTGCTATAACTTTGTTATTTTCCAACTAAACAGTCCTTGGGCCTTTTTGTTAGTATTTATAGTGAAGGTGCGAAGAGGCCATAAACGTGCGACGGTTTATATGGGGGGGAAGGGGGAAGAAAAAGGATGGGGTTTTCATTGGTCACTCAATGAAGTTCTTCTTCTTCTCTCACTAGGAAATGTATAAAGGCAAATCTTAAGACTGGAGATGACACTTTTTATTATTTGTTTATTAGATGTTAAGGGTCGTCTTTTAAGTTCTGTTGAGCGGTTCTTAGATCACACTTGCACTAACCGAACTAATTGTCTATCAAAACACACTCTGTCACTCTGTCCTCAGATAGCTAAAAAACCTCACCTTGTCCGATAATTAAACTCACACTCCACTGATGGCTCAACTCTTTCATCTCCTACAGGTATCGAAATCCCAATCTTTTATCAAATATCCACTCATCCGGTCGTTAGAGCATCTCCTACCATTTCGACTATTTTTCATCTTAAAAATTTCTCAATATTCGCCGGGGAGCGTGCATATGCTTATTCTAAGATTCCTGATTGGACCTTTCATAGACCTTAAATTTAGGTAAAACTTTGTTTTTTTCCCCTTCGGTTCCACCAAGTCGGGATGTCTGGTTTATTTCACCCTCATGATTTCATTCTTTTGTCTATTCTATTTTATGCTTGCCTACGGATTTTTAACAAAGTTGAGTTTTTCAGAAATCTTAAAAGGGGCGACCCCTTTTTATACAAAGATTCATGGAATAAAATAACAAAGGAGATATGTAGTCATCTGTTCTTTCTCCAAATACACTACACATCCACTATCTACATTTTTAGCTTATTTCTAAAGTTTCCGTCCGCCAGCCTTTCCTTTCTCACTACCCATGAAATACACAATACACAAATAACTTAACTACTATATGAATACACATAAACTGTACACACTGGTTGTAATACTATTTGTAATATATGTAATTGATTATGTTAACATTTTATAATATTTTTATTAGGAACGGCATCTCATTAATACTGTTTCAAACGTTGCATGGCCTTCAGGAGGAAATGACAACACTTTACAAACAGATTGAAGGTGACCGCCACAGATGGCCGAGGTCGTTAAGGAGCGGACTCGTGAGCGGGAGGTCTGGGGTTCGAATCCCGCCATCCCTGACTGAGGTTTTTTCCAGGTTTTCCTCAGTCCTCATAAATGGTAAATGACGGGGAGGTACCCTAAACTTAGGTCTTCCTTAAAAAAATATAATTTCCAAATTTATCATTTCATCTCATGTATTATCAGTATCCACCTCTTGTGGAGCCTCAGTATTAAAAACGGGCGTTAAACACAATTAAAAATGATTCGAGGGCGAGAACTCCCGTTAAGGCCCTGAAGAAAAGAATCGAAGAGAGATTTTGTCAGCGTTATTGGATAAAAACGTTGCATGAAAAACCACCCGAGATTATACCCTTGGATCAAGTAAATGGGGGAAGAGTGTGTAACAAGAGACGCTCGTAAATTGGCGCTCCTCAGAAATGATTTTATTTGCTGAGATAGAAGTGGCGTGAAATCACTGACCAATGCGAAGTGTAACAGGCGATATTTGTAAAAGTTTAAGATAGTTGATGTGTTTGTTATACGACCGAAGGACTGGGGTTTTGTAAAAAGAGACCAAAATTGCTCGGCGGGATGCGTTTCGCGAAGTCTTCTCTAGTGTACAGTACAGCGAGTTGGTTGGAATTTTCTAAAGCACACAGTACCGGGAATTGTTGAAATATCCTAAAGCATACTGTGCGGCGATTATCTGGCGTTAGAGATTAGAAATCAGTGCCGTTTAAGTACTCTTTGCCGTCCACAGTTCTTTAGGAGGTTATAGTGCCGTGTAGTTCAAAGTATGAGACAGTTTAGAGCGATGAACTCTACTCTCAAGTGTCTAAGGTGAAAATACAAGCTAAACCCGCGAAGTGACTGTGGGCGTGCCTTGCCATGAAATGAAATGTGTCGCCGGTTGTAAACTTAAACGCTAAGATTTAATAACTGTCTCCACAAAAGTATTGAGCGCGGCGATACTCGTGTTATCGCAACAAACTGGCAAAGTTTATCGAGGACGATATACCTGTATGTGTGCAAGTGTATCGAATATTCTGAGATATAACGTTAAGTTATTAATACACAACAACTCTTAGAGTGACGTCACAGTGTATTCATTTCGAGTGCTAAGCCTCTTCCTTTCCCTTTACCCTGTCCGCGCTCCTCCGCGACTAAAATACTACTGTTCCCAAAAGAGGAACTCCTGGTGTTGAAAATACTGTATTAACTTTGCAGTATATGATAGGCCAGGAGAAGATAGGATCAGCCTGAAGATTAAACCGAGGACGAGGCTTCTTCCGCATCTCCCTTACGCACCAGCTACAGGAATAAGAAAAATCTACAGTTCCTCTCCCAGAAGTAAATCCCTGTCTAGAGAAATATTTCCTCTTTATTTGAGCCACCATGCTTTCCATTCTCCTCGCTCGATTGAGACCCAAAACAAGAGCTTACCGAGTTATTCCTCCACTTAATCATACCATCATAAAATCCCGCTCCTATACCCTGCAAGCCACCTGGTTCTCCGCAACTATAGAAGAGACGTTTGTTGTCAATTCTCTCAACACTAATACTAATGTTTCTGATAACGAAAAAAGTGATGATGACAACATTGGCTCCCAAGAACATTTCACACTCCTGTGTGTGGTGTGAAAATTCTGACAAGAAAATGTATAATTTGTAACTCCGCACAACGCTTACAACGTGCGTGCGGTGTGATCAAGGCTTTCATACTAAATATGCAGCATAACACGTGTCATAAATAAATATTATCCATTTTAAAGCAAATATAACTAATACTTGAAGTGTGCAGTTAGCAGAAATAGTTTTCTTTGTTTTATATTAGACCTTGAAATAATAAAGTGACTTGCGTAGGCGATGTTAATGCTGCGAGTATGCCCCACGATAGCCGTCGGGCCTGAGTGGAACGGGATTCGGAAGGTGAGGACAAATGACGCTTCGTTATTTACTATGTTAATAAAGTTTATTCTTCTAGCCAGGCGAACTCAAGTCTCTCGTGGAACCACAGCGAGGTAATCTTAGCAGACGTGTGTATTTATTTGCGCCGAACAAAAGATGCCAAGCAAAAAAATTGTTAATTTAATTGGGACTCAATGTTATACGGCAGTCAACGTAAAGACTGGCGCTCAAGTTTTGTTGTCGCCCTTGGTACTTAGGATGCTCTTCCGCTGATCTCCATGGGACGGCAACCACACGTCTGGTCCTGGAGAACTCTGAGATTGCCCCATTTTGGAAAAAAATCTAGCCCTTTTATACACAATATCAAACAACGGCGCGAAATACTCCCGCCAAATTTGTATTAACGAGTCTGATAGGTGAATGTTTACCGTGCTTTTCACTTCTATTCTCTGGAAAATTTTGTTCAAGCCAAACGCTTCCTTATTCGTTAGTAATATGATTTGAAACAGATTTCATATGTCACTGTCAACGACTTTTTCTACTCGGACAGGTGTAACAGGCCCTGAGGCAGGGGCATTTTCAAACCGAGTCACATACCTGAAGGGATTACCTTCCAATTGTCTACCTTTCTGCGTTCTGAGAGAGACGAGAACTTTCCTTTGCCTGGTTACATTTTTACACGTTATTTCTGAAATATTACAAAAATTACCCTCTATGATTGCCATTAAACATTCTATAACAATAATTTTACATAGGCTATTAAAATTCCTCTACTGAGAGAAAATGCATAACATACTTGCATCTAATTACAGAGTTGCCGATTCTACAATTATAAATATTGATTATGTTAATTACTCTGTAATTGACGGGGAGCCAGGAACAGATTCAGCCTGGATATTATTTCAGTTGTTTGAGCTTTTCTTATTTGTATTAAATTATCAGTACTAAACAAAATATTAGTGGTAATGTTAATGATAATTCTTCACTGCTGTTAGTGCCGGTGAGTACATTTGACTAGTTCGCTTCTCTTTCCCTACTTGCACACGTTTAATTTTTTTTAAAATGTATAGTCACAACATATGCATAGCTTATTTTATGACATTTTATTCATAAATGAACACCCTATCATTAAGAGCATTGAAGTTTTAGTATATCTTAATTTTAAAGTTAATAACTAAACTCAATACAAGAAAACCATATTTTAAACATATTTTATATTGGTTGAAATAATGTGGATGTTTTAAAGTTATTATTTTTATGTTACTATTATTCAATTTTGTACAATATGAACTCCTTATATGGAAAGTTTTGTGACGCTGTTTGCTATTCTTGAATTTAAAAAAGCAAATTTTCAAATGGTGCATTTTCCCTTTAAAAGGCGCGGCGTTTTAAGGCTGTACAAGTGAGGCAGGTCTCTGGCCGCTTTCAGTTGATTGCAGGAAACCGACCAGATCGGCGCGCAGTCTCATTTTATGTTTTTAGTAAAAATATGATTAACTTTACGGCGGCAGCTCTTATCTCTCATTTTGCGATTGCGGCGAACGAACTTCTCTACTAAGCAGTTGCCTATTGTTGCAGTTGTCTACTCAGGCGTCCCGTAACTCAAATAACCTCACTGTATATGCTATTTTGTTCGCACTCTTTTTTATGAATAATACATTCATATGCTATAATAATTTCTAAAAATGTTGGTAACACGTGGTTTGTTTATTTCTCCTCATTCGATCACAACTATGTATGATTTACGAGGCAAGAATCTATATTTCATGCCAAAGCTGAACTCTGTGTTCCCCACGGATGTTGGATAAATAATCTGAAAACTCTGGCGCTCCGGAGAAAGAGAGAGGAGGTGGGCGTGGAGAGGAAGTTACATTAACCATCCAGGAAGTGGGCTCTGATTCTCGAGGGTTTCGTTTCCTCTGCTGCTGCTGTGAAAAACGTTACCCAACAACCGTGTCCCCGAAGTGCTACTGTAACGAAACCCTTTCAGCAATAGCAAATCTTTGATGCTGATCGAACTGTTCTTATTCAAACTGCATGTCAGCATGCTGCAGTGAAGGTTTTTACTTCCCTGGCTTGTTTGCGTTTCTGGAGAAAGTAGCGTAAGTAAACGTCGAGTTACTCTTTGGTTTTTTTTTTTTTTTTTTTTTTTTTTTTACGCGTGGCAGAAATGGCTTTCTCCATATAAACAAAGGTTTAAAGAGACATTTCCTAAGTTATGGTTTTTCATTGAAATTTCAGTTAAATTTATTTGATGGTGAAAACTGCAACTTTACGGACAAACTGCTAAAGTATGCCAGGTTAGCAGCAAAGAGTGTTTTATATATATATAAATGTAATTTACGACACGTTCAAAGTAACTGAAGGGCATTTGAGCTTGGATCAAAACACATGTCTATATCAAATGTTTGTGTGTTTTCTCTTTAATATGACTAGTGCAAAAAAGTAGTGGTGTTTCCTTTGATGTTGTCAAACAAACGCTGACAGCAGCAGTGTCACTTTCCCCGTCTTGGTGCTTTCCATACCCTGTTTCGGTGATAAAATAGGAATGCAAGCTCAGACGTAGAAATACAACACAATAAATTCTATATACATTTCAATATGTACTAAAATTGTGTTATCTTCGGAAAAATAATATTGGTCTAAGTTTATAATCTTAATTAAACGCAATTTATTATAGATAAAGGCTAGGAGTGCGCTGAAATATCACAAAACAATACCCATTTCAAAATTCTGGTTTGAAAATTTTCATTATAATTGGAACATGACTTTTGATTACTAATGACTGGAACCAGGTGCTTTGAACTCATGGGTTAAATTTGAAGTTTTCCAAAACAATGAATTTTCGGGCTATCACCAACTAAACAAATGCACCCAGAATGTGTATATCACAGTAAAACATGGTGGAGAGTATGTAATGGCGTGGAGCTGTTTTTCGTTCATCATAGAGGGCATTTTGCACAATATTGTAATGGTTCTTACGACCCACCCCCACTAAAATATAACTATTACATGCTTCAAACCAAATTTTAACATTTTATGTATTATAGTTAGTAATGTAACCTGGTCTCTTACGTAGAAACAGCGGCAGAACATAGCAATTTGTCAAAGGAAAATGGGATGAAAGATTCTAGGTATAACAGCGAGAGACAAAATCTCCAACACTAGACTGCAGGAAATCACAGAATCAGAATACATCATGGACAGAGCTGCAGTGATAAAACAAAAATGGGTCGGGCATTTGGCGAGGCAACAGCAGAACAGAAGGGTGCAGATAACCACCATGTGAGACCCTTACATAGGACAGAGGACTCCAGGACGACCAAGAAGACGGCCAGGCACAATCAAGGAGCATCTCGGAGTTCATTGGTCAAGCATCGCCCACAATATAAGTGGTGTGTAAAGTAGCAAGGACTCAAAAAGGACAAGAAAATATAAAACATTTTTTTTTCAGTAGAATCCCTCACTTAAGTGGAATATCTTAATACGTGACTCTCAAAATGAGCTTTTCCCTCCAGCAGGAAGCCCTAGCCCTTTTGAGGGACATAATGGGCTCTATCATTTCATTTCATTTCAATTAGTAATACAGATATCATGTATGAATGTATAATACGGTATAACTTTAAGAAGTCAATTGTATGTCGACAAAAGAAAAAGTTCCTTGTTGTTTTATATTTACGTTAACTTGTAAAACTAAGAAGGCTATAAAACTTCATATAAGGTGAAAAATATACCCCAGGGTCGAGCATGATGTCACTTTTACAAGGACTGCCGTTGGAAGGCTAATAATCCCAAGGCCTATTATTTTCGTTAGGGCTTTGAACTCTACAGGCAGTCGTACAGTTAGATTTAAACTAGCCAATGCCAACAACATATTTTAAACTTTCAATTAATAGCGAATTGCACGTGTGAACTTAAACCAACTTGAACTTTTAAAATAGGCGCGAAACTTACGCTTGCTCGTGTGAACCCTTTTGGCGTCGTTGAGCCAATGATTCTTGATTTGTATTTAATATACATATAAGGAAGCGTTTGCTACGCTGGGACACTCAGTTCTAACTTGACATACGCAGTCATAAGTCAAGCAGTTTTAAGTTGGACACTCAGTTGAGAAGCAGTTCTACACGCGGCGAGAAGCAGTCCTAAGTGTTACATGCGTTTAACACTTTAAGTTCTACATTCTGCGTCCACTCATTGTTAAACTCACTCGATTGTCAGTTCTACACGCTGCGATAAGCAGTTTCAAGATTCCGGATGTAAGACACTGTAGAGAAACCAAACATTTATCATGTTACTTGACAGTTGTACGTAAGCTTTTGACAGGCTTTAGAGAACTAAATTTATGAATAAGTACACTTTTATTAGTTGAAATGATGCAAAATTTATATGAGAAATCCAGCATAATAATTAAAACAGAAATGGCAAAAACAGAATCTATATTAATCAGTAAAGGAGTAATTTTTAAACTCGATATTGAGGAATGAATTTTTACAAAAAAAAATGGTAACTAAATCGTAATATAGGTATTAAAATTGACCCTCATTTTAATGTAGGGTAATGCTATTTACATATAATACCGTGTGATTAGTGATTCCTTGACAAGCAGTTTTTCCTATGAGCGAGCTCCCCCCCCCCCTCGTTTGCCGTGGCTAGGAAGGAGCATAAAGCCTGTTTGCTTACTTGTTTCCTTGCCAACTGTCGCAAGGATGTGTGTTGTGTTGTTCATTTCTTAATTGTATTATGCCTCATGTGTTAATAATGACACAGCGTGTCTTTATGTACGATTCACATGTCGTGAAAGAATCATAGGACTAATTTTTTCACCATACAGTTGATTCCGTTATTAATTTGAATACCATACTAAATCCTTTACTCAGAAAATAAATAAACTTTTTCCAACAGAACTCCTCCACTGCTCACACTGTGAAAAATTCCTTGAGAGCAATTTCCAATGTGTATCCACAAAACTGAGTTATTAGTAGGGATTTTGTGGTCCCCTGTTCCCCCGATTTAACAGCCTGCGACTATCTCTGGAGTAAATAAAATTCCGTATTTAATATGAATCCGCGCACCATAGAAGAACTCAAGAGATAATATTCGTCAGGAAATTGTCCAAATTTCTCATTGAACTACAGCGAGTGATGAATAACTTTCCAAAAAAGATGCCAAGAAGTCTGGAGAATGAAGGCGGGCAGTTTCAACACCTCATTTGATAATTTTCTAAGTAATGCATTTCTTAAATTGCTTTGCGTATTGTATTGTTGATTTGTTTTATTATTTCACCCTCCCGCTAATCACAGAAACCCGGATTGCCGGCTAACCTGCTCGCCAATATGCAAAACACTCCGGGGGAAAACAAAGGTACAAGAAAATGAAGATGATTAGTAAAGCTTCATACACTGTAAAAATACAAGAGTAAAGTATCTTGTAAAAAAGACAAATTAGTTGGCATTTATAGGAGAAATATGATATATTAAAATATGATATACAACTATCTATTAGAATAAGCCAGTCACTTCAGATATTTAGTTCAAAAATAGAGACATCAATCTTAGATATTCATTAAAAAGTATAAAAATGTCAATAAACATATTGAACTATTCATAGAACTTACTAAGAAATTGGGAAAGATTTAAATGTAGAGTACAGTGAAATAATTGTATACATTTTTAAAGAAGGGGGAAAAAAGCTAGAATTCCAAAGCAGGTATTAGAATACAAAAAAGAAATGTAGGGCAACCTCTAAAGAGATGGGCCAGATTTTCTGTGAAGACGGAACGCCCAAAGCATTTTATCTTTGGGATAAAGAAGATTGCATCCTTTCACTTTAAGGATGCACAACAGCACATTCACTAAAAATGTTTGGCATTTACATCTCTGAGAATGTTACATATTTTGGGATGAGGGGATCCATAAAGACGAAGGAAAAACAAACAATATATTTCCAAGAAACTTTCTATTTTTTCCCCCCCTTTCCTTTTCTGGTTAAAATAAAACCAGTACATAGCGTAAAACTTTACAAAAACACCACTGCTGTCGCACCGAACATGCGTCTCGAGAGATTCCTACCGCGGTCCTTACTCTCTGTTTTTGTTGCCAAAGTTTCTGCATCGATCACAATCGTTTTCTCAAGGCGATGCTATATCACTGCCTTGGTTGACAGTTACTGACGGCTCAAACCACTTCAAACACACAAACTTATCGATTAACTTCGCCTTCCTCTTGCAACACTAAGTCTAAACGAAGGTCTTCCTTTGATCCTCCGATGTCATTCATATGATCATCTTCAAGTTCTATGATCAAAAGCGAGAGGCTGAATCTCTTAACCTGCCACTATTTTGCCGGAGGTATCTACTAATAAAATGAAATGGAAAGAGTTACTACAACTTTTTGTTGCCGAGTTAAAACTTTGGAGAGTAATCATGAATCGTATCTTTGAAGTATGCACTAGTATAAGCAGCAGTATTAACCCTTAAGTGCTAAAGAGCATTATATTTGCGTTACTATAGTAGACCCCTGTCTTTTTATGCTTTATAATCGTTTATATTTCTACTATTATACATTAATGAGAATGTACAATAGCTAATAAGGCACATTTTATGAAAAATATTAAATTATATAATGCATTTATTCAACGAGAACGTAAACAATAATAAATATTGCACTACTTCTACAATTTTTATTCATAACAAACAATTATTAAGTACGTTTCTTGCAGATATATTTTAAAATAGTACTAGTAACTGTTGTATTAAATCTTTACAAACCTAAAGAAAATTACTTAAGACTTCCGGAATATTGTCACTTATTGCTCATTGGAAAGTAATACAGAAATGTAATAAAATAAAATTTTTTGTTCACTAAAGGAATGCAACCCATTTCCTCAAAGCACAACACTGGAATTCGTTTTATGTTCTTGTCACTTCACACAGTTTTTTGAGCACTCCAAGAAATTGGAAGGCTACATTAGTTTTTTTTTCTCTCAAAATACTCTTCGTGTTAGATTTGAATCTCGTCTTTTGCTAGCAGGATCCGTTTGGTGAAAAAAAAATCAGTTCTCGTGGTGTAAAGCGTACGTTGCTATGGATCCCAGTGAGACCCCTTGCCAGAGTTTTCACAAAATCTGATGTCATAACTTAAATCCCTTATTCCTCATTTCTGCAGTAGAAATAATGGCACTATCTGATCATACAACGTGTTATGTTGATTTTGCTTTCTCTTCCAAGGATGTGTTATGGTCACTTACTATTTCGAAGCCAGAAACACCACTATCGATAAATTCCTCAGCAATTAGTTCTAATTTTTCTTCAAAATTAGCATCTGTGAAATATAATATAACTTGTCTAGAAGGTCCTACCTCTTCTGACACGTTTAAATATAAACTTTAAATCACAGTGAGGGACAATACTTCTGTAAAGTGCAGAGTAGGTGAACAAAAAGACAAACACAACTATGTCTGTGTGGACTCTAGCCGCCAACAACAATGAATAACTTTTAGGAAAATAAAGCTAGCAATCAATATACGATCTTAACAATGTGTAGCTAATATTCAATGTGGAAGCGTCCACTTCCTACTTGAGGGTTGAGATATATACAAAATTAAGAACTCGAGCGGTCTTAGAGGCGGCCCATAGTACTTAAGGGTAAAAAAGGAAAACGTTTCATAGGCCCTGGGAGCACTACAGATAGAATATATTATACACGTCTTTTAAATTAATACAATCAGTTATAACAAGCAAATCTGCTTATTCTTTAAGCCTCCATTTTTTCCAAAATTGGTTAATGAAAGTTTCCTAAGTTGCTTGTAATGTTATATTTAAAATTATGCTGGTAATGCTCACATTTTCTCGGAAGCCCTTATGCATTCATTTGAAACTCCTTTTTGTGTTTTTCAAGCCTGTTCTAACTTTTAGTGATGACAAATAAAGTTACGGAGGAAAGTCTGCCTACTGAAGAAACAACACTTCAGAACTATTATATTTACACCTGCACACAGCCATATTTTGTGCATTTAATATCTCTCATGTACAGTGCATAAAAAACAGTTTAAACGCATTAGAAATTCAATTGGGTCTACGCTCTCGAAGTATGGGTTCAAGGTCGAAAGTAGGAGTAATTAATTAAGCAGATTGAAGTGAATATATTATGTGGTAATGTAAAACAATAGTCAATGGATTAGTTTAAATTCCGATTAATGAACTAACAATATCTCACACTAAATCGAACTTTAAATGAAAGAGATCTATATAAAAAGAAAGAAGCGAATCTACTTGTAGACTTAAAGTTTTCTTCGAAGTGTCAAACGTTGAGCAGTTGTCTCCATGTATCTATCTCACTGAGATAACCTAGCGGAGAGACACAAGATCTGCAGGTAATGTGATGTTTACCATTATAACTGTTACAATATGTTCTGTCCTCTCTTCCCATCAAGCTTGTGTGTGAAGACCCTTCAGCTCTAGCAGATTGAACAGCTATGTCGACGGAGTCACAAAAATAAAAATTAAAATAAAATCATAATTTCTATCAAATGTTTACTCCTGTATGTTCTTAAATAATAAGCAACCACCCTCATGGTAAGAAACTCCCAGCTCTACGAAAATAAGTGCACTTTTCCGGCAGAGTTCCCAGATATTCTATACAGTGCAGCAGCATTCAGGAGCCTAGAGACTGCGGAAGGAGTAACTTGATTTTATTTCATGTATTTTCCATATGATCCAAATTTGGGGACTACGGAGGTCAAGGCTCCAATATACAGATATCATTTAGGAGCCATAATCGATATATGGACGAGTGGTTATCGAGTTGTAATGTATGAATTCTTTCAGGAAAACTTTCTAGGATAAATGGAAGAATCTGCAGCAAGAGTATAAAAATGCAATAAATAAAATATACTTAATTTAATACATAAACAAGCAAATAAAGAATGTGTGAGAATGCCAAAAGGATAAATAATATTTTGCTCGTAGACTGCTCACCTGCTAGAGCTTGGTCTCTTTAATGGGAAGAGAGGTGAGAACATGCTGCGTTACTGTAACAGTTAAAATGGTAAACATTACATGACCTGTAGAACCTGAGCTTCTGGACTGACTCAAATTGGGAATGGCGACAAAAATCAGCAGCAGACTGAAAGGGGTCCCTATCGAGATCTGCCAATAGAGCTGAGTAACCTTTACTTTCCGCAAAGCAATTTGTCCCCTTTTATGATAAATCTTTGCCTACTTCCTTGCACAAACACCGTAAACACTGCCTGCTATCGAACTAGAGACAGGACTGCTCAATCTTTCTATTAATGCCCACACAAGAATCCCTAGGAAGGTAACTTTCCAATATACGAGAGAAAAGTGAGCAACCTATTTTATTCACCAGGAATTTATGTGTTAAATGAAGTTCGCCTTTGAAATAAGGAGACTGTATTAAGAACGTAATTTAGCAATAAAACATTAAAACACAAATAAACATTCAAAATATATTAAAACAATAACTACCGTTGCAATACACAACAAAAGATTTTTAAGGCGATATGAGGTATTAAGGAAGGCCAAACGTGGGGTTACCCAGAAGTTCCGAAGCCAACTCAGCTCTCTCAGAAAGGGGCAGGGTAGAGATAGTCCAGAAGTTATGTCAATAGTGATGATCTATACAGAACATTCCAAGATTGTTTTAACCAATAGGAACAAAATGATAGTTGGCGAACTTTCTGACTATTACAGGTAGGAGAAAGGGGGAACAGAAGGATTTGGAAAGACCAGACTACGTGCAATAGCGGTTTAAAACATATAAGGTTGGAACTGAGTGAGTAAATACAAATCAATACATAATGTGGCATCATAATTGGAACACAAGCTGCTGAAACGCTTTTATTGTCAGTTACTCTAACAAATTACAAGATAAACAAAAAGCGACAAAATGATAAAGGAAGCCGTACTTGTGATAGAACATTCCCTGCCTCAAGAGCGAGCTCAATAATTTTTTCCACCACCGTTCTGTTTACTTAACTATTTGTTCGGTGTGAATTGTTAAACAATTCACGTTTTGAAAATATTTCGCCACTCCGGCTTACATGAATTTAGTGAGTACATGCCTATCTCTTTAAGATTCCTTATAAAAGCCATAAGGAGCTCATTCATTGTTGATTATCAATATATGTGAGCAAACATTAGTCATTTCCAAAAAGTCGGTCCTTGTGGTCTAGTGGTAACCATACTTGCCTTCTAAACCCAAGATCGCGGGTTCAAACCCGGCCAGGATCGATGGATTTTTTCGGGCGTAAAAATCCTAAGTATGGCTTCCTTCGGAAGGGAAGTAAAGTCGTGAATCCCATGTCGTACATTTACGGCACGAAAAAGAACCTCAAGCCTGAAAAAAGAGGCCTCAGAGAAAAATTTGTCGGCCGTTTCAGGCTCTGAATAGAATGGGTCGCTGATGACCTGAGATGTTAAAGAACGTCTGCAAATAAAACAAAAAAAAAAAATCTCCAAAAAAATGTTCCATTACTGAACTGAACTGAGAACGAAATAGACGAAACTTGTGTATTACATTTGTATAACTCCAAGTTCAAGTAGCACTCTTATTGTATACTGAAAGATGTCACATCTTAGCATTCTGTCCTTGCTTGCTCTGCAATAAGTGCAGATGAAATTGTCCAGGTGAATGTCAGTATGTCTGTTACCGGTATGTTTGGTCTGCTGCTTGATAGAACATTTTGTGCATCATTGACCTTCAGCGACTTTGAATGACACTCATACATATGCATTGTATTCTTAAAACGCGATATTAAAATAAATAATGAAACATAAATACACTTAAAATAACACTATTGAATTTCTTATATCTTTTCGATATTTCCACCTAAAAAACTAAAAAGATATACTGTTTGAAAACCTTTCTTGTATCACTTGTTATTCAGGTGGTATGTTTAAAGTGCCACTTCCTGTACATCCTTTACATGTATGCCAACTTTCAAAAGAGAAAAGCTTTTAAAATAAGCTTGATTTAAATAAACTACATCTAGCGATATTGCAGTGCAAATTTCGCTACATTATTTTTGTGTTCTTTGCCTAGCAAGAGCGGTCAGACTCCATTGCCTGAAATATTGTAGACTTCTTCCTCTTTTCTTGTTTTTTTCCCCCCTTTAATGCAGAGACTGCAGTAGTAAAGTATAGTAATGCTGCCAACCCTAGAACTGTAATGATCCGTGAAAGACGCTAAGGCGTGACGAAATCTCTATGGGGTGGGGACTCCGTTAATGAAATGGGGAGAGCTGTTCTGCTCTTGGCATATTTTACTACCCCCAGTATTCTGATGCTATGTATATTCGGGTTCCTTAGCGAGCTAATGAAGGGACATTCCAAGCTCAGAATTTATTTCGGAACATTTTAATGAATTGCATATGACCTACTTATTGAAATGACTATGTGAAGGGTTCTTTTAAAGAAAGCTGATAGTGAATCTGAATAAAAAATGTAGAAAAATTGCTTTGATGATAATATTTTGAGGTTTTGCAGAGACTGTTTTGCTTATTTAACGTCATCTTAAAATCGACCAATGAAACAAAATAAACTTTTGAATTTTGACCAATCACAGCCGGATATCGCAGTGAAATTATTGAAAATAAATATCAAATATAGTTTATCACTCGGCCTGCATTTGTCTTGTGGTCAGTGCTTTTTTTTTTTTTTTTTTTAATACCGACACCGGTGACCGAAATAGTTAAGGCGCGGATTCGTGAGCGGGAGATCTGAGGTTCCTGGGTCCTCGCCAGGACCGTCCTCCCTGACTGAGGTTTCTTCGTCAGTCCCTATAAATGGCAAATGTCGAGGAGGTACCCTGGAACGCTTCCTTTAAAAAAATACCCCTTTCCGTACTTATCACTTGATGTAATGTATCATTAATGTCCACGCCTGTAGTGCGTCAATAGTGTAAACGGGCATTAAACATTGTTAAAAAAAACTGACCACTTTTCCGTATTTTTAATAATTGTAAATTTAACCAACTTAATGTATTCACTCAAGCAATTATTTTTGGGTATTCAGCCAAATGATCTCATTCTATGAATCATGTAACGATATCTGCCTGAGCAACCATAAATCTGAATAAACACGCAATTCAGAATGATAAAATGTTTTCTCTGTTTTGTTTTTCTCAGTTGGTATTAGTAAATCGAACGGTAGCGACTGTAATAGATTTGATTGAACTTTCCCAATGGATGAGCACCCGGTTTAAATATAATTATCGTAAAATTGGCTTATAATATTATAATATTTGTATATTTGTATGAATACTTAACCTTTTCAAGCCATCTAGCATAGACGAATGTCGATGGTCAGTAATGTCAACTATAGGAGTCAGTCGCATAAGAATTTCGAACAGTGTTAAAGCTCTGCTCCAGCTAGATTCTATCCATGATGTATTGCTTTAGGACGCATTGCATGAAATAGTCCCAACAATAGAGTTTGGCTCTTCTATATTTACATTGTAATTCAAGAATGTTGAAGGTCAATCACTAAGACACTTAAAGATACACTGAAAAAAACAATTTTTTGGATACACATTCAAGGTCGGTCCTGGTGGTGTAGTGGTTACCATACTTGCCTCCTACACCCAAATCGCGGGTTCGAACCCGGCCAGGACCGATGGATTTTTTCGGGGCGTAAAAATCCAAAGTATGGCTTCCTTCGGAAGGGAAGTAAAGCCGTGGGTCCCGTGTCGTACATTTACGACAAAGAATACGAAAAAGAACCTCAAGCCTGAAAGAGAGGCCGTTTCACGCCCTGTGTTGAAAGGGACGCTGATGACCGTAGATGTTAAAGAGCGTTCATAAATAAATAAAAAAAAATACACATTCAAACTCATTATTAAAGGGTAAATAATAATCCATATCCATTCTCTAAAAATAATGATGTTGAATTCAATATCCCCTGGAAAATTTTACCTATAAAAATAATTAATAATATCACAGGCAAGCAAATTTTCACTTTATTATTATTATTATTAAAATAGTATCAGGTAGCTGTTTTGATTGCCTCATCCTATATAGGTCTGGCTAGACGCAAATCTTCAATAGGTTGTTATAATTATTAGTATTTGAGATACAATTTTATAAATGGGGAATAATCTGTGATCTATGCGATGATATACGTAATGTTCTAATGAAAGTTTTGCCCCTGAATATCTATTACTAGTGTAATTAAGTTGTATTAGAAGTATTCAAGATACTTTTCTTTATATAAATAAATTATTTTATTGTAGTAAACTTGCTGAAGTGCAATAATAATAAAACATTTTAAATGCCATTCATACAAGAAAAATATACAACACAGCAATTATACCGAGTGTGTCAAAATGTACACACACTTTCAAAGTAGATATCTATTTAATATATTCAAAATTGAACCGAAAAACAACAGTAATGTGTAGTATGATGTCCTGTACAGATGTAACTCACTACATTATGACAGCGTTGTTACGTGACAGGTAAATCAACTATGAACAAATTAAGCCAAGATTATCGTATAATGTTCTGTAAACAGACGTGACTTACATCATGTTATGCTATTATTGCTACAACAAAATGGAGTCAAGATTATCGTTTGAACAGCGGAAAGCAAGTTTGAAGTGGTATTGTAAAACCGAGAATGTTGTTGAAGTTCAAAGGCAATGGAGAAGTGAACAGAACCGCCAACGAGAGTAACAATTGCACGCATTCCAGACAAATTTGAGACTCATGGTACCCTTTGCGATGCTCACAAGGGCAGATCTAGGAGACCTCGCACAGCAACAAGCCCCGCGCACTGGATCTAAGGCACTATCCTAGGTACTGGATGGGATGAAGAGGTCCGATTCCGTTTCCACCGCGTTTTCCGGATCTAACTCCGTTGGGCTTCTACCTATGGGTAACTCTTAAGGAGGTTGTATACCGTAGAAAACCAGCTACACTGACAGCACTTCGGGAAGAAATTGAAACGGCATATTCTGCAATCGCTGAGGACACTTTCGCAAACGTTGCTCAATCAGTAGTTCAACATATTCAGAAGTGTATCGACGTTAATGGTGGGCATTTTGAGCAACTGTTGTTAACTGTAAAGGTCTAAGATGATTAGTGCTCATCATTTTCTGTTTGTGTGAATTCAGTTTTGTTATGTTAACAGTGTTTTCTTTGCTTGAAGTATGTATACAATTTTTGGCACTTTCTGTATATCGCCCATTTGTTTAAAATGTAAGTTTCCATGCCATGGCTTAAGGAAGTGGCAAGCAATAAGTTCTCTTACGCTTTAAGTTAATGTAAGCCTTAAACTTTATCTCCAACTATACAGGCAGGATAGAAAGTTCCTGACTCATTCCGTTCAGGTGATAATAGCTCATCAATTGTGTAGTTCTACAGTCCGACACACTTGGTACTTTCTTACTTTACACAAAAATTAAATATTCTTAATGTATGTACATATCTTGTACTTATATTCTTCAGTATATCTGAAACATAATGCCTGCTTATTCAATTTGTCTCGTCAATGTTCAGCATATCAAAGAGATGGTAGCACTAGATCCTCACAAGAGTTGTAAATTTTGTATTCATACGAGTTATGTTTTTATGGTTTCTTCAATTAACTGTTATAAAATAGTTAAACAATAACTTTTATTTTTCAAATCTAACTTTTGCACTACCTGTTGTAAAACACAATTAATTAAAATCTCTATTTCGCTTGATTTTGGGGATATTGATTTTTTTTTCTCTTTTTCAGGTTGGCTCTTTCCCTTTGTTGACTAGATATAGTTTTAATATATAATTTATTTTCGGGCCCTTACATAACTGATATGATATCTCTGAGTAGGCATAATAGACGGGTTGTTAGCAAATAGGAGTGTTCAGAGCTCATTTGAAGTAATTGTTCAATAAAGAATGGCCATATCTTTTTTAGTAGCATGGGTTTACTCATTATCATAATTTTAATTACCTCTCTCAAACTAGTCCCTGTTAGATGCAATGCACCTGTCCCAAAGTGTCTACCCGTTTTCAAAGATATCCTGGAAAGCAGTTTTTGAAACGTCTTACAGAATCGCCTCCCCAGCCTTCACCAATACTTCTAAAGTTATAAAATGCTCCCCTCTTTAATTATGGGGGAAAAGGAAATAGAAAAAGTCACATGAACTGCAGTTTAAACCGATTTTTGTGAGATATTCAGCAACAACATTAGCGGTGTGCGGTCATTATCGTGGTGCAGCATCCAGTTCGTTGTACGGAAATGAGGACCTTTGCGTGTGATATGTCCTAGCAGAGTTTTCAAAACCTTTCTGTAGTATTACCCAGTTACATCTGTGTGTGCAGGTATGAAATGCTGGTAAACCATTCTTTGAATGTCGAAAAATGAGATGACCATAACAAAAGCAATCACTTTTGCATTTATTCGTGTTGGTGATGGTGGAGAGTTTTGCTGTTTGAGGGGAATGATGTAGCCAAGTTTCATCAGCATTAGCATCTTCCTGTAACATCATCTTCAACTGCATGGAAACCTGCAAGCAAACGACCTTTTGCTCGGGAATCAGCAATGTTGGAACCCACCGTGCACAAACACCTCTCACTTGCAACGTTTCAGTTACCAACATGTGTGTACAGTTTAAGAGTTTCAGAAAATGTTTTTAATGTAACTGGACGGTCCGCTCTCACAATGACTGCAGCAGTGTTTATGTTTTTTCAGTTAGAACACCTTCCTTTGAAATTATTGCCAGCCCTCTTGAAACATTTAAACCATCTTCGAGTTGCGTTCCAAAGGCCTCTTGTAGTATTGGCCTCAGCTAAAGATTTGTTGAGAGGAAAGCAGAGTTTCAAAGCAGCATATTGTTCGTCGCGTGCCACCTCCATTTTGCTGTAAGCGGAACAGAACATGTCTGTTCATACGTCTCATAGGGGGAAACCGGAAATAGTGACAATAATGAAACTAGTACCTTGTTAGCAACTGATTAGTCTTTATTAAACACGTCTCGTATATTCCTGTCATTCAGAAATGATACGCTGGTTCAGACATTATTTGAATAACAGTAAACATTTTTGTACTCCATTTGTTTAAAAATATTTTTTACCAATGCCTTAATCTTCGCATAAAATGCAAACTAAAACGTTGAAATTTTAAAAATATTTCAGTAATTTTTTGTGGCAGCTCGGATAGTGCCGGGTTTCAGACAAACATTTTATGTCCATGCAACAGGACCATTTATATTACGAGGGTCGTGCTGAAAGTCGTGAGCAACCAATAGTTAAAATTCATATTCCAACAATGTAACACAATGGACTGTAAGATCGTAATCTACAGACTTTACACTATATGTTGCCATATTGTGACGTCATTAGCTTCTATCACGTAACCACAGGCAGTATTTCCAAAATGGCGGACATCAATGTTTCGTTTTGACAACGTGTTGTCATTGAACTCCTTGTTAAAGAGAGAAACTCTGCTGCTGAAATTCACCTCAGACTTCAACGTCCTATGGAGATGTCTGCATTGGTGCTAGCAGTGTTAAAAGGTGGTTGAAACATTTCAAAGATGGGGAGAAGAGATTCCAAGATGAGCTTCGTAGCGGTCGCCCGCGAACTGCCTTCAGGGAACGCATCGAGGAAAGAGTTAATGAGCGCATTAGAGATGATAGGCGTGCCACTGTGGATGAAATCGCAGCAAAACTTGCAGTAAGACATAGTAAAGGGCAAGAAACGATAAAAAGTTTAGGTTATCGAAAATTTCGTGCCTGTTGGGTCCCACGTTTACTGACAGGAGACCACAAACTTCAGAGAATAACCATCAGCGAAAACCATCTTCAGAATGAAGGTGAAGATATTTTGGCGAGTATTGTGATAGGCGATGAAAGCTGGTTGCAACATTACGAGCCTGAAACAAAACGCCAGAGTGTGGATTGACACCATTTGGATTCGCTATCAAAGAAGAATGCGAAGACAGTGCGATCTGCTGGGAAGGTTATGGGTAGCGTCTTCTGGGATGCACAGGATTGCATTCTGCTTGATTTTCTTGAACCTGGACAAACCATAAATGCTGCCCGCTATATCCAGACACTTTGGAAGTTTCGTCGTGCATTGCGCGTTAAGTGCCCTGGCAAGAAGTTCATCCTGCTACAGGATAATGCGCGTCCCCACACTGCCCGTGTCACAATGGAGAAGATCAGAACATTTGGGTGGGAAACTCTTTCACATCCTTCCTACATTCCCGACTTGGCACCCTCCGACCACCATCTTTTTGATTCTGTTAAGGAATAGATGCGAGGCCAACACTGCGAGACGGTGGAGTGTATTCGGAAAACAGTGCGTCAGTATCTTCATGCAGCTGGAACGCAGTTCTATTGCAAGGGTATTTTCAAACATGCAGAACGATTGGAAAAATGTGTGCAAAGAAATAGAGACTACTTTGAAAAGTGTGAAATAAAACTCTGTTGATTACGATGATGTACTTGGTTTATTTAAAAAATAAATATTAAGAGGTTTAAAAATTGTTGCTGAATACTTTCAGTATAACCCACGTATTTCCTTAAGACAAAAATACAATGTTTTTTTCGATAATTAAAGTTTTTGCTGAAAAAGCATTCCTGTATTAATTACCTAAGTAAAAATTTCAATAAAGTTTTTCTCAATTGCTGCTACATTAAACGGGGTTAAAGCAAGGAAGATGCAGGAAATATACATATATCGGTTATTTGGTTATTTGATGACCGAATCGGCTGCGGGGAAATCCATACGCCGATAAATCATTGCTCACGGCCGGCCGAGCTACAATAGAGCCAAGATGAGCGGAAAATACATGAGTCGGTTGTAGCAATATTACATGACATTCTAACAAATTATAATGCATTTAAAAAGTTATGTATTCACCCATGTCAAACAAGGAGATTCTGCAATTGTCTGTCTTAATTGTCCACCAATTTGAAATTAACCATCTTAATTCTCTCTGAGGAATTAAACTGATATCTTGATATGTGCTAACCTTCGTTTAATTACAATCTGTGCCTACTACTAATTTATGAATCATATAACGACTTGCAACTTAATTTATAAGGATTTCTCTTCAAACAATCTCCTGAGAGCACAAGTGAATTCCACAAGAACATGCGAATTTAAACACTCAAAATAAAGTAATTAGACTTAGTGTTTACCTTTAGTCTTTAGTGTAGGATTAGACATAATGCCAACGTAGCAATTCGGTAAACCTTCTGTAGTACAACCGAGATGCAGCATCCATGTCAGATATTTGGATGAGCCGATATTTGTAGTTATTTGATCATGGACATTACGTGCTTGACTTGGTTGTCACGCTATGATTATTTAGATAAAAGTACAGTAGATTAATAGTGAAGTAAATACTGTACAAAACAATCATACTGTCTTAATCATGTTTAAAGAACACCTCAGTTCCGATAAAAGAGCTAAGTATAGTAATTTGATTTAGATTCTGTACTTAAGATTTCATACAATACAATAATATAGTTACAACGAACAATAGTTGGCACCATATGTCCTTAGAAATTGTTGATGTACATAAAATATAAATACTTAAAAGCGACTAGTGCACTGACATTTCAGCGCATGAATACCAGAGTTAGGTTTTATCGGACAGAATGTATTTGTCCAAAAATATATTTACTACTAAGGTGAAACCTTCTTACCAGAGAAAGATACCTTATTAATAACCACATTTTAATCTGCGGTACTAATCACCAGCGATTGTTTTATGATTTACCACTGCAATAAACCGCACGGATGGCCGAGGTCGTTAAGGCGCTGACTCGTGAGTAGAAGATCTGGAGTTCGAATCCCCCCAGCACAGTCCTCCCTGACTGAGACTTTTTCCAGGTTTTCCTCAGTCCTCATAAATGGAAAATGCCGGGGAGGTACCCTAAACTTAGGCCTGGAACGTTTCTTTGCTTAAAACAATTCTTTCCCAATATATCATTTCATCTCATGTATCATCAGTTTCCATCAACTGTGTTGGCTCATTAGTAAAAACGGGCGTTAAACACTGTTAAAAAAACTGCAATAATGAAATCTATTTTGTCAGAGGATGGGTGATAATTCGATGGAAAGAGTTTAGGGAACGTTCCGACTTAAGTTTCCCAGTTATTCAATTTAAGAACTGAGCAAAACGGCTAAAAAACCAAATGAAAAAAAAAAAACTTTATTGGAAGCGCGAATACTACCGCTAGACCATACCGTGGTTATATACGTTGTTATGTTCACTGCAAACAAAATATACATTCCCTCGCCTTTACCAGGAAATATTAATTGGAAAGTGATTGTTTTCCATTAGACAACAGCTGTTGTTGCCCGTTATGCACAGTAAATAAAATTTCATTCAACGAAGCGTGGCTATCGTGGCATGCCCTTATCATAAATGCCTATGTGTGTATAGTAAGTTTGAGTTAAGGGTCAACACAGCGCAGCTGCAGCCATTATCAATAAAGCATGTGCAGGTAGTAGCTTGTATTTAATTTGAGGGAGTCTTTATAAGTGAGTGTTTTTATGATTTTGTGTTACTTTGTGAACTAGTTGTTCTTCATTAGTTATGCTACTACATAAAAAGGGTATTGAAGAATTGGTTTTAATACAATGAATGCGTGAAAACGGATTCTTGAAGGAAAGTGATGAGGCAATTCATAAGAAAATATCCTGGAAATCATGTTTCAAGTAGAGGAACTGCTCGCCAACTTGTTAAAATGATGCGAGAGACCGGATCTCTTAATGATAAAAGCCGTCATATTCTCATGAAAGAAAAGTTAGTAATTTCCTATGCAGATGTCCGTAAGGTATTGCCGTTGAGGGACATTATATTCAAGTATCTTATAACACAGATTAGATCTTAATATAAATTTTAAATACGGTATAATTTATATATTCAGTGTATATATAACAGGGAATGTAAAGAGGTCTCCCTTGGAGGCCTAACACAACTTAAATGCGCAGAGGCGTGCCACCACACAAAAACACTATATAACACTGTTGGAGGCACTGTAGAAACAGTGTAGAACACTGCTGAAGTCACTTGAGGCACTATAGAACACTGCTGAAGTTACTTGAGGCACTGTAGAACACTGTTGAAGTTACGTGAGGCACTGTAGAACACTGCTGAAGTTACGTGAGGCACTGTAGAACACTGTTGAAGTTACGTGAGGCACTGTAGAACACTGCTGAAGTTACTATATTTCGAGCCTACTGTGGGCTCTTGATCACGTGGAAGGAGTACAATGTCTTGAATTTTTATTCTGTCTAAGTTGGACTCCCTGCCCTCCAGCCCAGCAGACTGTAAGACACACAAGCGGTGTGTATTGCTGGTCCCAGTCCTTGTACTCTAGCCACATGATCAAGAGCTCATAGTAGGCTCCAAATGTCGTAACTTCAGCAGTGTTCTATAGCGCCTCAAGTGACTTCAGCAGTGTTCTACATTGTTTCTACAGTGCCTCCAACAGTGTTATACAGTGCTATTGTGTGTTTCTTTCTTTAAATGTAACACGCATCTGTGCAGTTAAGTTATATTATATATATATATTGAAATAAAAATAATAACTTTACGCGCGGTGACTCTCCTCTCCCGTTTTCAGGTTGCAGCTGCTGCGCTTTTCCAGCAAATAGGGGCGCTTGAAGCTGCCACATATTATTGCGGATAGAACGAATCTTAGTAGTACATGTGCTAAGTGATAAGTTATAAGTACCGTGTAAATATGGGAGTTAATTATTTAAAATGTTATTGTTGTTATTAGAATAGTAGTAGTAGTAGTAGTAGTAGTAGTAGTAATAGTAGTAGTAGTAGCAGTAATAGTAGTAGTAGTAGTAATAGTAGTAGTAATAGTAATAGTAATAGTAGTAGTAATAGTAGTAGTAGTAGTAATAGTAGTAGTAGTAGTAATAGTAGTAGTAATAGTAGTAGTAATAGTAATAGTAATAGTAGTAGTAATAGTAGTAGTAGTAGTAGTAGTAGTAGCAGTAATAGTAGTAGTAGTAGTAATAGTAATAGTAATAGTAATAGTAATAGTAGTAGTAATAGTAGTAGTAGTAGCAGCAGTAATAGTAGTAGCAATAGTAGTAGTAGTAGTAATAGTAGTAGTAGTAGTAGTAGTAGTAGTAATAGTAGCAGTAGTAGTAGTAGCAGTAGTAGTAGTAGCAGTAGTAGTAGCAGTAGTAGTAATAGTAATAGTAGCAGTAATAGTAGTAGTAGTAATAGTAATAGTAGTAATAGTAGTAGTAATAGTAGTAGAAGTAGTAGCAGTAGTAATAGTAGTAATAGTAGTAATAGTAGTAGTAGTAGTAGTAGTAGTAATAGTAGTAGTGGTAATAATAATAGTAGTAGTAGTAGCAGTAGTAGGTGTATTTATTGTAATATGTTCTATATACACATTGCAAACATATTTTATGTATGGGTAGACCGTACATGCTTAAATGTCATACACGATAAAAAGAGGAACAAATAATAATAAAAATAAAACAATATTAATAACAATAAATAAATAAACACTAAAATATGAAGAACGATATTTACAGATATATGAATTGAAACATATTACATATTATTTATAATTGCAGTAGTTATTGCGCTCTAATCATAAAGTCAATTGCTTCTAGCTTCGCGTACCGTGGTTAGGAAAGTGCTCATATTATTGTGGTTCGCAAACAGGTCCCCCAGTTTGGCAATCATCCTCTTATTGTCTTAAAAGGTTTTCGGGAAAAGTGTTTTTCTCAGATGTTCCCAATAAGTACATTCTGCCAGAAATGTACTCATTCCTCATTCCCTGCACAAAATGAACAATTTATCCTAGCAGAAGTGTTTGTTATTTTTTAGCCTTACATCTCCCTAGTCTTTCTGATTTCGCCTTTCTCCCCAAAACAAGCATATATAGCTCTTTATCCCACATTAATTTAATTTTATTCTACAAGTGCAAAATGACTTTCGTGTTATTCTGCCTCGATTTCCTGACTACTAATATCCTCTAGCCTTGTTCTAACCTTCTTGCACATATTTTTATAATTTTCATTGCCTCGTTGGCATATTGAACTCAGGCCAATTTAGTAAGAAGTGTTGACTGGTTTCCCTGCGTTAGTCTAAGCCGATATTTCACCGTCCTTGTTTTACTATTAACTGTATCTTCACAGAAATCTCCCTTCACATGGTTCCACATTTTATGTTCCTTTGGAGAGTCGAGAACACTTTTCCAAAGAATCGACTTCAGTTTTATTTACATGTTTAGCTCTCCCCCATCCCCACTTTTCACTTCCATTTGATAGAAGAAATAGCAATGTATATTCTCTTTAGAATAATTGCATTATCTTTTAAAACGCCTAGCCTGCTGTGAAACGAGCCGCTAAATGTCTTTGTAGAAGTTTCCATGTTGCTGTTGATTTGCATATTGCACCGTTTTGTGTGAACGAACTGTCTTTGAGAAACGTTACAAAAGAGCGGCGAAATGGGTGCGCAAGTACTTCCCACATGATTTGTTGCTCGTTGGTACAGACAATATTGGCAGTGCAGTACTAATTGTTTTGATTTTATTGTCCGTCACAACTTCGGGAGTGTTTCGGTATAGTGCACGGTATTTACTGTTGCTCTTTTTTTCAGAAACTTTTTTAGAAATGGGCCATGCTTATCGACAAATAATGTAACTTCGTTAAGTAAAGTAAATAATGTAGGACGGCGCCTACACTCGCCAGGGAATTAAGCTCATCCACTAAGTTGTATGCTGTGCTACTTTGCTTCCCATTTGAAACTTGTAGCTGCATGTCTCTTCGTTTTTTAAGTTACTGGCCTTCATTTGAAATTGAAGCTAACAGTTCATAACTGCAATTGTTTTCTTACTGTCTCCCTTTGGAAAAACAGAACTTTTTCTGATTGCGATGTTTTTTCGGTAAGCATTTAAAATCTCACCAAATGCCAACATCTTCCGTGATGAGAATGGAATGAATATTGCGCAGACAGGAAACCCTTAGGTGTCAGGCTTATAAAATAGCGGTTCCGGCCCCTTCAGAGTCTTAAAGTGGATTCAGGGGCCCCAAGTACTCGCGGGGCTTCTGGAATACGGGGTTTTCAAGAAAGAATCATCTCGATACGGGAATGCAATTCCATTCCAACTGTTCCGGAAACCAGAATGGAGAGCTTGGGGGTTTATGCTGGATCGATGGTTTGAATGGTTCTGAGCGCACCTTCTTCCGCGAACAACATGAGTGCCATTTTAAAGTACAAGGAATAGGAATAACTCCCACGAGGGACAACCCGGTACCGTCCAGGTATGAGACAGAGTCTGTATCGGTAGTCACGGGCTATATACGGAGCAATCTTGCTTATTAGTGACTGCCTTGGAGAGACAGAAGAAGGAAGAATTCTCTTTGTATATTTCAGTGTTACGCCACTAACATTTGATTTCTTTACATGTGCGTTTTGCAGTTCTGTTCTTATTATTCAGTAACAATATAACACTTTTACATCAGTAAAAGTCCAGATCGCAACATAGATCGACTGACCCTGCTTACAATGTATACTTACTCATAAAAACCAATGCATTGTACAGCGTTACATATTATCGCCACAGGTGGCCGAGGTCGTTAAGGCACGGACTTTTGAGCGGGAGGTCTGGGGTTCGCATTCCGCCAGAATCGTCCTGCATGACTGAAGTTTTTCCAAGATTTCCTCAGTCCTTATAAATGGCAAATGTCGGAGAGGTACTCTAAGCTTAGGCCTGGAACGTTTCCTTCCTTAAAAAACCCTTTCCCAATATATAATTTCATTTGTCCACAGTCTGTGGTGCCTCAGTAGAAAAACGAGCGTTAAACACCATTCAAAAAGTTACATATTAGGCAGAGATCTTTATAGATTACTCACGTAGTTTCTCTTTCTTCCACCAATAAGGCGAAATTTTTGTACAGCATGCTAAGATAATAGGAGAACTATATGAAGGAAGGTCAGGAACCGCCTGAAGGATATAGACAGGCAGCTTACAATGTAGGGAGAAGATCTCGTTAGAAGCGCAAACGGGGTTAAAATCTGGATGGTGATGGTGCAGCACACCAAAACAGGGGCCAGACTCATTAAATAGGGACTCCTGTGGTTTAGGCTTGGAGCATGGCGGCAGATCAGGATCTTAGGTGAAAATGGACCGAGAATTTACCCTTTATGTGGAGAGGAAGAATCATGGTCACATATCCTAAGGAACTGTAGCACCACTGAGGTGGTAAGAAAAAAGTACCTGCCGCCTTCCGTTACTGACTCTAACAGTGGGCAAGGAGGATGCTGGGCTGTGCTAGCAGGCAAAGACGAGGAGCAGGTAGACAAATTCATGTGGAAGATGAGACAGCTCAGGTCTGTAAAGGCTGAAAACCGGGGAGAGGGGCGGGGGGCAATAAACAGAATTAAAAATGTATGTATTTTACTTTTTCCACTGACAAGGGGAAAAAGCAAATACATACCTTCATATACACATATCCTGTAAATGTGTACCAGTATATGAAGCTCTTATTATGATTATGATTATTATTATTTTAAGTGCGTTAATTTTAAATTGTAAATTTTATCTTGTGACACTCCTACGCAATCAATTGTAATGGCTACATCTAAAAGATTGTAGAACTCCATCCTCAGCTAATCGCCTCTCGTTTCGTTTACCTGTGTCTACCTCGAACTCGGAATGTGACTTTACTGTCTATCCTTCGTCACCGAACACATCTTTACTCCAACTCATTCAGCGTGTCAGTTCTCAGATTCTGGAACTCCCTTCCTCCTGAAGTCAGAGGTTGTGGGACAATAATGCAATTTAAACTTAGAATAAATTATCATTAAACTCACATATTTAATTTCTTCTTCTTCTTCTTCTTCTTCTTCTTCTAATTATTATTCCCCCTTTTCTTTTTATTCTTCTCCTCCTTCGTCACCCACTGCACTCGAAAAAGAACATGTAGAATTCTAACATTATCTTAATCAAATTTCTAACTGTATGAAAATGTGTAATATTTACATGCTGTATAGGTCTTTAATTTTTGTTCTTTCTGTATTTTATATAGCTATCCATGTACTCTCTATTATTTGCTATTTTCGCTAGTAGCGTGGAAGAGGAGGTCCCATGGTCTCAAATCTTGTCAGGGTAAATAAATAAAACATAGAATCATCTGCTTAGCTGGTGATATGTAGACTGCTTCCGAGTGGTGAATAAATTTTTCATGAAATATCTATTTTCTGGGGTTCCTTGGTGCCCGATTTCATATAGATTGGTCTAGGTATATGGACATTCAGTGCGTGGAAGCCATTATTTTATTACAGTTCATTGAATGTAGGTCACAAAAAATTTTTATATAGATGCTGCATATTTGAAGAAAAAACTCAAGACCCCGTTCTCTACAAACATTTGAAGAAAAAGGCAGTAAGGAACAAAGGAGGAAATGCAAACGCGCAACACTCTACTTCAAGGTCACTGAAATGCATACATTTTTCATCGGTTAGCAGCACTTGGCTCGTCCCTTTTCATAACTGCTAAAACTTTAAGAGTGTTCTATACTGCGCGATGTCCAGTTTTATGCGGTCATGATGTAGATACGAGGCACTCGCAAAGTCGTTAACACGGTTTCCCATCTAGGTCTGGCCTCCATCAGGATATCATTTCACTGGGGACGACGAAAAAAGAAGACAGACTAAAAGCACTGTGTGGAAATGTTGAGGTGTGTGCGCAACATCAAAGGAAGCGAAAATACAGAAGAAACGAATAGCATTGTGCAGGATAAAAGGTTATCAGGTCCAGCAAAGAAACAGCACACTTACAATCCCGGTAGTTTAGGTAGCACTGTACTTGTTCTTTAATTATTTATTCAATTTTCAAAGACAAAATTGATTCTATTTAATTTTAAATTAATAAAATCATAGTCCTTTTGACCTAGAAAAATTCTAGATAGGATATAAAGCGCCGCTAACCTTAGTGTTGCAGCCCAACCTATTTAAAACCATACGTTTGCCAGTATCTTAAATGTCAAAGATCATGTTATAGATATACTGGTAGACTATCTCAGCATTTCTTATGTCATTTCTTTTTTATCTTCTCCTTGATGTTGCTATTAGCATTATTATGTATATTATTTTTTGAATATTGGAAGAAAGTAATTACTATTTTATTATAGTACTTATGAAAATACTTACTCATGTTGATGTGCTCAAAGAATGTTGATCTTTGAAATAACCAGAGAAAAATTGAAATGTATAAACTGGTATAACAAACCGAACTGATGAAGTAAGTAAAAAGAGAAATTTAAGTGGATAAGGAATACTTACTACGAGAAGGGGCAAGGTTAATAAACAACAGAATTTAAAGGCTATTTATGAACATAAGGTGTTATCTGTTAGTATGTGCCAAATCCCTGTTACTTTTAGTTTTTTTCCTTTCATCCATGCTGTAACCGATAACCGACTACCCCTGTTTTTTCTATTGATGGGTCGAGACTACGTGGAAGCGTCTAGCGTGATGACGTCATAGTCTTATTTAAACCGTGCTTTTGAATACAGAGTGAGATGAAACAGCTCCCCACACCTCATCCACCTACTAAGGTATTTGTGCAAGTTACGCATTATTCATTGTAAGGCATAAAAAAATTCCGTTTAATAAATAATATTAACTTACACCCTCTGAATTAAATTCATTTGTAAAAGAGAATTTACCTCATAAACAAATTTACAATTTATCACCTATAATATTCAGTCATTTTACCTTCCTTCCTTATAATTTTGTATTGTTGTTCAAATCATATAGGTTAATTATTTTTTTGGTTCAATATATTTTTTTTAAGATCAGGGGTTTTCTTTATTATATAGTGTATATGCTTCTTACGTTTAAATAACTTTAATTGCAAGGCAAGCACGTTCTCATATTCATATTTCATGCCACTTTCAAAGTGTGTTTGCCATTAGACTTCTTCGTTCAATTGAAGGCAATAATAATAATAATAATAAAGTAATTTGCATTATAAAAGATGTTTAAAATGATGCCCCTCAGCAGCAATACATTGCCGACATCCGGATAGAAATTTCTATATTATTCCTATTATTTTCTTCATTGAGAACGCAAGTATGGCTTCCTTCGGAAGGGAAGTAAAGCCGTGGGTACCTTGTCGTACATTTACGGCACGAAAAAGAGTCTCAAGTCTGAAAGAAGAGGCCTCTGAGCAAACTTTGTCGGCCGTTTCACGCCCGGAATAGAATGGGACGCTGATGACCTGAGATGTTAAAGAGCGTCCGTAAATAAAACGAGTAAAAATGAAAGAATTCCTTGAGAACACCGTGGTTTCTTGTCAATGCGATATATTGTCATTCGGAACTTTTTAACAAAGTAGCGAACAGTTTTCCTAACCGGTACACGATTGTCATATTTTCTTTCAAATCGCCTTGCCACTTCTCTGCAAGAATTCATTTACACATATGAATCGCTCATAAAATTCCGCTCTTCAAGATTATTTGTATAGTGGTATAACTAGCAAGAACAATAGCATACACTTTATACAGTGAAAGCAACGAGTAACACAGGAGCACACTACAACTCGCTCAAACAAACGACAAACTGCTACCTGCGAATGCATTATATGGCCTTGAAAACTGACTTCTCCCTGTATACAGCCGCGCTTCATTAAAAAACTCTTAAGATAGGCCAACTCTGTTTTACTTCAATTTTTCTTTTCTAAATAATTAAGTATTTAATTTCCTCTTCTATTAGTGACTGAAATGCTTTAAATACTACAGAAATAATCCTTTTGATTTCCAGTGCTTACATTTTTAAATAAATTGTATGTTTGTTACATTTGTCTTTTCTTGCACTCTGCACTGCACTGTATAGCTCTACTAGGATTACGTATATTTTGGACAAAATACCTACCGTAACTCGTTTCATGCTTGTCATAATTCTAGTATTTTAAAGAATTTTGTTTAATATTTCAATATTAGGCACAAACCAACAAATTACGTTCAGAAATGCTATGTTGTATGTGTATAATGCTTTAATATCATAACTACTAGGGAGAACGTTTAAATGATGAACTATGTGTTTTTAGGTAGTGAGAATTTTTATAAATATTTGTATGTAATTTTCGAACGAGTCAGGATATAAAGTTTGATTGCAGCATCCACTATGAGCTATGCTGTGCATGTTCAGCTTATAAGGACCTATAAAATCCCGACCGGAGAAGTCACCTGTTTTATTTTTGACATCAAAACCATAACACTAAAATGCAGCGCTCCACTGGAAGGGTTTTTCCGGTTCCTAACTAAGTAAAATGTTCCCTTCACTTCCCATTCTGCAAATAAAAACTGGAACGAAAGCAGTCCGTAGGTCATGAGCTATAGCGAAGTATAGTTTTATGTTCAGCCTTGGGAAGGAATGTGAGATAGCTTGCTGCCTTATCACCTTACAAATTCCTGTGATGGGCATTCAATTGTTATACCAAGTGGGTATAAAAGCCACTAAACATTCAAGGAGATACATACAATTAAGAAAAGCAAGTTTACGACCAACACGCTATATCTGTAAAAGTACTACAAAGTATGTTTAAATGAGAAACCTATCACAAAGAACATGCTAAGTATTCAGATTATATTTCATCCGGCAAATACTTTCTGTATAAGTAAATGAAACATTAACATTGTAGGTCATATAATATTTAATATGAAGAGAGCCCGTTAGTCAATTTGTGAGACTAAAGGAATATTTCATCACTAGTAGGACCTTGTCGGTCATCTGCTTGGTCTAACTGGCCGGGAAGTCCGGGTTCGATTCAAGGTACCTGGTTAGGACTTTTTCTAAGTCAGGGGTCCACCCAGTCTCGAGAGGACCATTGGGAAGCAGCCTGATGGAGAGGTGGCGCATGATAATCGGCTGGCATGCTGATTACATACCCCTCTGCAATACTGCTAATGAAGTCGCAAGACGGAGGTAGAGGAAGCAGCGGTCGCCGCGGCAAGTCAATGCTCGCCCCGGGCTATAGTGCTAAATGAGAAATAGAAGGAGGAACTTATCGCTCTCAGGAAAATTACAAATCTCTCAAAACTTTTATGTAAAGGGAAAAACGGAGGCTGAAAATAATCTCACACACTTTAAACCAATGCTTTCTTAGATATGTGCAATTGCTTACAAATAAGATTCCCATTTATTGTAATGCATCCTGATTAATTTCTGATATGCACATAGGAATTGAAAATGAACCCTATAGTATTTGGACATTAAGATGAGTATATCAAGGCATTTAAATGCCGATATGTCCAAATAGCTAGGGTCAGGGGAACGAGGTTAACTTACTGAACATCTGCGATCAAATACATCGCTTATGAAATCTATTAATTAAAGTTATCGGAGATTTAGAAGAAAACGGGGCAGTCTTCCATCATGTATGGACCAATGGAACGAAACAAAATTCTGATTTTTGAACTTTGACCAATCACAGCCTTATATGGCAGTGAAATTATCAAACAGTTTTATCAAATTCGTTTAATTACGCGACGTGCATTTGTCTTGTGATCAGTGTAGCCAACTCTAAACCTCTACAATATAATTCCTGAGCATGAATCACTGACGACTATTCTGTGTTTTCAGCAATTCTAAATTTAACTAACTTAATGCATATTCCTCAAGCAGTTTTTTTTTTTTTTTTTTTTTTTTTTTCCCTTTTCAGCCAAACAGTGTGAACTCATTTTGTAAATTATGTAACAATAGCTACATAAGAAATCATAAATATTAATAAATAAATTTGTTCAGAATGGTAAAATGTTTTCTATGATTTGTTTTTCTCGGTTGGTATTAGTAAATCTAACAGTAGTGAGTTTAATATTTCACTTTCGTCCATTTCACTCTGACGGTTTCTGAACAGTTAGGTGTTCGTATGGATAATACTTTATATAATAGTTAAAAATTTGTTCGCGATTTCAAATATATATAATATAAAAGAAAAATAAAAAAGTAACACTATTAACAATGTAACAAATTAAGAGTGATTATAAAAGCAGAAAAGGATAAAACACTAAGAGATAAGTCATACTTGAAATTGCTATATTTCTTCTATGGCAAGAAGCTAGACAAGTGAAGGTGATAAAAGTAAATATTGAGTATCGAAGGTAACGTTATGCATGGAAACAGATGAAACTAGAAATGAGTGTGTGGAGGAAAAAAACTAATATGTAAGATTTAAACCAGGTGGTATACGCGCTTTATGTAAAAATATAGCTGCCATTTCTCTATCTCCGAGTAAATTTTCACAGCATTGTGTAGGTAAAGCATCAATAAGAGTTAGACTAAAAGCATCATCAAAATCCTTACAGTGAGATAAGGCATGTTGCGCAACCGGCAAGGGAGACTTGGTTTTAACAGAACGTCTATGATTGTTCATGCGTAGCGAAACAACAGTAGAAGTTAAACCAATATAAAATGCTTTAAAAAGCTTACAAGATAACATATATACGACGTTTTTGGAAGAACAGGTAGCAAATGAAGAAATGTTAAATTCTTTGGATAAATTAGGGCTATGGAATGATTTGCACAGTATAATTAGTGCACAGGCTTTACATTTAGGACGTTGATAAGGATGTGAATCAGCAAAGGAACGAGGTATATATATGTATTACTTTTATTTTTATCCTATCCATGAAATAGTCCCAAACTCGTACTTAGCTCTTCTCAATTGGCATTACTGACAGTTGGCACCGTCTGTTGCTAGATGGCTTGAAAAGATTTTGTATTCGTAATACAAATGTGAAATTATTACAATTTTGTAAGCAAAGTTTACGGGAATTATATTCTTATTTTATTTGTGAAATATCATTCCAGATAATATCAGACCCTATTGTGATATTAATTGTAATAATTCATTTTGCTACTTAATAATTACTTTTAATTTGGTAATTATACTTTTCTCAGAAAAATGTAGCCATATTCTCTTCAGACGTGTGGGTATAACAAGCCACTGTTGGTTATAAAGTGACACTGCTTGGAGTGCACAATATTATTTTCTTGGCTAATTATATAAACTTCATTGTACATGAATAATTTGCATGCACAGCATAGCCAACATAGTTATTTCTTAGTGCAACTAAGAAGTTAAAAATGATACAGGTATATATGAATGTTCGTCTAAACAGAATTAAATAATAAATAATAGTAAGATATAATAAAATAGTAAATGGCCTCGCAATTTTAACATGCAGTTTTCATTATTTACTTACCCCATCCAATAACGACGTATACTCTGAGTTTGATGTTTTGTCCTGTGAAAGTCTCCACAACCAGCATGTACAAGTACAGACCTGAAATAATAAATTATTTCTTTAATACTTGAAGAAAAGTAACAAAGGATCAGAAAAATATAGATAATAATTGTCATTTACATATAATAAAATTGTTTAATATTAACATTTTATTTGTCTATTTGCTAGTTATATTTCAGACATTTGTACTTTGTTTTACTTACTTATAATGATACATTGCAAAGGATCAGCCTGTTCATACATTGGGAGAAATGGCAAGAGACGTTTTTAATAAATGATACAAATGTTTAAAGACATCATTTATGTCCAGATGAAATGCTTATGGCGATATGAATAATCAATATCCCTCTAAAGCTCTGAATACCAAGGCTCTGCAGTCGATATTAAGAATTTGGCAGTCCAAGAGAACAACATCCGGGTAAACCAAGGATTACAACTGCTGCACAAGACAGATTTCAATGCCTAAGGCACTGAGAGAAAGGAGGTCAACTGTTTCCTTATTAATAAGTCCCTGTAGGGAAATGGGCACTTTATTCATTTCCTTAGTCCACTAAAGTACTGTGAAAACGAGAACATTATATTGCAAGGTACCGGGAGCATGTTAATTAGCAACAGGAACAATAGGGGCTTGTTTTCTTCACAGATTATTCACGTTTAAATAAGCATGTGGAAACAACCAGGGAAGCAGAAACACGGAGGCATATACAGGAAGTTTACGAATGCAAAGGAGGTATAATCATGGTCTGGGAACAAATAGAAACAAACATCTATTTTCGCCCGTGGAATAATGTAAAATGACGCGAGCGAATGTTATAGGCTTTTGAATTAATTGAGATTCTGTATCAGCTGTTCATACATATCATCACTGGCAGAATATCGAATAAAATGAAACACTTTAACACTGTACTTCAGTCCAAAAATAGTGCCGAGCTGTACTTAATACTAGAAGTGATGGAAAACTTACTGATAGCACAAGCATCATGATAACTTAAGAAAAAGAGCATTTTACACATTTTTATGTGTTTGTATATTTAAAATTAAAAAAAAAGTTTTTATTCTGTAAAATAATTTAATAATGTGGACTATTGTGTTGTATTGTAAACTAAATATGGAAATATTGTTTACACAGCATGTATGAGATTCCATTTATAGTTATTTGAAAATTTAAGAAAATGGTGTGTTCTTCGGATAATTTTGATACATATAATTACATCAATATTCAAATGTGGAATTTTAGGTTTCTTAAAGCACATATAAAATTTCTTTAAAATACCCAAATGAAAATAAGGGATAAAATCCTATGCAATATTTATTAAATTTTTATGCTTTCAACGTTAGCGTTGTAACACTGTAATAATAAAAAGGAGCACGCGTAATGAAAATGCGTAGCTTACATTTTAAAGACTAAATTTAGTTCATCTATTGGAAAACACGCGCACTTTAAGAAAACAATAAACACGATTTGTATTTATTTTTATCTGTGCACTTTTATTTACTATCAATGGAACTCAATTCCATACCTTGCAGAAGATAATGACAAACTTGAAAGGAGGTTGCAAAACTCTTTGCTACGGAATATCTCATATTAATATTCAATATAAAATTGTTATATTTTGTGGACCATTGACATGAAATTAAACTAAGAGAAAAAATGGAATAGCTTCGTTGGAAAGTAAAAAAGAATCGTGCTCTTGATTGGCTACTTGCCTCCCCGTTCAATACAATTTCTTGTTGTTTATATTTTCAAACTCCTGCCGAGAATTTAACTGAATTGTTTTTAGATATTGGTGCTATGCTTCTTTTTCAAAACTGAAAATGAAAACATATTTAAAGGATTAGTGCTATGAGTTTAGGTAATTTGCTTTATTTTTTCCTCCTTTCCTTTCCTCTCTTTTCGTTTCCGTTTCTTTCTTCATGTTTTAATTGTTTTTTTCTGTAGGTATGCGTAAAATGCCTGTAATAATTTGACGCATTACCATGGAAGCTACGTGTATTCGTCATGCATGTTTGTTTTTATTATTGCAGTTTTACAGAGTTCACATTGAAAGCATTTTGTTTACATTATTTAAATAATTGTAAATGGATTCTCATCAAACATGTAATGTAATATAAACAATATTTACAATACAACACAATATTCCAAAAAAGAAAAGAAAGTCTAAGAAAAAAAACGCTGTGTTTTTCATTTATATTTATTTGGCATTTCTTCTCAGTTATTTCCTTTATTTACACGACATGTATAATAAACAGATGAACACTAGCAATTGCACAGTGGTATAGTATATTAGTAATGTGCATTTATTACTCTTTGTGCACAAACACCTTCGTTATCTGTGTAACATTGTTCCTATGGGCCTTTTGACATAAATTATATTTAATACACAGACACTTGTAAAACAGAATTTGCACCTGAATAAAATACATTTACCGCATCTGTAAACTAAACACAAACACTTACATATGCGAGAGCGCGCGCGCGCTTATATATACATACATATAATTCCACGCATTTTTCATAGAAAAGAGCAAAGTTTTGGCCAACTGTTTTCCTGTAAAAACAGATCCGAGCATGCTATCGACTTGGCGAACTTGCTCCAAGCACAGTCAACCTCCTCTGTTCGGTACCTGGACAGTCCATTAGAACGTGTTGCCAATTTTCTCCACAAAATGCAAATATTCTCTTCCCAACCTTAACTGATATTTTAGTCGCCTTGCATGATCCCAATATAATTCACGCTAGACCCTATGCAATTTGAGAACTCATAGAAAAATATATAACAATAACTAGAAAAGCAGCTAACGATAAAACACTAAGAAAAAGTCGTGGTTTAGTAATCACTTATATATCACTTATCACTTATATGTATATTTCTTAGTGTTGTGTCTTTTTCTAGTCACTGTTATTTTAGTTATATTTTTTAATAGTGTTTTATGCCCGTTTTTACTACCGAGGCATCACACGCGGTGGACACTGAGGATACATGAGATGAAATGATAAATTGGGGAAGGTTTTTTTTTTTAAGGAAGGAAACGTTCCAGGCCTAAGTTTAGGTTACCTGTTGCCATTTATGAGGACTGAGGAAAGCCTGGAAATCAAGTCAGGGAGAACGGATTCAAACCCCGGTTACATTGTTAATAATGTTACATTATATATGTGGTAGCTGGTACCTGAACTAAGTGATATTTTTTCTTTGCATTCTGCCTCTATATTATGTTACTTAATTTTGGTACCTTCCTCTAACATAATTACGATTTCTTGCTCCCTTCTACCCCACCTATCCCATCCCAATGTTCTCTAAAATGCTTTTAGTTTTCGCTGCCCAGTTGATCTCAATTACTAATTTGGTGATTGTAGCATAAATTCCTTAACTTGTGTAATCCCCATTTAATATGCGTAACTAGTGTTTAATTTTACAATAAATAATGTCTTCATGACACCCAAATTTTCGCAAAACCCCATAATAAGCTGTATTCCTCCCTATTTCTTAAACTCGTTTTGTACTTTATTCAGTCAGTCCACTTTTTCCCAGCTCCTTATCTCAAAGACATAGAACATGAACAAGTTCACCACGGCGTTACATCGTTATCAGGCTCCCTTAACCAGGTGCGTAAAAGTTCTGTCAATTGCCTCGGCTTTATATGACGTCGTGTGTATGTGTTTAATCCATCTTCCATGTTCCTCTCATATTAAGAGTTACACCTAGATAATCAAAATAGTTAATTTTTTATTTCGTTGTCATTGTATTTCCATTGTTTCATTTTACTATAAAATGATCCATTTTTAGTTTTGTTGACGTTTGTCTCAATAGCTCTCTAATTTATCGAACCCCTTCTGTAGACCTACAACAGATAATAGGCAGATTAATAATTTATCGTCGAACTGGAATCTTAGTGTCGTTTATTTCTGGAGCGTCCATCTGCTCCGAGAGCTACATATCGGTGGTGTAATAATAAATAAACTACAAAATACATTCCTGTCCAGTTCTCCTTGACATTCCACGACTCTCAGATAATATCTTTTTGTCAAGTTGGTTTTACAGTTAGGTGAGCTGTGTATTCAGCAAAGATTCCTCAGGAAGAAAGTTACAGTCAGTTATGCATTCGGTCCTGCTTCCAGTTTACCGTTGCTGGAGCGGGTATATTTAAATTCTATTTTAGCTAATTTAGACCACTACTTATCTCTTTGCCAAAGAATTCAATAAGCAGAGAATGGCAGGACTATAAATTATTAGGAAACTTCTTTTCTAAAATAATTTAGCATTCGCTGTAGTCATCAGTACCTTGAGAGTTCTAAAACCTTAGCGACTGATGATAGTTGACTAGAAAACCAGTGATCTAGAGGGCAAATGTTGCTGTTCGTCAAACAACATTTTCTGCGAAGGGTTATTTACAATGAAGGTAATAATATTTCATTATGTCACACTTAGAGTCACAGACTATATGTTTATCTGAGATAATGGTTAAGGCTTTATGTATACTTTCCATCTATTAATCAAATAGGATGACAGGAATTTATTTCAGTAAATCTACTTTACTGCGTTATTAATGATGCCAATATACTACTCCAGTATTGTGTGGAGTTCCAACTGCAAACTAATGCGCTTAACTCATTTAAAACGGCATGATATTGCTCGCATATACTGACATAGCAACGTTAGTGCATTATTCATGCCAAGTGCCAGATCAGTAGGGGCATAACAGATTACGTACCGTGCGGCATTGTATATCTGCAAACGCTAATGTGATGGTCTGGTCTGATCATTCTGAATATTTTAGAATTTAGAGAGTTTTAAGAACAGCTGTACTTGAAAGAAAAGGGAAAGTTGTTCATCGAATGAAGTCAAGCTGCACATACAGTACAAGGTTAATAATGCCATAAGGAAATAATCGCAAATGATATGTAGACAAAGACAAAAAGAGGCGTAAAGGAACTGAACCTACACTAAAAGAAACACTAAATATCAAAATGAACACTTTCTTGGTAAGATTAAACAGATTAAGAGAATGGTTAAAGCTAGAGTACTAAAAATTAAGCATAAGCATTTAATTTCATTATGTATGACGAAACTTATTCAAGTTCGATTACATAGAATCATATTTATTTATGTATAAGCTAATATCGGGGTGATACTTTTACTAATGTTCATTACTAAGGACAAGATTTTAATGCTTCATATATAAAAGAAAAATAAAAATAAAGTAACACTATTAGCAATGTAGCAAATTAAAAGTAATTATAGAAGCTTTAAAAGGATAAAACACTTCAGATAAAGATACACTTGAAATCGCTATATTTCGAACTCGTTGAGTTTTTCTATGGCAAGAAGGTAAGTCTTATGTGTTTATATATATTATCAATGAAAATAAATGTACAAGACTAGTTTAAATCTGTAAAAGAACAAAAACAGCTGAAGCGGCTTTTTGTTGGCGAGCCCCAAATTAGGAGCCAGATTTGAAACGGTTTGATCGGTGGCGTCACGTTGTTGCCAACTATGAAGGATTTGGTTTCGGGTAGCCATATGAGTAGCGTGTATCGTTGATAGACTACTGAACGCTTTAGTGTTGTTGTCCACACTTCATGACAACCATATCTCTAAATTTTGTTCCTGTCGTGCTCAACAGCATTGAAAGAGCATATCGACTGTGCGAATAATGACGCGACGAGTAGATCTAGAAATGTATGGCAATTTATTACTCGCGTCCTCTGGTATTCTGTGTACGGTAGAACTTAACTACGTCCAGCGACTTTCAAGGAGACGAACCGAATCTGAGAACTGGTCCAAAGTAGAACTTATCTGAATCAGTGTAAAACTTAAAATGCGTCCCCGCGGTCAAAATAGAACTTATTGTGATACCCGCGTCCGGAGTAAAACCTGTTATCTTAGTATTTAATCTGCTGAAGTGATGTAAATGTATCCTTATATATTCCATTCAAATTAACTTGACCAAGCCAAGAGGGTTCACACAAACACGCGTCTGGCTTTAAAAATGTACATCTACTATTGCCTGGTTCAAATTCACCTGCCAGCGCATGCCACCCGCTGTTATTTGAAGGTTTAAAGCATTAATTTACATTGATTGGTTTAAAGTTAACTGTGTAAACGGCTAGGGAGTTCATTACCCTAAACGTATTTAAAAGGTAATAGTTGCTTTGACAATTTTGATGTGTGTCTTTGCTTGTTTAATAGACGCAAAAATTATGACAGTGAATGTGAATGAGACATTTTGTTTGCTCCGTACGGTTATAAAGATAGTGAAGGTGTTGCCGTAAGTTTCTATGAAAGAATATGCCGGTAAAGCTCTCACACCACAACGTTTGTATCCCACCCTTAGGCCATAAGCGAGTAATGTAATTTCGGCAAATAATTTTTATACTCCATAGCTGTAGTATTTGTGAAGGAACAGAAAAATGAGATCAAAGTAATAGGAATGTTTAAGCACGTGAAAAAAAAATTAAAAAGTTAAAATTGTTATTAATAAACCTATTGTTTACTGAAATTAGGAGACTTCCACTGTGTAACTTTTTGAACGCGATAAAATGTACTTTATATCCCAATTCTGAAAGTAATGTCGGTCTAAATCTTTGGAGAAAACTGTTTATTTGTATTTATGTAAGGAGTATTTACCTTAGCGCGGCAGACCACATCTATCACAGATAAATAGCATGCAGTTCAAACATATTATCTGTTCTTTTATATTTGTATTCCATGTTTTACTTTATATTTTATTGATTTGGAGGCATAGAGGGCACATGATCGTGCATTATGTAGTGTCAACCGCTCACGTTAAACTGTAATTAGCAACTCGCCCTACTGTCGCCAGGGGACATGTGAGTAGCCTGTTTACAACACAAGAGAATATGAACGGAGGCATTGAAATCTTAATAAATCACGGTATTTGCAGTATCCTTTCGCCTTTGGTAGATATTTTTAAGAATTTTAAAGTTTTATATAACATTTTTCGATTTTATTTTCCATTTAATACGTATTTAAATATCAATTTTTGATAAATAGTTCATGAAACATGAAATATTCATCAGTGAACTGTTAAAATGTTATTAAACTATATATTAAAAATTTAAGAAAGTATTTTTATTCATAATGTGCGCAGTTTATTTTCCAATTAAAATCGAATACTATGGGCCCTGTCTTGTTACAAAGTTATGTCATTTTTACGGCAAAGTATAAAAGTATAAAAATTAAATGATTCAGGTAGAACCTTTTGTGAGTATTTTTAAAATGATGTAAGAAAAATAATGATACATTCATTCAATATTTAACTTCTCAGCCCGCTCCAAAAATCTACATTTGCTTATTCAAGTATACCATTTTAATTTTGAGAGTCTAATAACTATTCATATCTTCCCTATGCCTTTAAGTTAAAGTTGAACATACTGTAGAATTAAATGACCAAAACTTTATACATTCAGTGGGTATTTTCCTGTCATAAAGGGCCTCGAACACCATTTACGTTTACAATCGTTCTCAGTTTCTCATTACCACTATCTGACAGGTACGTCTAGGCGTCGTTCTCCAAAACAAAGGAATGAACGAACGCTGATGCAGGACCGCTCCATTTCTGTGCTTCTGTTTCTCCCTTTAGAAATGTTTGTATTCTCGATGCAAATTCTCATTCTGACTGGTGCCGTAAAGATGGTAGTGAAATATGTCAGCGGAGTTGCAGACACAATTGAGAGAATGCTGGGGTGTTTATACATATAACTCTGGACATCATAGGTTTTGCTTTGTGTACGTTTTGTTTTCCCTACAACAAGTAGAATGGATACTTATTGTTTTAATGCTGTCAATATTTGATGACGCAGGATGACTCATTATTTCGCTCCCGCTGAAACAGGCAACTTTTATAGATTTCTGCACAAGGTACTGAATAATGCGGAAGAAATAGAGAAGTGAGAATTAGCTATTTTTTAATAGTGTTTAACGCCCGTTTTTACTACTGAGGCAGCACAGACGGTGGACACTGGTGATACATGAAATGAAATGATAAATTGAGAAAGGATTTTTTTAAAGGAAGGAAACGTTTCAGGACTAAGTTTAGGGTACCTCCCCGGCATTTGCCCATTTATGAGGATTGAAGAAAACCTGGCAAAAACCTCAGTCAGGATGGACCGTCCTGTCGGGAATCGAACCCCAGATCTCCTGCTCACGAGTCGGCGCCTAACGACCTCGGCTACCCGTGGCGATGATAAATTACTGTGAAAACTTATGCCTCTAGTCAAAAAGGCTTACGAATGCACTTTGGTTGCAAAGTTGAGAGTCAGAATAATTCCACAGGTGCTCATTTTTGAGGCTGCGAGTCGTCAGTCTTCCTGACTGGTCTCTACATTCTTTAGACATCAGGTGGTTGGATTATTGATCAAAGTAAAAGTAAGTAATCCGTTTCCAGAGAGATTCGACTTGGTAAATTTCTCAATGCACTCATGGACTAATGTAAAAGATTGAGCACAATATTCTCAAGATAACACAATTAACTCTCATGGATTTTAATTTTAGTAGTTGTTCATGTTTTCTCATGGCCACTTTCTGCGACCCAGATTTTAATAACTTCTGCAAAAGCCATGACTTTACTACCAGTCTGAATTCTCTGTGTAAAATTGTAGACGGTCGTGAGGTATTTCAACATTTTCTGGTAAACCCAAATGCTTTCTTCAACACCAAATTTTCATTATATTCGAAAAGGTTTGTATTAACCACACTGAGAGTACAACAAACACAGAAAAGGAGAGTAAAACTGCATTGTGTCTTCATAGATTTCCGAAAAAAGTTGATTCCGTGGAAAGGCAAGCATTATGGAGTAAATTATGGACGAAAGGTGTCTCGAGTAAAATGATCAAGGCATCAGAATCAATATATAGTAAGGTACAGTTCTGTGTAAAACATGATCGCGATAAAGTTTCAAAAAGTGCAATACGGAGAGGTGTAAGGCTGTATCCTATCACCCCTCCTTTTCAATTTGTAGATGACATACCGGAGAAATGTGTGTTGCAGAATCTGGTGCCCCGAATAAAGGAGACATATCCATACCAGCTCTTTTTTTTTTTTGAGTAGTGTTTAACGCCCGTTTTTACTACTGAGGCACCACAGGCGATGGACACTGATGATACATGAGGAGAAATGATATTTTGGGAAAGGATATTTTTTTTTTTTTAAGGAAGGAAGCGTTCCAGGCCTAAGTTTAGGTACCTCCCCGGCATTTCCCAGTTATGAAGACTGAGGAAAACCTGGAAAAAACCCCAGTCAGGGAGAACGGTCCTGGCGGGATTCGAACCGCAGACCTTCCGCTCACGAGTCCGTGCCTTAACGATCTCGGCCACCCATGGCGGTCATACCAGCTCTGCTTTATGTGGATGATCTGATATTAATATCCACAACAATTGACAGTTTTAGGAGCTTAGAGGCGTATGCCAGGAATCTTGGAATGACATTCAACGAGAAGACCAAAACAATGACATTCAAGAACGGTATGGTGTACAGCAGGAAAGAGAGGTGAGAGTATGTAGGTCAGGTACTGGAAAATGGCCTAATTAACCAACAGCTAGCAGCACAGGACACCACTATCTCTAGACTTAACCAATTGGAAGAAGCTTTTACTACCCTTCAGACCACCAACATACAAACATTAAGGGCCTACAACAATCAACGAACTCTTTTCTCACGGAGCACTTCCAGGAGCAGGCTGCTCTAATGCGTCGGGACCGTGACACAATTGTCAAGTGCCTGGACGCCCAAGATGCCTTCCTCCGGCAGACCATCCCTGCAACTATAGCCGATTTTACCCACGCATACAACACCACGGCAGGGTCATAGAACAGCTTACAACACATTTTGATACTGTTACAATACTCGACCGGTTGGAAGAGGCGTATTCTGAATTATGGACCGGCAGCGACAAAAACTATTGGATTTTCAATCGACTGCTACTGGACATAAAACCGCTCCAGAATATTGGGGTGACCAACCCAACGTCCGCAGGCGAGGAGTGTTTTCTCCCTAAAGAGCTGTAAACTCATCCACGATCTGAGGACACCACAGCAATCATACTTATCACCGAAACCAGCAAAGTTAAGCTTGGGAACAGGAAATCTTGCACATAAGCATCAATAACGCTGTTTACCAAACGTTCGTAAGAATGAACTTTGAACGAATGATTAAACGCATGAAATTTATCCCATCCCTTTAATCCTCCGGTAGCATTCAGGGCCTCGGCCATGCTCTGACTTCCGGACCAACTCTATGAGACCGCTCCCGGTCATGCACCGGCAGCAATTTAAGCCTCACGTACTAACGAGGGTGCAAACTTTCCTTTTTTCTATCTCCGCTAATAAATTTAGTTAAAAAAAAACGGATCATTGTGCAAAGAGATGACCCTTTTGAAGAGTATGGGGTCAGGATATTTTAAGAAAGATTCTAGCTATCAAAAGATAGTGTGGTGGCTAGTAAATGAAATTACTGAGAGGTTAGAGTTGCCTACTAACCGCAATGCCGTTTCATCCATGGGTAGAATTTTACACTTTATGACTCATACTATTTTAATAAATAGCAATCTATTTATTTATTTGATAATTAAAACTCGCCTGGTGTCCTGTTGAAGTGAATGTCTAAATCATTCCATGGATCCTTATTTTCCTTTAAAGAACACCGACCAGCCTTTTTATTTTCCAGTTTATTGGAATATGAGATAGTTAGTTGCAACAGAATGTCCATTTCACGCTGAATAAAATTTGGAGACTTCTGTTTGTTTTCCATTTTCGTTTACCTACATGTGTTAATCAAACACAAAACAAAAACAAAGCGATATATACAAGGAGATTGTAATTGACTATAGAGTTAGATGCTTTCCTTGGAGTAATTATCGTAGAATCGTGACCGTTCAGCAACCTAGCGTCCGGTCAGCTGATGGCGGTTCGTTGAACAAGAATTAACTATAATGCACACAGGTACAATTTCACCGCGGTTGAAGTTTGATCACGTTTCAGCAACCTTCTATCAGCACGGATTTGATCGAGAATGGTGCACATAACCACTCTTGTTATGTTCTAAACTTTTGCGGCTGCCATAGTAACAAATAAAACTTAATAAACAGTTTCCCTCAGCGTACGAATACAATAAACATTTAAGGATTATTCACAATGCAAATTACAGATAACATGATACAAGAGATAGCGTTCTGAGTATTTATTGGATCTACTGACAGTTACTTACGTAAATATAATATTAATATTCATCAGCGAGGTTTCTCTGCTAAATTTCTTCAAAACGCTGGGTTACGCTGTCAGTATCCAGACTCTACTGACAAAGATACATAAGCGTCATAGGATAAAGCGCTATTTTATTTGAGAACCTTTCTCGAAAGACTCTCACCGCTGTAACTCCGTTACGATGCTTTTCCCTAAAGTTAGTAACATTTCAAGATACATTGCTAAACTAGATGTCTCTTGTTTCACATTCAAGGATAAATAAACAAATAGATGAATCAGGTAATACAAGCGCAGCACAAAAACAGCTGAAGGCTGCTATTAAAAACATGCGCAACGTGCAGTGTTCTCATGTTATGACGTTGCGATTGAAGCAAAGAATAACTGACCTTGCAAGGGTTATATAAAATACTATGAAACGTATGGCTGTAAAATAAGTGATAATAAGTGGAGCGGTGTATTTATTGAAATTTATTGTAAGAAATGCAATAAATGATAAGGAATTACATTATAATTATATTTTGCCGCTTCAAAAAGAACAAAATATTTAAATGCTTGTTCCACTCATTACAGAGAACCAATTATCCTATACAAGGAAAACTATAATTTCTCTTATGCTATATACACATTTACATGGGTAATATACAGTACCCTTCCCCCCAAAAACAGCCTTTAAATGCTCATATTCCAGTTGCTAATGACATCATTTTAGTGTTTGTTTAACAATCTATGTAGATTTAGATTTTCTTTCGCATTGAGTTGTTACTTAACGAATAATCCATCGCTTAAAAAACGAAGATACGTTTATCATTAAGCACTTTATAAATACAACTTATTTTCCCCTGAAATGGTTAAGCGATAATGGTCTATCTCAAGTGTGCAACGTTTAATTAGCAAGATACGGATAAGCAGCAGCACCAGCCTTAAAACCGGAAACGTAAGGCGTTGTTCTTTTCAAATTCCAAGAAAGATACAAGAAATGCATGAACTGTTCTGTCGCTAAGATTGATCCATGTCCAGGTAGAAGTTTTAAGTTTTCGCCGAACAGCGCGTCTAACAGATAATAAATTACTCTTGGTCAGACGTATTAGTAAATTGATATAGGGGTTAAGCTATTTCAAAAATAGTAATTCAACTCTACTAAAAGAACCCACAAGACAAAGAAAACAATGTGCTAGGTCCTTCAGCCTTATAAATTAATTCACAAGTATAGCAGAAATAAATAAAAAAATATGCTTCAAGGATGTTTTTTGAATGGTGTTTAGTGCCCGTTTTGTACTACTGAGGCACCACAGGCGGTGAACACTGGTGATACACGAAATGAAATGATATATTGGGAAAGGATATTTTTTAAGGAAGGAAGCGTTTCAGGATTAAGTTTAGGGTGCCTGTTGATTTTTTTTATTTGATTTATTTACGGACGCTCTTTAACATCTCAGCGTCCCATTCAATTCAGGGCGTGAAACGGTGGATAAATTTTGCTCAGAGGCCTCTTCTTTCAAGCTTGAGATTCTTTTGCGTGCCGTAAATGTACGACACGGCTTTACTTCCCTTCCGAAGGAAGCCATACTTTGGATTTTTACGCCCGAAAAAATCCATTGGTCCTGGCCGGGATCGAACCCGAGATCTTAGGTTTAGGAGGCAAGTATGGCTACCACTAGACCACCAGGACATAACGCTAAACTTTTAAACGAGAGTGGGCGAGGTTCTGCTTGGGAGAACGCATTGTTAACACACGGTAGAGAACTTTCTAGTATGATAACAACTGCGAATCGCACTTATCTAAATCAAACTATATTAAATGGAACGTTCTTAACACCTTCCGTGCATCCCGTTATCTTTCAGTTATGCACAGGGCTTTTCAAAAGTAAGAGATAACAGTGGTGCTAATATTTTCATTATCTACATAATATGACGATTTCTGGCACTGGGTTATTACACAACAAATTATTTTTTTTCCATCCCCAATCCCCGGTGAAACTTTCACCTGTACATCCCACAGATGAAAGGTTAAACTCATCTAGAAAACAGGCGAGAGTGAACATAAACATTATTAGGAGATGATGCGACACCGTTAAAAGCTAGTAAACCAACCATCCGTCAGCTTTTATAGCTGAAATCGGAGCAAAAGGGGGGGAAATGATGACGTAGGCTGCTGACGTCACGATTTTAACAACAGCAAGAAATGAATAAAACTACAGTCACGACCATCAAGATTCAAGTGTTGTCTATAGACAGCCCACGATGTCTTATATGAACAATCAATATACGTTTTTTTGATTGTGCGATAAAATGCATTAGAGAACAGTGCACAGAGAAAGGTAGAAGGAACGGAATCAAAACATAACCAAACAACGAGACAAAGTAAGTAAATATTCGTGATTAAAAGGAGCCTTGTGAAACTTAAACTTAACCTCATTTTAAGAGTGTTATAGAGGGCACGCCCCCTTAGCTTAGGTTGGTAGTAAGAGCGAACATAAAGGTAATCGGCTTCCGCTCGCCTTCTATTTGGTGGTAATGGCAAAATTATATAACGAGCAACCGCTGAAAGTGAAAAATAGAAGACATGGCCTTGAACACGAGAAATATTACTGTACTAATAGTCTCTTAACAGTTTAGGGGCCCAGATTGTTGCAGTTGTGCTCTCTGGCTGTTACATCCTGTTCTAATTGACCCACCCACTCTTCTGTAATATTGCTTAAGTTTAAAACTGTTCGCATACAAGGAAGAGAAGTTTAAAATTGAGTCAACAAGGAAATTTCGATGCAATATCTTCATCCTAGATGTGTCCACCATTTTGTTCTTGTACAAGTAACAGCTTTTCTTCAATGCTGAGCACAAAACTTAGTTCGTGTTCGTGAAATCTGTCGCAATGTTTGCGATACAAGTTCTTCAACTAATCAGCTGTAGGTCTGGAACACAGTTTCTTTCAGATAGTCGCACACTACATACGAAATCACGAAAGACTACTGAAAACTGCGTCCAAGTTTGTAATAAATTGAATATATTCCTTATGAGTTTTCTTTTCATAAATAGAAATTAATAAAAAAGTTTTACTTTCGTTGAAAAGTATATCAAAACTATCAGATTCACACTACACACGCTCGTATATTGTTGCATAATAAGCGAGTATCAGAAATAAGATTCTGTAAAAAAAGAAAAAAAATCTGCACGATAATTCATAACAGAATTTATTAATATGTGTTTCTCCAAACTATTTAAACAAATGAACAAAAAGACAGACAGAAATTGCTTATTTTTGCCATATTAATAGTACTATTTATAGATTCTTGGATTCGGCCTAAACCTATTAACTGTATGTATTTTAAAGTGTTGTTGATTTGATTTATTTACAGACGCTCTATACATCTTAAATCACCAGCGTCCCATTCAATTGAAACGAGGTTTTTTGTTGCGTGATGGGGTTCGGGTTGTAAGGTAGCTGCATTGATTAATTTAAAGCCACTGATCGTAGTTTTCGCTTACTGCAGACCAACTCTGCTTCTGAAACTCTCTCGAGGGCCTCTCGCTGGACTTTGGCTGCTGTGAGCTAACCAACATTGAGTGAATGGGACTTCGATCCGAAAGATGACGATAAATAACGCTTCGTTATTTAGTTGCTGAAGTTGTTTATTCTTCAAAACATGAATATTTAACCCAACTCACGTCTCGCATCGAACCACAGACAAGGTAGTTTTGGCAAACACGTAGCTTTATTGCGTTCACCAAATGGTGTCAAATGAGAAGAGATTGTTATTTCAACAGTATTCTTAATGAATTATTGTATCGGTATCTCGCGTGTTGAGACAGTCAAGACTCGTTATTGCCAGAACTGAAACTTGGTACTTATGCCGCTCTTCCGCTGATCTCCGGGTGATGGCAGCCATACGTATCTGGGCCCAGAAAATTCTGAGAATTCGGGACTTTTGGGCAAAATCTATCCCTTTTACACTCAACATAAAATGACGTTATCCATGGACAGGAGCGCGAAATATTCCTGCCAGTTTAATGTCATCGTCATTCATAGGTCAGTTCTTACCTCACTGAATTTCATTTCTATTCACTGGGAAATTTTGGTCAAGCCAAATGCTCCCTATTTGTCAATAAGATGAATTTAAACATTTTTCATACGTTAACTGTCACTGACTCTTTTACTCGGACATCTGCGACTTTGCCACCGAACAAGCCGGTGTCTGCCTGAGGCGTGGTCATTTTCAACACTAGCTGCACACCAGAAGGGATTAACTTGCATTGTCTGACTTTTGCCAAGTCTTACTGTGTTCGCAGAAAGACATGAGCTTTTCCTTACTTCGTTACACGAGGCGGTATACACAATACTCGGACTGGTGCTGCTGAAAGCAGTTGCAGTAGAGTTTTGTACCGCTAGGTAGCAACACTAGAACTCTGATGAGTGAATGTTTAAAGTTTCATGCAGCTGGGTAGATGTGTTGAGATTCTATAGTACTTTTCATGATGCTCTTTGTGTAATGTGTGATGATTTTACAATGGATCCAAGATTAGAACAGAGAGTGTCCATCAAATTCTGTGCACATCTCGGGAAAAATGCTAGCAATGATTCAACAAGTATTTGGGGGACAAAGCATGTGTTTGAGTGGCATGCTGGGTTCAGGACCGGCCATACAGCTATTGGAGACGATGCTCACACCGTTAGGCCCGTCAGTTGCACAATGCCTGACTTTGTTGCCGAAGCTCAACACCTTGTTCATGAGGATCAACGTCGAACCATTGAAACCATTGAAGACCTTGCTCTTGAAGTGGGGATTAGCTATGGGGCATGCCAACGAATTTTAACTGATGCATTGGGCATGCATCGTGTCGCCTCAAAATTTGTGCCATGGATTTTAACTACTGATCAGAAGGCGCAGCGTGTTAAAGTTTGCACGGAGCTTCGTCAGGCCGTATCCAATGACCCCACCTTCTTGTCCAGGGTCATCACCGACGAAGAGAGCTGGATGTACGCTTATGACCTTCTGACAAAACAATAATCCTCTCAGTGGAAGAGCTCGAATTCACTAAGACCAAAAAAAGCGAAACAAGTGATGAGCAAAGTCAAGAGCATGCTCCTCGTTTTCTTTGATACCAAGGGGATTGTGCATAAAGAATTCGTCCCACCAAATCAAACAGTGATTTCCACGTACTACTGTGACGTTTTGCGATGGCTCCGTGAAAATGTGCGGAGACGGTGGCCCAAAATTTGGCGACAAGGGAACTGACTGTTACATTACGATAATGCGCCCTGTTCCTTGTTCACCAGGAGCTTTTTGACGAAAAACAACATGACGGTTTTCCCCCGCCCATCGTACTCCCTGATTTGGCACCCTGCGACTTCGCTCTATTCCCCAAATTGAAAATCAAGTTGAAAGGACGTCGGTTCGACACAATTGAGAGGATTCAAGAAGAAACACTGTCTGTGCTAAACACCCTCAAAGAACAGACTTCGAAGATGTACTTGGAAAATGGCAGAATCGCTGGGACCGGTGTATGCGTGTGGAAGGGAACTACTTCGAGGGTGACGGCGGCAATTAATCTCAAAGTAAGTTTTTGATCAGATGGCAGCACCAGTCCCGAATATTCTGGATACCAACCCGTATCATCACATGTTACTCGTATCTCTTAAATATTACCAAAAATTACACATTATGAACCAATTTAAACACTATACAATATTAATTGTACATAAACGAGTTAGGTCATTAAAGTTTCTCCACTGAAAGAAAATTCACAACATACTTGCACATAATTACTGACTTTCAGATTCTAAAATTACAAATATTAATTACTTCAATTACTCTGTAATCGATAGGGGCCAGGGACAGCTTCATAATTCAGGACGTGAAACGGTCAATCAATTTTGCTCAGAAGCCTCTTCTTTCAGACTTGAGGTTCTTTTCAGTGCCGTAAATTTACGACACGGGACCCACAACTTTAGTTCCCTTCTAAAGAAAGTCATACTTTTTTTACGCCCAAAAAAATCCATCGACCCTGGCCACTAGACGACCAGAACCGAGATATTTTTAAGTGCCGACACATGTTCATTTCCTTTTCACATCTAGTAATAGATTGTGGAATGTTTAACGCATATTCACACGTTTTCTTTATAAAGTTGCTGTTACTGAGTATATTCTTAAATTGACTGTACGCATTGGAAGTTAAAGCTTAAGTTTAAGGTTGTAAATAAATGTTATCACTTCAAAACTGTATTAGTCCAGTCTGCACTATAACTCTGGAATATTTCTCTATTTGCATACTAAATGATTGAGACTGAAGTGAAATATCGACTCAGTCAATGGATCACAGTACTGTTCAAAGTAATTAGGGGATCAGACAGATACATCAAAATTCTAATAATCAAAATAGCATGTACCTGTCATGGACCCCTATCGTCCGTTTATGTTTTCAAGACGCTATCATTTTTCTTGCAAGAAGGAGTTTGGCCGTTCGGGGAGATCATACAACATACTAAAGGACAGTTTCTGTAGCGCTCGTGTCTGGCTGGTTTTTCGTGCTGTTCTACTGATGCATTCATTGCCATATGCCGCCTCATGTCAATGACAAGCATATCCTTCTATATCTGACAGCATATTTTACAGTAACTAATCTCTGAATGAAATAAAGGAGCTGATATTAGTATGTTTGCAAGAGTTTTTGATATCTCGTCTGATTTTCTATTTTTTTTTCTGCTGCCCTAATTATTTTGAGAGCAGTATATATACATGCTGTTTATGATATACATATAATATCAATGAAAAATAATATAACTCTATTAACAATGTAAATAAATTAACAATAATTAGAAAAGCAGAAAACGATAAAACACTAAGAAAAAAGTCACAGAATTGCAATCACTATATTTCGAACTATTAGAGTTCTTCTATGGCCATAGAACTGTAGTAATTCTGCTTTTCTAATTATTGTTAGTTTAGTTACATTGTTAATAGTGTTATATTATTTTTCATTTAGGCCATAGAATAACTCTAGAAGTTCGAAATATAGCGATTGCTAATCTGTGTCTTTTTCTTATTGTTTTATCCTTTTCTGCTTTTCTAATTATATACATATAATTAGAAGGATATATATATCCTTGCCATAGAAGGACTCCACGAGTCCGAAATATAGCAATCTCAAGTGTGACTTTCTCTTAGTGTTTTATCCTTTTCTACTATTATAATTACTGTTAATTTATTACATTGTTATTAGTGTTACGTTATTTTTATTTTTATTTTATATTATATATACATATATAATCTTAGAACGAGCAACTTCCATTATTCATATTATTTTCTTCTTCTTTTGTGTTGAGCCTAAATGCGGCTTTTTAACTACTATACGAAACGATGCGAGAAATTTCACTGCAAATTGATCAGGAGAGCTTCGGGGACAAAGTTATATGACATTTGCCTTTTTAAGCTTAAAAGGACCGCAAAGATTGGCCAAGGTCGTCAAGGCGCAGATTCGTGAGCGGGAGGTTTTGGGTTCAACGCCTTCCAGGGAAGTTCTCCCTGACTGAGGATTTATTCTGATTTTCCTCATACATGGTATAAGTATAGGGGAGGTACCTTAAACTTTGACCTGGACGCTTACTTTCTTTACAAAAAATTTTCCAATTTATCATTATATCTTACATATCATTCAGTGTCCACCGCCTGTGTTGCCCCAGTAGTTGAAACGGCCGTTAAACACTATTCAAAATTAAAAAAGGAAAAAGAAACAAGGGTTTGGTAACCTACACGAACTGAAAACTAAACTCAAAACAGCCAGTTAAAAGAATTAATGCCCTAGCCATTTTGGCAGATGTGCTGTAAATCAAAGTAAATTAATTATAATAAAAACAAAGAGCTATTGGGATTGCCTAAGGTTATATCGAAAGGAGTAGCTTGAGATCAGTTAGGAATTGTAGGGAAGAAGGGAGTGGTGGTGGAGAGAATTTTAAAATATTTGTATTGAATTGTGAGACCACAATGATCTAAAAACGTGTATGAAATTTCAAGGGAAAAAAAACGAGAGATGACAATTGGATGGAGAAATGGTGAAAATATTGCAAGAAATTGGGATGGGGGAGTTTGGAGATATAAGTAGACAAGAGTTTTGGAAGGATGTAAGGCAAAGAATTGAAGATATAGACGGGCAAGAAATTTGGGTCAGTGTTAGAGATAAAAACTCTTTAAAGGTGTGCAGAATAATTAAAAAGGAATAGGGGAGAGAGAAATTTGTGAATTGTTGTGATACATTAGGGAGAGAAGGACTGGCCTGGATGCAAGTAGGAGCATCGCTTTCAAGGGGTCTCAGAGGAGAATTTGGAGATGGGTGTGTTATATGAGGAGAGCCTGAAGGAATATTTAATTGTTTATGAGAGTGTGAAGGGGTAAAGAGATGGAGAGACAATGTATAGGAAGCAAATTGGGATAAACTACAGTACGAAACTTTTTGACTGATGGGTACAAAGAGAAATAAAATGATAGGGGAATATTTAGGGTAGAAGCGACTTAGAATAGTTAAGAAGAATGTGAGAATTGGGGTATGGCTGAAAAAAACGTGTCAACAAAGGAAATATAAAAATGGGGGGGGGTCTCATGCAGATAACTCGGGGGCTGTGTGTAATGAAGCCGAGTATAGATGGATGAAAACTAAAGATTTTGTAAATATGTATGTAAAGAAATTGGTGATTAGTAAAAAATGAAAATTATTTACATTTGGTTACAAAATGCTACCGTTTTTATATTAAGAGATAAAATAAGGAGCGCTGGAATATCAATTCTTTATGTTAACAGTAAGTTAAATCTATGAAATATTTTACTGTACAATATTAAGTATGTCTCATGAATAATATTTTAAAGAATACATTTAACAATGTCTTTCTAGCCCTTTGTTTTTATTTGCTATTAAGACTACTGTATTCTTATGTACGACGAGAACGTACATAACCAATAATAATAATAATAATAATAATAATAATAATAATAATAATAATAATAATAATTGCTCTCCAAACAATGAATTAGACTGATATGGTCGAGCTTTCTATGTGTGGGGGAAAAGCTCGGAGTAAAATGCCATCTAAGAAGAGAGCCTTAGGTGCAGAATTATCAACGTAGAATTTCCTTAGATGAGAACTAATAAACGACGACAAAGGAAACTGCGAAGAAATAAGTAACTGAATCGATACAGGGCAATCCTTTTTCAAACCTCTTTTCACCGTTCTACAGCCCTTTTTTATTACTACAGTGTCGATATTGAGATGGGTTTTTTTGGCTGGAAGTTCCTGTTATTCCTCCGGAATAGGACACACGTGAGCATAACTTTTCAAAGTCTAATAACATTGAACTTTTCTTTGTGCAAGAATAAGCCCAGCTTCCTTGATACTTTAAATACAATAACAACTGGAATTTATAAAAGTGTTTTCTCAATTGCACGCTAGCCAATTCACACGTGTGTTTTCCGTAGTTTTACACTGAAAGGAAGTTGTTATTGATTCGAGTTCCTCTAATGCTTAAACACTGAATATAGCATACCACAAAGGGGAAAAGAGCAGAAAATATTTGTTGCGTTTAATATTTTATTACTTGTTAGGATTTTAATATTGTTAATTTTCATTTTTGGATAATTGAGAAATTTGAAAAATCTACCACTTGCTAGAAAGTTAAAACAGGGTTGACCAAACTACAGTATACGGTCGCAAATGTAGTATATCAATATGTGGTTAAATATTTAACACATTAAATGTATAGTTGATAAAGTTTGTTGTTGATATTGTTTGTAGCTTCAACTTACAAAACATGATTTAATTACGTTAAAGCTCTCGGTGATAGAGAAAGGAGACTTTTTGTAGAGCAATATATGCGTTCATATTTATTTAGTTACTGTAGCAGAACCGAGGCCAATAGATCTTCTGTTATGGTCTATCAATCCAATGTTAACTGCACAAAATTTTATTAACAATACCACAATTATAACATAAGAAATAATAAAATACACACATATAAACATGTAAAACACGAAGTATAAACAAATGTGATAATAAACACAAATAATGCATATTTTTTAGTTAGTGCCCGTCGTTCCGTCCAGGAAACTTCAATTTCAAGTATATTTATTTCCCAACCTAGGACAGAGGGACAGATGATAAGCATGGAACTGTATTAGGGTTGGCGGGTTTTTTCTAGGGGTGTGTTTTATAATTAATTAGATGCAGGTCATTGATGAGCCTCTTCCTTTGCCTCGGCTCTCGAAGATTAGAATTCGCTGTTGCCTGTGTCTTTGGTTCCAAAGGGAAGAACAGGATTCTCAGGGATTAGGGCTGTTTTTAATGACTTGGATTCAATAGGAAAGGAAGGGGATTCTTTACATGAATAATACACTTCTGGGCTCAGGGTGAAGTCCCAATTTATTCAACACTTGACCATTTTAAGACATGCCATCGCATTAGTTTTATATTTACTGTATATTTGCCCTGAGGCTAGAGTTCACTGTAGATGATCTGTTGATACTGTTTACTTTACTTTAACTGAACACTTCTGTAATATCTTCACGCGATCTAAAATCCGACTGTCACTTATAACTTGCTGTAATCACAATCTGTCATTAAGTGATTGAGATAATTACTTTGTTATAAACTTTATAAAAACAACATTTACAACGACTTAACGTGATTTGTGCTTCACGATCTTCATGACGACGTATTTCTCTCACTGGACTGATCTCAATCACTTAATGACTGCGATGTACTAACCGGATGTCTGTCACTGAATCGGCCGGAATAACTGGAACAATGTAGTAATACTAACAATGAAGGCTTGAAAACATCCTTCTTTATACTCGATACGAACTCGTATTGTCTGGATTGACTTCTTCGAGATATTTTATTTCCTCAAAGATTCTGGAACTCCACTCAACTCCAGTTTTCTATTGACTGTCACAAGGTATCTGATTGAAGTTTATATTGTAGATATTTTCTCATTTGTTAGAGTTTAGGATTCCTGACTCCACCTCTACTACATTTTCGTCTTTCTAAGACTAAGGTTTTCAAGTTTTCCCAGAAAGAATACACCTGCCATCAACAAGCGGCATTTTTTTAATCTGACGCCGTTATCCTATTGATATTATACTTTTCGCTGTTCCTCGTTAAGGCAATAAAATTCATTAGTTGCCTTGGGGCAGCCGACACCTTTCTGGAGTAAATATAAAAGGGTAATAGGCCAGAACTTACCAAAGGACTACCCTCTTTCAAAGCGAAACTAGTCATATGATTTTCTAACAGGACGAGACTGACGACCAGCCTGTCTTTTGTTACCCTTTCCGCCTTTCTGACACATTTATAAAGGTGTAACCCTTTGTAGAGGACATTGCTCACTCTACCAAGAAATATATATATATATACGGACACTAACAATCTTAATATTAAAGTAATGGCCATTGTTGTTGGTTTGGTTTACTTAAGGAGGCTCTTTGACATCTCAGGTCATCAGCGTCCCATTCAAATTAGGGCGTGAAATGGTCAACAAATTTGCTCAGAGGCCTCTTTTTTTCTGGCTTGAGGTTCTTTATCGCGCTATAAATGTACGGCACGGGATGCATGACTTTACTTCCCTTCCGAAGAAAGCCATACTTCGGATTTTTACGCCCGAAAAAATTCACCGGTCCAGGCCGTGATCGAACCCGCCACAATCTTGGGTTTATGAGGCAAGTATGTTTATCACTACACCGCCAGGACCGACCAAGTAATGAACATAATATTTATAATATGAATTATTATACACTAAATGATGATGTTAAAGAATTCCTTAAATTAATTGCTGTAATATTATTATAATGGGGATTCTTGACAACGGATCATATCTCAGCAATTCACCCCCAATGCCAACAGATAGGGAACCAGGGTATTTCATGAGCATGAAAAGGACGATTATTTTTCTCCAGGGATATCTTTTTTCAGGTATAGAGTAATTTAACGTGCTGTAAACCTAAGACTTGGGGCCCACGAAGAACTTGCGCTCAAGATGTTTACCCCCTGAAAAATCTATCGACACTGGTGGGATATGAACCTTCGAACTTTGCGTTTAGAGAAGAACACACTACCACCGCACTACCGAATGAAAAATATTAACGAAATAATAATAATAATAATAATAATAATAACAACAATAGTACAAGAAGTAACAAAGGTAATTAATATACAAATCATGAGTGTGAAAATTAATGTACTAGAAAAATATTTAGAATAAATAACATTAACTTGTTATGAAGGCGGTAGAAAATAATATATATATATTATATATTATATATATTAATAATAAAAGTAGATAAGGATAAAACGCTTAGATAAAGTCACGCTTGAGATTGCAATTTCAAGTGTGATTTTATCTAAGTGTTTTATCCTTATCTATTTTTATTATTACTATTAATTTGTTACATTGTTAATAGTGTTACTTTATTTTTATTTTCCCTTTATATTATATATACATATATAACTAATAAAAGTATAAATTCTACAGTACAATATAACAAATACATATGTGCATTGTGTTATAAGGAATCTAAATCTAGAGAAATATATTGTTTCTAGTCACTACAAACTATTTCTTATGAAATTGTTCTAAAATTTGGTAGTCACTGATATCCTATGGAACTCGAGATATTCGAGAAGTATCAGCGATAACGGGAGGAATGAGTAAAGTGACGTTCGGCTTAATGGGAGATGGTGAAAGGAAGAGCCGAATCAGAAATCAAGTCCTGTACACAAATGCAACACGTGCTACTAGAACGATATTAAAAGATTTTAATTCATGCACATTTTCCAACACTTATTTTCAAACCAAGATTTTGTGATACGTCTCTGGTTTTTCTAGTATGAGTTTAAACTCTTTTGAAATACCATTCTCATGTTGACAATCGTTTTAGTCGTCATCTTCCCCTGTGATGACAATGAACTGTTTGTCGTACGTCTGAATTTGCTTTCAGATTCGGTTACTCATTTTGACCAATTCCGTACGGAGTTAAATGTCTTCTCCACAATAAATATCCTTTTCCTATCACTAAAATTCATAACGAGTTAGCTAAAATCGCTTCATTTCTGTGAAACCTTTGAAGTTTCTAGTAACACATATAAATGACGGACAAAGCGTCAGTTAACGTAATTAAATCTTTGTAATAATCAAATGCTGGAATTAATTCTAGAGTATATATAACTCAAGATGCTAAACTAATATGTTCCCTATGAAAAAATAACTTAAATATATTGGTAATAACTAACGATTTTTATTGGCATTACCAACTGAATAGCAATATATGTCTTTGCTTCATTTATAAACGTTACACTATATCATTATCACGAATATTTAAATATATGAACACTTTTCTTAAGGTTTTAAATATTTTACAAGTTATGTATGCTTATATATATATTTTAGCACCAGGCTCTGTGCTCTAGACATAAAGCGCCCTCCTTTGGATTCAAAGTTCGGGGTTCAGATCCCGCCAGTGTCGATAGTTTATTTCAAGACGCACATGTCTTCTGGGAGAGACTAAAAGCCATAAGTCATGTGTTGTAAATTTCCGGCACATTAAAGAACTTAAGTACAAATAGGAGATACTTTACCATTTCACATTCACCTTGGCATCAAAATCGATGTCACTTTAAGCAATGGGCTGACTTTCTACACTTGACATCTGTAGGTGTTTAATGTATTCATAATCCATATGGCCCGTCAGAATGTGGAATAGATCTTAGGCTCAATCCTTGTAAATAGATGACAGTTCATCTGCATTGTCAAAATTCAGATATTCCATACTTATTCTCTCATACTTAAGTTGTTGTTGAATTATTATATAGGTACAGGCAATGTAGGCAACATTTAGCACAGAAATTCAGTAAGATAAATCTTAAAAATAAATGCATGGCAAATGTGTTAACTCATATTGATTCCTACCAAAATAGGAAAATAAGTCCAAAAAGACATTAATAAGCGTTTAAATATGAGATAATTATAGAAAGAAGATTTACACAGGAACACAGATGAAATATGCCACATTAATTCTCATGTCTGTAACCTTTTCTTGTGTTTACAAATTTTTAACAGTGTTTAATGCCCATTTTAACCACTAAGACAGGTGGTGGACACTGAAGATACACGAGATAAAATGATAAACTCGAAAATTATTTTTTAAGTAAGGAAACATTACAGGTCTAAGTTTAGGGTACCTAACGGCATTTGCCTATTATGAGGAGTGAGGAAAACCTGGAAAAAACCTCAGTCAGCGAGGACGGTCCTAGTTGGAACTCAGTCCGTGCCTTCTTAACGAATTCGGTCATTCATGGGAGTGTTTATAAGAATATCACGTTATCACAATAGCACACGTTCAATAGACATGCCGTTGTTCTACAGGCTAATCAATTTATTTTTAACATTAACATTAACCTGGATATGTTAAAACCCAGAAACACTTTTTGCTTCCTCCTTCTTCGATGTTACTAGCGCTAAAGATAAACAAAATCTTTTCTGATAGACACGTCGTTGTCTTCTACAAGGTAATCAATTTATTTCTGATCTACATCTTTAACTGTAACAAATTGTTAAAACCCAGAAACACTGTTTGCTAACATTTCTTGTCTCTTGTTAGATGAGCTATGGAAACAATTAAAACCAACACTAGTGGCAGAAATTGTTTTGACACGGATTTATCTGCGCCCCTAACGTACCTGGGAAGTATCTTTTCCAAAACCCCTTTTTCATCTTTTCATTTTATTTCATATATCGGCAGTGACCACCGCCCATTATGCAGTAGTAGCAAGAACAGGCATTAAACTTCTTAAAAAGAATACGATTGTTATATCTAGATTTGCATCATTTATAACTCGCTTGAACAATCTGTTCAAGCTTTACTTCATTTTATTTACGAAAGAAACAATGTCCTATAAAAACCGCAATAATTGCCTAAGTTTCTCCTTCGAACTTTAAAATACCTCCAGAATATTCAGTAATAGCGTATTGTTATTTTAATGCTCATCATCAGATAAAAAATATAAGTAAATAACAGACATGAAAACATTAAATACACGTGGAATTTACTAAACTATTGTGCACATTCTGGGGTTGGTGCAGGATTTTGTATTGTTTCCATTTTTTCTTTTCCTTTTACCATCTCCGTTCTTTGTGCAACATTTGTAAGTTGCTAAAATGGAAATATTTTAAAGGAGGCATAAAGGCTTGATTTTTCCTTCCGGGCATAAATGTTCAGACGTTCCGCTCCAACTTTAAAGTAAAAAACAAATTTCACACTGTCCTTAGCATCCCGAAAACCTTCCAAATGTAACATTCCACTGGGATAGAAGGACAAAGGTTTCCATCCCATCCCTAAAGGAGTGGAATTACGAAGAAAACAGAATATGCCTAAAGCTAAAATTCCTTTGTGTTTCTAAAATCAATTAAGTAATTTAGTCCAGAATTATTAACTCTCGAAGATGAAATTTTGATTTTTATTATTTCAAAGGGAATAAAAGTAGAGGAAGCGATATTTAAAATTTTTATTATAGCTTACAGAAAAATATTATAATTCATTTCGGCGCACCAAAATACTCCAAAATATAAAACTTCATTTACATTTTTCATTCCTTTCAGTACCTCTCCAGGTCTTGAATGATAAAATCAGAGAGTTGAAATGTTATAGTGATAAAGATCCCATTGTTTTAAAAATAAAATCTTCAATAATATTAAATTTTGATAGTTGAAATTAGGTATTTTATTTGTAATGTATATATAATAGAAGTAAATTAGGGGTTATAATTTTAAATGTTTTAGGGACTGGCTATGCACTGAAAGTAGTATTTGATTTTTCCTGTACTAAAGAGGACGAAATTATGGGAATGGGTCGACTTTTCCAAGCTTTATGACAGAAAGAAAAATATATTTATTCTTTGGAACTACGTGTCTAAATTTACCAAGAATTAGAGGTTCAGCTAAATTACTGAAATCGCCATATATTCAGTGCATTTTTTTCAAAGGCTGTGGACAATCTGCTCAATTTATTCCTGAACCTCCAGTTCTTATAGTAGGTGTGGGCATATGTACGTGTGAGTTGTGGGGGGGGGGCTATGTGTGAGGGTACCCGATATCAATGAACTACATGCAGTAATTTCTGAGATTACAGAAGGGTCTTGAACAAACACTTTGAGATGAGGAATCTACGGCCCATGAAAAAAATAACAGACCTATACATGAAGATGGATTTAGATGCTGTACACTATTTTTTGAATAGTGTTTAACGCCCGTTTTTATTAATGAGGTACCATAGGGGGTGGACACTGATAATACACGATATGAAATGATAAATTTGGAAATGATATTTTTATTTTAGGAAGAAAATGTTCCTGGCCTAGTACCTCCCCGGGTTGCCATTTATGAGGACTGAGGAAAACCTGGAAAAACCTCAGTCAGGGAGGACGGTCCTGGCGGGATTAGAACCCCAGACCTCCCGCTAACGACCTCGGCCACCCGTGGCAGTGACATGCACTAAAACCAGTTAAAGCTTATCTACTGCAGCTGAGTCTATCTTCACTTAAAATTAGTCTAAAAGAAGGCGCAGAGCGGCCAACTGCTGCGTACACACATTTTTAAAAACATAGTAATTGCATTTTTGTAATCTCCGCCATGGCTAGTAAAGCGTTCTAATTTATTCTACAACTACAAAAAATAAATTGAGCTGTTAAAACAGAAATTCCAGCATCTTGATATTTACTGTGTATCCAGTTACATGTAACTACTCATGCACTCTTTTCTTTATTTAATAAATAGGCTAATAATAGATTTATTTACAATTAATTTCATATTCAAATACTTTCTTAAGTTTTGCTTTGATGACAGTTAAAACAACAGGGGAATTACATTTACATATTTCATATTGAGTAATACTTTTCGTTTAATGAATGTTTTCTTAGAGCACCAAAAACTAATGGTATCATTACATGATCCCGTGTTCCTGGTTATAGAGCACTCTCTTTCTACTAAGCAGTTGCAGTTTGTATACACCAGTGAAAAGCGGCTGAGCTTCAGAGGACGAGCGATTTCTGACAAGACTGGAGTTGGTTAACTCAGGCAATTGATCGTGTTTACCATGCCAAATGTATCAATTGCATTTCCGTAGAAAGCTGGGAATCTTCAACTGATAAAAACTTTGAACCGTGACATTAGAAATGTCAAAATTGTTTTGGACAATTATTGTCCTCAGTTTCTTTGCAATCGTCTTTTACTTAAATCTCAGAAAGTTGATGTTCCTCACAAAAAGCGGTAACAGAGTATTCTACTGTAGTAGAGAGGGAAAGGGGGCAATACGTTTAGCTGTTTTTAAGAAGAGAAGAACTTTAATACCTTTTAAGGTGGTTTCGCGTATATCAGGAAGCAGGCCGCTACAAATTGCAGCGTGTAGCTACAGCAGGGCCTCATGTTTTTATTTATTCTTCCTCTTACCCGTAGCTCGCGTATGCAGAGCTATAACCCTATATTACACTGTTTTACCTATGTTGACTTTTCTTCAGGTACTTCTGAATAATGTATTTCGTTGGGAGAGAAAGGAGTTCGTCTGCCATGGACCGAAACCATAGTCTTTGCCAAGAAGCGGCATCTTCTGAGATGGGCATGATTAAAAAAGACTACACTTTTTCTTTTCATTTCGATTTTTTGTAACAAATAAATATGCAATTATTTTCACTCTACTTTGCTAAGAGTGAACTGTTAGGACTATATGAGAACTATGGGATTTATTCAAACTTATCTGTAATTATCGTTTTGAAACCATAGTAATTTGTAATCTTTTCCTAATCTTTACTTTCCAACATTTTTCTTTATTCCTTCCTTTGTTTTAAAGCATAAGCAATAGCTGAAAATTAGCAAATAAGCTCTGCCAAATAAACAGTTCCTCTTAACAAAGTCATAACTGAATACCCCTATTGACTGAAAATAATTGAATATATGCATTTCTTAGAAAAGAGCTGCCGATCGCATTTGGTGATCGTTAATAATGCTGAGTTAAAAGAACACGAAAAATCAAAAATATTTACGAGATAAGAAAGTTAGAATCAAGTACCTTTTTAAAATACTATTTATTACTAATATAAAACAATAACAAAAATGTAATGACTTTGAACGCCAAGAACATGCTGTGCATGCCTTCCAGTCTGAATATTTTTAATATATATTAGATATAACCCAATTTTTGAATATTACAATATTATAATTCAATTAGGTGTGTGTGTGTTTTAAACAAGATTTGTTTAACTTGAATCTTCAAACTCAATTAAAACTGTCCAATATACCGCAAAACTGCCATCCGTTCAGCTATTGAGGAACAATTATATAATGGAAATTTCAAATATTGGTGCTCAAAATATTTCTCGGGATATGCAGGATCTGGGGGTTCTTGGCCTGCGCCCACTGCCATGCCTGATGCAGCAGTACCACATTTCAAAAGATGGAGTATGGTATCTTGAAGTTCGCAATTATCACAGTTGTTCCTAAACCCAAGATCGAGGGTTCGAACCCAGCCAGGACCGATGGATTTTTTCAGGTATAAAAATCCTAAGTATGGCTTCCTTCGGAAGGGAAGTAAAGCCATGGGTCCCGTGTCGTTCATTTACGGCACGAAAAAGAGGCCTCTGAGGAAAATTTGTCGGCCGTTGCACGCCCTGAGTTGAATGGGAGGCTGATGACCTGAGATGTTAAAGAGCGTCCATAAATAAAACAAATAAAAAAAAAATCACAGTTTCGAGACATCTTCATACCAATACAACGCAGGCGCTTATTTGCAGGAAAGATATTGTTTACCAGTTGGTACCACACTCTGTTAGTAAGTGTTGAGTGCAGAATGTCGCATGTTTGACCAGATTCGGCGCCAGTTGCACGCTGGCTGTTGGAGAACTACCTTAGGAGCTGGCAATTGAAATAACCAGGCAGTATACAAGTCTCTGGTCTTCGGTGGTTAGCCATGTAGGTCGACAGGACAGTATGCCATTAGTTGCAGCAACTTCTTAACCTTCCTGAATTGGCAATCCTCGAAGATCTGATGGATTCTGGAGGCGGCGTTCCGATAACCACTGGGTGAGAAACTGATGACTATAAGAATCGCCTCCTAGATATGCCCGGATCAATGGCATTTAGATTCCCTTCAGAGATTGGAAGTGTGAACTGATTTCTAGGGACTCGTAACAAGAAATCTTTCCAAATAAACCACCTGTAGCTGATTTCAAATTAACGCCAAAGGTAACACCAGAACCTGGCTTACAAACTATACCATACCTTGGATAATGAAAATATGTTAACAAAATGAACGGGCTATAACAAATTTAAGGAACGAAACGGATGCTCTTGAAGAACTTTACGAACACTGTTAACAATGCAGTTTCAATTATATTGAATCATCGCTGGTAGGTTGCCTAGAAATTTAACACCCAACATTTTAACGGCAGAAGTCATAGATAACCATGAAGGTGGGACTATAGAAGTGGGGCCAACAAGCACAGATATTGATTTATTCACATTAAGGATCGCTCCAGAGTTTATACAATAATTTTGCATAATTTTTTGAATATGAGGAAGAAGAGAACCACATGAGATCATCAAAGTAATATCATCGGCAAATGGTCTAATAAGAGAATGAACATCGGAACGAAGGAACTGTTGTAATTTTCGTTGGAGAGGTTCGATTGATAATACAAACGAGTGCATTGCCATCGGATAGTCCTGTCTTACAGGCGCTCTCACAAGAAAGAAACGAGTGAAATAGCCGTTCACTGAAATTTTAGAAGTGAACCACTTTTTTAATATATTGCAAAGGAGGTAGCAGTAGGTATCACAATTCCTAATTGCAACATATTGTGTAGAGCAAATAGCTATGTTTCACCCAGTCAAATGCATGATCAAAGTTCAAAGAGATCAAAAGTTTCCCAACCCGCGAAATATGGGCGTGACTAAAAGCATCGCGAAGAGACATAAGGCATACAGTATGTTCCCTCCATGTCGTATTGGCTGTTGTACCGGTGCAAGAATATCAACTATTATTGATGATAAGCGGTGTTTAATGCATCGCATGAACAATTTATAATCACATTTAGCATTGTTAAAGTACGAAAGTCTTGTACAGTATTGGCATGACTACATTTAGGCACAAAGACATGTAATGGACAAATGCAGGGGGAATCAAGATGGTACACAGCAGCTCAATTAAAATTACGAGAAGTGAATCTTTCAGCAATGGCCAAATGCAGAGTAAAATTCTGCAGGTAGGCCATCTACTCAAGTGATTTATTTCGAGGACAGGTAGCTAAAGCTGCTTGCAGTTCAGCAATGCTTTTGTTAATAGTGTTTAACGCCCTTTTTACTACTGAGGCACCACAGGCGGTGGACACTGATGATACATGAAATGAAATGATATAATGGGAAAGGATTTTTTTTAAGGAAGGAAACGTTCCAGACCTAAGTTTAGGTTACCTCCCTAAATTGCCATTTTTGAGGACTGAGGAAAACCTGGAAAACCCCTCAGTCAGGGAGGACGGTCCTGGCAGGATGCGGACCCCGGACCTCTCGCTCACGAGTCCGCGCCTTAACGACCTCGGCCACTCGTGGTGGTTCAGCAATGTTAAAAGGAGGAATAGTATCATCTAGGTCAGAAGAGGTTAGAACCGTGACTTTCTCTTCAGTAAGGAGTTCTTCAGGCTTTTGAAAATATCCATACACAACAGAACAAATATCTTAGCTATGTACAGAAACATGGGAGGTATTTTGATTGCTATGAATATATTGTTGCAAAATACGCCGTTGTTCATAGACATAAAGGTATATTGACGGGGGTTTCATATCAATGAACGTAGTTCGGAAACCCTGAATGCCAGGGCAGCTTCAAATAAAAAAAAATGTATGATATGGACAGATATAATATTAGAAGGCAATTTCATAATTATTACAAAATAAATAAATGCATACTATGTTAGAAAAATGATATTCAAAGGCTCGAGGAAAATATTGAGAAAAAAGTAATAAATCCTGAGAATTTGTGTTTATAATTTTAAAAACAAACACAACAGTGAGAAGATATTCTCACAAAACGAAGCAGGTATTGTTGATTCATGATGGTCCGTATTTATTGAAGTAGTTTAAACTGCTTAAGTTCATGTATTACATATAATTTCCCTACTCCGAATGACCAACTTTTAGGTCGTGCTCCAGTTTACACTAAGGCGGACTGTACACTTCAATTCTTGTTTTCAGTACTTATGCCCGCTACACCAGTGCCAGCCCTTCGTTCAATTTCGAATGTTATCACGATGAGACACCGGGACACTACGGATAGCCTTGATGCACATTTGGACAAAGACGAATTAACTGCAGTGGTCCTGGTCCATGACTAGCTAAGTCACCAGATCTGACAATGATGACTGACTTGTTCTTCTGGGAAAATGAAGAGCTTAGTTTGCTTTAAAGAAACACTGATATTTCACAAACAAATACCATTAGTGCAGTTGTTCTCGGACATTTTATTATTTAGTGCAGTGTTTTGTAATTTGTCAGCTATCTGTTTTCTGGTACTATTTTGTCATTAATGATGTTGGAAGGCGATAAGTTGTTGTTTTATTAATATTATCAGAATGTTTTTTCTTTGTAATGTATCAGAATATATCACCACTCAAGAAACATAAAACATATTTAACACAACATAAAATTATTCATTTGTGCGATATCGAAAACCATGGATTCTTTATATCAAAATTTTCAGTCAACACCCCTGAACATCATCTGAAACTTTGTCGGTAAATACCTTATTCACTCCATATGCCTCGGATTTCAATGTGTGAAATTAATTACACATTTAATGACGTGTTATTTGGTGAACGGTTGAATATAAATTAAAATAAATGTTTTATAAACTTAGATTTAAGTTAAATATGAAGAAACGATTAAACAATTTGTTGATTTGGTTTATTTATGGACACTCTTTAACAGATTAGGTCATCAGCATCCCATTCAATTCAGGGCGTGAAACGGTGGATCAATTTTGCTCAGAGGCCTCTTTTTTCAGGTTTGAGGTAAATTTACGACACGGGACCCACGGTTTTACTTCCCTTCCGAAGGAATTCTTAGTTAGGATTTTTACACCCGAAAAAAAATCATTGATTCTGGCCGGGTTTGAACCCACGATCTTGGGTTTAGAAGGCAAGTATGATTACCACTACACCACCAGGACCGACGAAAAAAAATTAAAAGAAAAGAACAAATAGAATGAATAAAATGAAGTAAAAAAACAGGATATTCTGATTGGTATTTGTTTGAAATGAGAAATATTAGAAATAAGTTAACGAGTTGGCATTAAGAGACGAAAGATAAACTAAAATCAATTATTTATTAAAAGCAGTTCTTGTATGCATTTTGTGATGAAATAAACATCCTACACGCTCAATTTAAATAGATAAGAGGCATTAGAGAACCTCTTGAAATGCAAAGCCAATGCAATCATCCTGAAGATCAGCTTCAAGGCTGTAAAAGCTTGTCCAGTCTATCCATGATCTTTAGCTCCGCATTCCGTCTCGCTCTGTGTACAGTAAACTTATAAGTTGAAGAACGCTACTCCGCTCTATTGATACTTAAAATTTTGGAGTCAACATGCCCTTTAAGCTGAGGAGACTTTGGCGCTAAAATATCACTGCTATAGAGAAGAGAGGCGGTTATGATCAAAGGCTGGTTGGCAAGGTAATTTACTCGTTATATGTTATGCGTACTAAAACAGCAAACGTAAATGATTTTCTTTTGCGTATTAATTATGTGAAAAATCATTTAATTATATTTTAGTTTTAAATTTGACGTTATGTATATTATAGTAACATTATTTTGTAAACAGTATTTTACAGGCCTACATAATAATAATAATAATAATAATAATAATAATAATAATAATAATAATAATAATAATAATAATAATAATAATAATAATACAGAGAGTGCCAAAAAATGTATACACACTTCAAGCAAAGAAAAACTGTTAACATAACAAAACCGAATTCACACAACCCGAAACTGATGCTCACCAATCATCTTAAACTTTTACAGTTACAACAGTTACTCAAAATGCCCACCATCGGGATCCATACACTTCTGAGTACGTTAAACTACTGATTGAGCAACGTTTGCGAAAGTGCCCTCAGCGATTGCAGCACATACCGTTTCAATTTCTTCCCGAAGCGCTGTTAGTGTGGCTGGTTTTCTACGGTATACCACATCCTTAAGAGTTCCCCATAAGTAGAAGTTCAACGTGGTCCAATGTGATGGTGCACCATCTTGTTTGAAGTAAAATTCCCCATTTCCATAGAGTGCATGGATGGCAAGTAAGACGAATGTGCGTATTATGTTCAGGTATGTTCCTTTAACAACATTCTCGGTTTTCCAATATCACTTCAAAATTGCTTTCCGCTGTTCAAACGATAATCTTGGCTCCATTTTGTTGCAACAACGCTAGCATAGCGTAAGTGAGTTACATCTGTTTACGGAACATCATACGATTATCTTGGCTTCATTTGTTCATTGTTGATTTACCTGTCACATAGCAACGCTATCATAATGTATGTGAGCCACATCTGTTTACAGAACATCATACTACACATTACTGTTGTTTTTCGGTCCAAATTTGAAATATATTAAATAGATATCTACTGTGATAGTGTGTATACATTTTTGGCCTTTTCGCTATATAAGTACTTTGAAACTTATATCTACTTTTTAACATATTTATAAAAATTGACAAAACCAATAATGTTTAATTCTTGCACTGGTACATATATAATAGTTTATTTGGATTGAATTCCAAAAAAATTAGAATGAGCTTCAAATTCCCTCAGTGAGTTTCGTTATATATAATGGCAGAAAAAATTTTCATTATTACTGAATAAAATATTTGTCAACTTATTTTGAAAGATATCTTATTTTTCTTCATACAATGAAAATACAACGTATTTTAGCATTTTTCATGGTTTTAATTTTCGCTGTAAATTATATCCTTTAAATGTTCAATAATGTCACTCTCACCACCCTTAAAAACACCAGCATTCATTCGCCGTGTGACTTAAGCGTGTAGTATATTTGAAGCAATTTCTTAGGCCGCCCTAATTTAAGCAGGTTATTGTGGCGTTTTGGGCAAGAACTAATTGGGGAAAAGTTGGGTTGAAAACTCTGGACTTCAAAGGAACTTCGGACAACTTCTCATGTTTTCGGCTAGTGTTGTACCTAAACGTAAATGGTGATCTGAGTCCCTTTTAAATAAGCTAAGAAAACTTTCTAGGTTTTTTCCTAATATTGTGATAACTTGCTATTCCCAAAAATGCAGGGGTTTTTAAAATTTAATTTAACTACTCGTTCACGATGTTTCTCGTTCAGTTTGTCACTGGAACAGAAACATAGCGTGCTAAGTATGGAGTAAAGATTGGGTTCAACTGCCGGACCGAGACTTTTCAACGAATACTTTTTGAACAGGAATAGATGTAAATTCTGCATGAACATTTCTAATACTGGATGAGCAGATTATGGGTTTCCCACGTGTCTATCAGTCAGTCAGTACAGTTACGATGTCGACCAAGGCCAGGAATCGCAATCTTCATGGGAACGCGTCATCAGTCCCAATTAAACGATAAGTATTCCATTCCACAATGAGCGTTTACTTACGATTTGTGTGTGTATTGAATCGGTTCCTGTTGTCAGGAGATTGTCAGGAGAAGAGAAATTACCTGTTGATCGAGTTCAAAGTCTTGTTGCGAATTTGCAAAGGCCCTACAACCAACATTTCAATGTGAGTCACTGGGGAGATGGAGGTGTTCGACCATCAAGCGTCGCTGCACGTAACCTGCTGAGAAATGCTAATGCTCCAAATAAAACTCATTATAATTTATTTTGTTGACTAAAATTCTTAGCTTTCTAAAATGGGCACTTCTTCATTTTCGGGCTATTGCAGATTGCTCTTTAACAAAAATATTTTTTTTCTTAAAGAAATGTGATCTAATCATTTGTCCTTCAAATTTATATACAATAAAGGTGAATAGACAGTGAGTTTGAATTATCCTCTAAAGAGGGTGTGCTATTCATGTCTTCAGACTATAGTATTATAATAGGAATCAACAGCTTTGGTACATAAAGAAAGTATATTTTACAAGAATAATTGAATATAAAAAAATCATATTTTCCTCGTCTTATCTGTATAGCCAAAAATAACAAAAATAAAACAAACATAAAAGTTAATACATTAGGGTAGTTTAAAGTACTCGATCATGTGACCAAGATATTTGAAAGGTTTTACCCTCGTACACCTATTTTAAGCATTCATTTAAAATATCAAGTCATTAATTTAATAAGACTAAAGCAGAGATGTTGTGGACATATCACAAAATGGAGTATCATACAGGAATAAGTTTCTTAATAAAGACGAATGAATGCCAAGAAATATCATACCAACTTTATGAAATTTTTGTGGAAGTTCTTACCCTTTATTTTCAACGATTAAAATTCTAAATTTGAATATGAACCTAATGGCCTTGATGGCGACCCACATTAAGTGTGTCCAAAGCATTTAACACCAGAATTCATTAAACAAATACACGATAAAGATGTAACACTTTTTGGGCTAAAATTAATATTTTGCATGAATTACAAGTGAAAAATATTTACGATAGATGAATGCCGCAATTGCTAGCAGTAAATAACAAACAAACTCATGCGAAAATATTGCAACAGGAATTTCTAGAGTTTTAACAGCAATGGAATAGATTTTGTGATTCGATTTATGAAATACGAGAACAGGTTCATAAGTTTCCGGCCTCGCCGATAAGGATTATCGCCTTCCCAAAACCCTTATCTGGTGTCACACCTTATCTGTTAAGTAAATAATTGCAGCTGTAACTTCCGCTCAGCTGTGTTCTGTTGTTCAGATATAGTTTCATAAAGAAGGTTATGTGTAGGAGATTGTTACATGTTCAGAATGCAGAATCCAGCTGTTATCAAGTTCTTCAAAAGGAAGACCTTACTCCAAGTGAAATTAAACGGCGATTGAGCGGCGTATATGGGGAAAGTATCCCCCTCATATTCTACCGTAAAAGAATGGGCCAACATTTTTCGAATGGGTCGAGAAAGCTTTGAAGACAAAGGGCGTGCAGGTTAGCCCTAGGATTGCTCACTCCTGAAAACATCTCTCTGTTCAAGGGAAAATTATAAAATACTGACGGCTCAAAGTTACAGAAATAGCAGCAAATTTGAGCTTTTCTAAAACAACGGTCCTTCGAACTATTCATGAACACTTAAACATGAATAAGGTTAGTGCAAAATGAGTGCCTGGAGTTCCTTCCTCAGTTCAAAAGTACCAAAGAGTCATCTGTTGTCCGGAATTTTTGGAGCTATACCGTGGCAAAGAGAGAGAAGTTCTGGAAATTTTGTTACAGGGATGAAACTGTGGTTCTCTACTGTGATTCCTTGTCCAAAAGAGAATCGATGGAGTGGCGTAAACCTGGGAAAGCACCGCCCCTAAAGGCCAAGGTCACTCAGTCAACCAAGAAGACCATGATCACAATCTTTTGGGACTGTGAAGGAATGGTCTTCATTAATTTCAAGGAGAGGAACACCACAGTAAATGGGGAATACTATGCGGCCTACTGCACAGACTACGTGCTTCCATCAAAGAGAAAAGGCGAGGAAAGTTGAGTGGTGATGTGCGTCTTCTTCACGACAACGCGGCTGTGCACACAGCTCTTGTTGTGAAGGAAGCTGTGATGAAATGTGGCTTCAAGGAGATCGACTATTTACTCTACATCTCAGATCTAGCTCCCAGTGACTGTTTCCTCTTCTCAAAACTCAAGAATGACCTTCAAGAAATAAAATTTAAGTGAGACGAAGTAGTTGTGGATGCTATTTATGCCCATTTTGCAGACAAGACTTCTGACTATTTGGGTGGGGGGATTGAAATGTTAATTCAAAGAGGTGAGAAGTGCATTGCTATAAAGGGTAACTGTATTGAAAAGGGAATTTTGGTTTTGTCTTTATCATATCTAGAAAATGGTTTAACCGGAAACTTATGGACCTACCCTCGTACCTTACCGTCGCAGTCATATTTCATGATAATTTGGTGAAAATTACTAAATAAAAATATTTTATAGGTATGGATGGAATTGAATCAACTATCACGGACCAGAATTAAAATAGAACTCAAAACAGTTGACAGAAACCGGTTGTTCAGCACGAAAACAAACAAAATCTGTTCCTTCTGCAAGAAAAGCTAAGGCGTCAAACTTTTCGGACGCTATAAACATTTTATTATTTGATCATTTTCGGAAGGATAAAATCAAAATCAACCTTTTAAACAAACTAATAAACTAATAAAACAATTATTGGGAAAAGAATTGGTTTGCATACGAAGTAATTGTTTGCTCACAAAAGTGTTGTAACAATATTAAGAAATTTGAAGTACTGTGAATTGCCAGAGCATCCATATTTGACTCTCTTTCTCTCTCTGACTTTCAACTGTTCCAGAAACTTAAACGTTTCCTCAATAATCAGCGTTTTTAAAATGAAGGGTCAATTGCAGCTGTAAACAGTATTTTCTAGACCTTCCAGAAAACTATTTCAGTGACACTGAATGGAGATTGTGTTGAAAAATAAAAATAATTTTCAACGTTCTCGTTGCTGCAATGTTAGGGCAAGACAAGACTTTTTAGACCGATCTAATGCATTTGAACAAATTACTTTACATTTTATTCATACTTTTTAAAGGATACTACCAGTCCTGAACTTTGACATCTTATTCCGATTTTCACCCTTCTGTCAACCTCATTTCTAGCTCTCTCAAATGGAAACTGTATTCTCTAATGCAATTAGATGCTTTCTATTCCCTGCAAGAGATTGTACACTGCTGGCTGTTAATTGCAACGCCCATAAGAGGCAGGTTAAACCGACTCCATATTTTCTAACAAGGAACTAGTAAAACTTATCGAAAATTCGACTCAAGAGCAAGTGTCTGAATTTCATCGCGAGAGAATTGTGACATATCGAGAGTGTGGGATATCATTCCGAGAAATTGGTGCTGGTGTTGGACGAAACGCGTTCAGAGCGAACGAACACGAAATGGAACGAAGTAGTACGAAGAGTCCTAACGACCACGTAAAACAACCGATCGAGAAGACAGGCATGCCCATTATAAACACGCACATTGTGTCGCTGTATTATTGAAAATGCGCTTTGGTGTGTAATCATTCTGCATTCTTACTCGTTCACGTTTTCACTGCTTAGCTAAAACAAAAACTTAATTGTTCAGTCTGCAAGCTTACTGCCCTCATCTTCACAAGTATATGCAGCAGTTTATTGCAATAGCATCACATTTCCATTTCTACTGCTCTTTTATCGCCCACGTTTCGCGCTCATAAAACAGAACTCTGTGGAGCCATTATCTAGTATGTTGTTTTTATTTTTAGTCATGTTCCTGAGTATCATTTTAATAGTTTCATGCACATACTAGAATTTATGACTCTTTGCGTTGCAATACAATTTTCATATTTGCTTTAGATAGATGTTGTAGTGAAAACACTTGAACAGGGAGTTCATGCAAATTTTAGTAAGAGAATGCACTTCAGTAATTTAAATATCTAAATTAACTTTCTGATATATATATATATATATATATATATATATATACTTTTTTGAATCTCAAGTCTTTTCGCCCTTAGTTATCAATAAAAAGATTATTCTAATTATAAGATATAACCAACTAAATAAGGAAAATCTGAAGGTATAATTTAATTCAGAGATCTAACTATAACAACAAACAAAACTACAACATATGCTAATGTGACTTAAGCGACATTGGGAGTGAATTTTCAAAATTTCACATTTTTGTATGGAGTTTTTTTTTTTAAAAAAAATACTGTCATTGGACAGTGTTAAGTTAATACGTATGCTAAATTTCATTAAAATTGTATATAAACTTTGCGAGTTATAAATTTTATTGCCTAAACATGATGCATAATCAAAATGTCCCTTGCAACTCATGAGTTGAGAAAAGTGGTTGGCATTTTCAAAATTGAACCCCGTACAAAAATTGTATAGAAAGATATTTTAAATACGTTTAGTGAGTGAACTGTGATAATTTTTAAGCATATAAGAAATTTTAATAATTAAAATGAATCCTTTCTTGATAGAAAATATTTTTTTTAATTCTTATTTCTGATAGCATGCTTTTTGCCCTATAAGATATTACAATGGATATTGCTGCATATACTGGTAAATTTTAATTTAATGTATACAAAAACTATAATGCGTGGGACACTTTGAATGAAGTTTTGAGAAAAACCTAGTTTTATAAACAGTGTTTTTAGTGGTGTTTAACGCCCGTTTTTACTACTAAGGCCCCACGGGTGGTGGACACTGATGATACATGAGATGTATTGATACACTGGAAAAGAATTTTTTAAGGAAGGAAACGTTCCAGGCCTAAGTTTAGCGTACCTCCCCGGAATTTGCCATTTATGAGGACTGAGGAACACCTGGAAAAAACCTCAGTCAGGAAGGACGATCCTTGCTGGATTCGAACCCCAGACCTCTCGTTCACGAGTCCACGCCTTAACGACCTTGGACACGCGTGGCGGTGTGTAAACACGTGATATAGAAGGATACGCGGATCATTTGAATGACTGTAGAGCTCGAAGATAGGGGGGGGGGGGGGGAGAAAGCAAATGTTGACACACTGTGGTCGCACAAAGGTTCAAGGAACCATTTCCAACAAAAGAACGGTGTATTATTTTTTGACCGATTTTTGCTAAGAACTTACCCCCAGTGTCCCTTAAATCAGAACCACATAAAGCCAAGTGCACAAAACCGACACCCTCCTTAAACAATATACTTCCAACAAATTAATGACGGAACAAACAAATATATTTGAATATTCTATCCCTCAGATGTGCCATAAAACGATCTGACACATTCCGAATTCTTTTCATTCATTTTTCACTCCAACGAATACATTGTTGCTCTGGGGTACGAAATATTTAATAATATATTTCTTTTCTCTCATACTTTCTCTTCGGCAGCCAGAGTTATAATTATTTTCTTCTTCTGTCATAACTTTACTTTAACTTTGCCAACTTGCTACTTATGGTGCAGATAGTACATGATCATATATTCAAGAATCAAAGATTTTTCTGTTTTTGCAATATGATAGTACCGATTTTTTATTCTAAATATGGTCTTTCTATTAAATATTGTGTCTTATTTCATTTCTTTTTAATTCTCTACTTATAGCACTTCTTGCGCTTACATTTAGTCTTTTATTAATTATATCAAGCTTCTTATTACACAACTTCTAATAATGTTTTGCATCCAATGCTGTAAAATTCTCGCACAGGCAGGTTCATATACAGAGCATTT
>CM060834.1:96246808-96426808 GCA_030762175.1 Metallyticus violacea
TCCCCAAAAAGTTTCGTCTTGATGTTCATCATCCAACGAAGTTAAATTATTTATAATGACATATGTTTCACCTAGTAGTCCGTACGTTCTTCAATAAAATTATTTACATGCATTTTATAATTTGTTTTTTCAGTTACTTTAACCAGTTTATTTTCAAACAATATGCCGAAGTTTTGTATTTAAGTATTATGCTATACTTTGTTACATCATTCTTTATTTGTGCCCTTAATGAATGAATGGTGTTTAACGCCCGTTTTTTGCTACAAAGACACCACAGACGATGGATGATACATGAAATGAAATGACAAATTGGAAAAGAATTAATTTTTTTAAGGAAGGAATCGTTCCGGGCTTAAGTTTTAGGGTACCCCCCAGGCATTTTCCATTTATGAGGACTGAGAAAAACCTTGAAAAAACCTCAATCAGAGAGGACGATCCTGGCGGCATTGGAACCCCAGACCTCCCGCTCACGAGTCCGCGTCTTAACGACCTCGGCCACCTGTAGCGGTATATTATTGCAGAAGTGGAGGCTACATTATGACTACGACCGCCACGAATGGTCGAGGTCGTTAAGGCGCGTACTCGTGAGCGGGAGGTCTGGGTTCGAATAACGCCAGGATCGTCCTCTCTGAGTGAGATTTTTTCCAGGTTTTTCTCAGTCCTCATAACTGGCAAATGCCAGGGAGGTACCCTGAACTTAGGCCTGGAACGATTCCTTCCATTAAAAAAATATCCTTTCCCAGTATTTCATTTCATCTCATGTATCATCAGTGTTCACCGCCTGTGGTGCCTGAATAGTAAAAACGGCGTTAAACACTATTAAAGAAAAGCATTATGACCAGATGTTATCAATTTCTTAAGTCTAGAGGAAGTCATTCTTCATTTTTAATGTTTGATATGACTCGGGCTTAACAGCACATAAATGGAAATTATCTTGTTAAGGAGTCATGGCAGCACTTGTTATATTACGTGTTGAAGAGATTGTTCACTTATTGATTGCTATGCAACGGTAGTAGGCGTTGTCGGTGGTAGCGCTGTTGGTTAACAGCTGGTTAACCAACCAGTTCTTAAATATAGTATTAAGAATTTCTTCGTCGTAATTCTTTGTTGATTTGCATTTAAACACCGGAAATGCATTCAGAACGAAACCATTTGAACACCTGGAACGTAAAATAAGAAATCGTTCTTCTGTTGTAATTGGAAGTTAAAGTGAGAAGCAATTTCTTAGTCTTCGGGTTTCCAAAGTTCAAGTTAATTCCGATAGAAAAATGCAATTTTGATAGCATGTATTATTGGGCAATCTTTGATTTTTAATTCTTTCATTCTTCTTAACAATTTAAATATTTTAAAAGCAATCCCTGACGCTACAAAAATATTTTCTGATAGTTCTCGGTGTACCCAAAATTAATTTTTTTTCAGAATATTTCTTAGGCTTTAAATGTTACCTTTCTACAAATCCTCTTTTCTTAAACCGCCGTTGATAATGCAGCAGTCTATTGAGTGTCCTGTTTGGGTATATCTTAACTGCTGTTCTCAAAACACTTCCATTTGATAACGCTGCAAAGTTCTGATTACACTGCAAGAAGACAAGTCTGTAGCTACATTCGTTCCCTTGATAAAACTTAACAGAAATACTGTTAGCTTTCCCAATTTTGCCGTCGTACATTTCTAACCTAAAAAATCTTCATATATTTAGTTTTCAGGGCTTTGTCACGTATTGCTATGCTATTAACACAATTAAAACAAAGAGTGCAGTGCTTGTTACGCTGTTAACAAAAGCAAAATTGTAGAAAATAATTGTGCTAATTTGAAATAATAGGACACGCACTTGCTCATTTGTAGCATAAATGCCACTTATCACTGACCGATCGTTGATAAAGGTTTTACGATGTCACTTCTCACTTTCGAAAAAGGTCACCTTTTTAAAGTGGAAATTACGGTCTGCTGGAAGGGGACGAGGGCCCGAACATTCTGAATTTTTTGAACGGGCCTGAAACAGAACAACAAAAAAAAAAACATGCGAACTTACACCTCAAGGATAGCAACTTAACAGCTCAGGTGAAATGCATTAAAAACCATTGAGAATTGGCAAGAAGAATCATGTTGAATTTAATCCATAAATTGTGTGAAAGTATCCCACAATAACTACTAAGGATATAGTGAACTTGACGGCTAACTACACTGAAATTATGTACGTTGTGAAGTTTTTACATGATGCGGCAGAAACAATAAGCTAGTTTTAAAGTGATAAATGTTTTAATTCCTAACAATTATTTCTATTTCTATTTCAATACTTTAAAGTACAATTCTTGGAGATTGGAGAACATTTTCCATTTTGTAAGATTCGCCTCAGGCTTCGATCCGATATGCGTAAAGTAATGGCATGCTTTGTGATTTGTTTGTCATTACTTCCTTGATTCCTTTATTGCTCCCAACGATGGATAGCACCCTTAGACGGTGCATTCATTTCCCGTCGAAGTGCTCTTTGGGTTTCTGTGATGAATTCGTTACGGCACAAACACGCTCCCTCACTATTCCATGATTAACACGTTGGAGACAGAATGCCAACTGCCGAATTCTTTTCCTGGGTCGACTCTATAGTCCCACCACGTATTCGCAACAGAAAACCCAACATATTCAAACCTGCTTATTGTTTCTGTCGCATCTGTAGAATGCACCAACCGGTGGGTAAGCTAATTTCGGAAATCCCCAAACACAGTAACAGCACGCGGAGGGATATGTTTTAGTTTGTTTACATTGAAACTTTAGCTAAGGTTGAACAGGGTATAGTTTTTAAATGGTGACTCAAATAATGTGACTGAAAAGTGAAAGAGACTTTATACTTTAGTTTCTGGTTATTAAATCACATTGCTTTCGTGGAAAAAAACCATAATCTTGTTTTGCAAAACTGTCATTGAAAAATATGTTCAGTTTCCTCACCAATACAAATAATCACATACGATAAATATGTAGTTGCCTGTGCATTTGCAAACATGCAATACAAATTTGACTTTCGAGCTGAATTTAATCATTAAATATCACACTAGCACAAATAGCAATATTTTACAATGAGCGTGTTAACGAATCACCTATACACGGTTTTTCAAAAGTAACACATAATTTGTTGTTCAGATAGATGTAAGATTTTAAATGCAATGCAAAGACACACTAAATGTTATTTCTTAAAAGAATTTGTTTTATAAATATAAAATTTTCCAAAGTCGTTGCTTAATGAGCTATGACATCATCAAAGAAACTTCTAAAATAGAGCATATTATTTTATTTTCAATTTATGATAGAACGCCTATGTTTTATTATTCTGCGTCTTAATTTGTTTTAAAAAGAAAAGTAATTTAGTAATTTCCAAACTGAAGAATTGACAAATTGATAATAAAAGGCTAATGTTGCTGTGACAAAATTATTGTTGCCATAGAGCATATTTTTCTGTATAAAACAAAGTAAGGTTTTGTATAAAAACGAAGGTGCAAAGGAATAACAACGAAGGCATTCTACCAGAAAATGTGAAAATAAAGCACAGGTTCTAATATAAAATCTTCTTCCATGACGCCATTGCTCACGCAACAATGTCTACAGGATATTTGCATTTTTCTAAAATTTTCCATCTGCGTGTAAAACAAAGTATGCGTTAATTTATAAAAGTCCTGTGTGGTAATCACATTGTATATAAAATACATCTAAAACAAAATTTTGTCGATATTTTGTATTAAAAATCATTTTTCTAAGGCCACTAGTTTCAGACTAACCTATAGTGGTCATTTTTTTTCCTTTTGCCACCCAATGCCTATTATTATTATTATTATTATTATTATTATTATTATTATTATTATGAACATTGACCTTAAAATATGCTTATCTTTCAGAATAAAGTTCTCTAAAGGTATACAGGAGGTTAGACTACAACCTTTGACAAGCCCATTGGAAAATTCTTGCTGTTTCTCATCCGCGTGTAGAAAGCGTCTTTATCTTTTGTCAAAGTTAGGCATGGCTCTCCCCTGGGAACCATTAGAGCATATGTGATGCTCATACGAGTATTTACTGCCACAATGGGGTTGCGAAGCATATGCAAAGCACGCTGTAGAGAATATTCCGTCTCTCCTTTCTTTTCTGCTCTAGAGGATTTTTATATTATTCTTTTCAAAGAAAATATCTAAAATTACTATTGTATTTTACAATGAATACAAACATAAAAATTAAATAATGATGAATTACCATTTCAAAAGAGGGAGAAAAAGATATCAGTATAGACATTAAACTTAGATTATTATATCATATATATCACTGGATTGCTAACTGTCAATATAAAAACGTTTTAATAGTGTTTAAAGCCCGTTTTTATTGCTTAGGCATCACAGACCGTGGACACTGATGATACATGAAATTAAATTATAAATTGAAAAAAAATTTCCTTTTTTTTAGGAAGGAATCGCACCAGACCGAAGTTTAGGGTGCTCCCCGGAATTAGCTATTTCACAGAACTAAAGAAAAAAAACTTAGTAGGGGGACGACCCTGGTGGGAATCGAATCATAGACTTCCCGCCAACGAATCCGCGCCTTAACGATCTTAATCCCGTGTCGACTATAGTTAAGTATGAAATAGAACTTCATCAATTTTGAACTTTATTGGTGATACAATACTCTTTAGACAAAATATATGCTACTTTAATAATTCTATCATTTAAAAACATTGCAAATGCCTAACATTACATGAGAGAGATGAATATTTAATGTGGTACTATTAGATTAAACGGTCTTGCTACTTCCACGGTCATTAACGGGTAGCGATAATTTCGGTATGCAAAGTCAGCCATCGGAACACAAGGCAGTGGAGAAGCGTCTGTTGTGCTGTTCAGTTAAGTTAAGGTTGAATATATTACAGAACAAAGTTTTATGCGTTGCAATTTTGTAAAACAGAATCCCTGCTCTGGATCGCAGGTCATTTCGGGCAGGCTTTTTAGAAATTAATTTGATCTTAACAAAAGTAAAGTTTATAAAATAGTCAACAAATTCGAAACTATGTGGCCGATATTGAATTCTAAAGGAAAATGGAAGATTTCACGGATTAACAAAGGAAACACCTGATCATGTCGGTGCTAGATTAAAACGTTCGCTACGAAAGTTCAAGCCTTAAATTATAGAGTAGAATGCATGTTTTGCATCTGGTTTGTCGAGTCTTTGCAGTGGCCACGCAAATTCGTAATTAGTGACAAGATGAGGTTTCACGTGCGCAGACGAGTGAAGATAATCGCTCTTGGGACTCACAAAATTCAATGCTTGTACATAAAATAATGATATTAAATTATCCCTGTTCTTTATCCATTTATCTTGATGCATACAACTGGATGGGCAGGAAATGGAATATCGACGGTCACTGGTGCGTGCCTATGATAACGGTGTCGCTAAAACGAGCTCGGTTAAACTGTTGCCTTTGTTTAAGGCAAATCAATGCTGTTTCTGAATCACAATAAGAATTGTAACTTAATAGGAATCCCAAAGAATGCGTCTTGAGAAAATGTATGGTGAAATTTCAATTTAAGCAGCCTTATGAAACTATTATACGTGTTCAGAACATTGATAAACATTAAGTATCACAAAATACATTTTTAACAAAAAATATATTTAATAACACACTTGGTGATTAAAAATGCAAAGATTGGGGATAATTAATATCACTGCCGCGGGTGGCCGAGGTCGTTAAGGCGCGGACTTGTGAGATCTGGGGTTCGAACCCCGCCAGGACCGTCCTCCCTGACTGAGATTTTTTTTTAGGTTTTCCCAAGTCCTCATAAATGACAAATGCCGGAGAGGTACCTTAAACTTAACCCTGAAACCTTTCCTTCCTTTAAAAATCCTTTCCTAATATGTTATTTCATTTCATGTATCATCAGTGTCCACCGCCTGTGGTGCCTCAGTAGTAAAAACGGGAGTTAAACACTTTAAAACAATTAATATCTGAGTGTTCATAAATACTGATTTCGCTCTTAGAACGTGAAAATGCTGTCACAACAGAGTTCCATTTTATACACTATAGCCTGGTTGAAACATGGCCATTTTTGCTGCTACCTGAGCTGTCTAGAAGGGTGTGCTAACGACGGTGAAAGGGACTGAGAAGCACTGCCACAGTCATCCTTCACTGCATAGTCTTTCAGTGACAATTGTAATAACGTTTGTGACCTTGTAGCTTTTAGCAGTGAAACATATTATGTTTAGCCATGCTTTTTCTCTGGCTTTCGTATTAATACAAGCGGGTGTTGGGAAAGGAGGAAAACCTGTCAATCAAATGCAAGAGAAATTGTGTGTAGGTGCACAAGTAAATTTTTTGAGATTAGGCAGTCAAGAATTGTCTACTGTCGTGCAGAATATAGTATTATTTCGTTCTACTTTCCATGTTTCAACTAAAAGCAACTGATTACTTCTCTGAACTAGTTTGATTTATTATTTGATCAACTTCCTACCTAGAAATCATTTTAAGCAAGTGGGTGAGTGACGCAAGTAATAGCAAAGTCAGCCACACGATATCACATTCTTCAAATTTAGTATCGGAAACGGTTACAATCAATAACCTGCTCCTTTTACCACAAAGACGAATTTAACCAATACAGCGTGTAAAAAGAAAGGAAAAAAATGTAAATCATAAGCTTTCAGCGGTTTTCCCTCTTTGCATTTAGAATAAACAATTATCTGAAAATAAACAGAAGATAAATTGGATTAGTACTCTTTTTATATAAGTAGCATTTCCAAATTACTTGTTAACTTAGGTAAAAACATTTTTAATTTAAAAATCAGGAATTTTGACAGGCATTGGTAAAAATAAGGTAGGCTCAATAAAGTTAAAATTGCAAATAGGCATCTTCATGACTGGAGATTTAATTGAATAAGTAGTGCAATTTATCAAGTTCACTTCTATTTCACTTTCATTTTCATTCAGGTTCATTTCACTTTGATTTCACAAGTTTTCGACTAAATATTTCATTTAGATATTCGTTATATGAACAATTATTATAAAAAGCAACGTAATTATTGTGTAGAACAACGAATGTAATGAAAATTGGCAAATTCAGCCCCCCAAGTTCAAAGAAGACTTCAGGAATTATTTCCGGGTCTTATGTTTCACATCGTTTAATAAAAATGTCGGTCCTGGTGGTGTAGTGGGTACCATACTTGCCTCCTAAACCCAAGATCGCGGGTTCGAATCCTAAGTATGGCTTCCTTCGGAAGAGAAGTAAAGCCGTGGGTCCCGTGTCGTACATTTACTGCACGATAAAGAACCTCAAGCCTGAAAGAGAGGCCTCTGAGCAAAATTTGTCGGCCGTTTCACGCCCTGAGTTGAATCGGACGCTGATAACCTGAGCTGTTAAAGAGCGTCCATAAATAAATCAATAAAAAAAACATCGTTTAATTATCCATTGCCTACTGAACAAATTCCAGGAGAGTAACGATGATAGAAGATTTAATTTAGAAATTTCCATACAAACTCTTTCGCTAAACGCTTCAACGAATATATTTCTCATGAGCGTACAGAAAGAATGCTCTTAAAGTGAAATCCGAACTTTTTGACATTGAAGCAATAACTATGATCTGTTCTACATACTTCAAAGAGAAATTCTATGATTTATACGTAACTTTTTAAGCAGTGGTCAAAAATATTTGGATCCGGAAGACTTTTGCGTTTCCTTTACATTCAGTAGGACTGGTATTGTTTACATGCTGAAAAAGTTCATCCTAGGGTATGGAGAAAACAGAAGAATGTAGTGTGTATTTTTAATGTAGACGGTAAGAGATATTCAGACAGGCATCCAGGACAAACTTTTGATAATTTCCTTAAATTACAGACAAAATTCAAAGAGACATATAATGTTTTTCCTAACAATCGGGCAAATATTTTGCCTTTTAATCATGGAAATGCTCTAAAAGTCTGAATATCCAAGCCTTATCTTGAAGTCAATGGTCATTGTTGTACTTCAAAAAATGTAAATACAAAAATAAACTCACTACTATCATAATGTTGGAACTTTGAGAGCTGTTGCTTGAACTTCAATTCGGTTTAAACAGGGCATCAAATAGCACGTTACATTTCAGAAATTTCTCAAGGAGAGGAATATCATAGTTAATGGGTGTACAATGCTGGCCTACTGCACAGACTACGTGCTTCCATCAAAGAGAAAAGGCGAGGAAAGCTGAGTGGTGGTGTGCGCCTTCTTCACGACAACGCGCCTGTGCATACAGCTCTTGTTGCAAAGGAAGCTGTGTAGAAATGTGGCTTCAAGGAGATCGATCATCTACCCTACATCCCAGATGTAGCTCTCAGTGACTATTTCCTCTTCTCAAAACTCAATAAGGAAATTAAAGTGTGACGAAGAAGTGATGAGGCTGTTTCTGCCCATTTTGCAGATAAAGTTTCTGACTATTTTGGGGAGGGTCATGGAAATGTTAATTCAAATATGTTAGAAATGTTTGCAATAAAGATTAACTATATTGAAAAGTGAAATATAGTTTTTGTCTTTATTATATCTAGAAAATGGTTAGATCGGGAACTTATGGACCTACCCTCGCATATTTCAAAATATGCAATTTGTTGCTACTTTTTGAAAAGTCATGCTATATTTTTTAACATTAAACTTTTTACTACGCTGCTATATTATGATGTAAAGAATAAAAACACTCAGAGTTGACAATGTAATATATTTAGCTTCACTTATTGCAAACTAAGTTTCCCAATGCTTTTCCTTTGTCTGCATTCTCGATTCTAGCCATGAATATAAGAGAAGTGGAGCGGAAACTGCTACCTATCTATATTCCGCATCCATCATACATCACGTGGAGCGCAAACGTCGTCTGCTTTGCTGTTTTACAATTTCCAATCGAGCGTCCCTTCCGATATCTGCCAAAGAACGTCTTTGTCAAGGTTCTGCATCATTCAGACGCAGGTAAACGTTTGAGCAGAACGATTTTATTTACAAATGACTGCTTGCATTTCTTTAGTTTCATTTTATAAGCTAGCGTTACAATCTTATCTACAAGTACTTTATAGATTTAATGTAAGGCTTCCTAAAGCATCACAAACTCACGCGAAAGTTTAAACATCTACATCCAGATAAGCGTATACTTTATGAATATGCATATTCTATTTTCTCGACATCTTTTTCATATATTTTCTAAAGTATAAATTTCTAGGCGATGCAGTTTTACTTTCCACCGCATAGAAAACTTATCGTCTAGCTTTGCTGATAGTTATTAAGTCCGTTTATAACGTTTTGTTTTATCAATATCACAAACTTTTGGAAACACACACACACACACACACACACACACACACACATATATATATATAGCATTTCTTAAATTAAAATCTGAAGTGAATTCCTGGAAACAATTGGATACTTTCAAATATATTTTTCATGCTAAAATTCTAATCACATTTAAGCTTAAAAAAATGAAAACTTGCAGATGGTTGCCTTTAATGCAAATGCCGTACAAATCAACACCGCCTGGATCTACAAAACAGTAACGTCACGCCTATAGGATGATCGTCATCCTGTACACCACATATAGATTCGTTTTGTCCCATAAAAACCATGCGTTTCTGTAAAATACTATCATTATATGGCGCAAAATTTTGTTTTACGTACTGTAATTTGTGTCTACTCTTATTTCCACGAAGGTGTTAAAGTGTCATTTAACAAATCTTACACCTCAAGAGAAAGCGGATGAAGCCATGAGATAGAAATGACTCCGTGCTATTCATAGATAAGTTTTCATGATCACTATTAATTTAGTGGTAAATAAGTTGTGCAACTATGTTAATTGGAAAATATTTTGTGAATATTTTCAATTTAGACTGATGGATGACTTAACCTCAGTATCTCGTAGCAGCAGTAACGTACAACAAACCATCACCATTTATATTACGCTATAAATAGAAGAATTTCATGTAGATTTAAATTGAAAGATGGTTCATTATATTTGGGAAATACTGTTTATTATTATTATTATTATTATTATTATTATTATTATTATTGCTGTTGTTGTTGCTGCTGCTGTTATTGTTGTTGTGGTGCTGGTTAGATAATGGTATCGTCCCTTCCCCCTGCCTGCTAAGTACAACAGGTTAGGTTCAATTAATTAGCAATTAGTTGATTGTTGGTAGCGAAATCCCATTCTTCGACAATCCTTATTGGAAACAACACTGCAATTATAATAACACCACATAAAATTAATAACATATACCTTTGTCTTGTGATAACCTCTGCATTGAAAATAATTTCCTCTACAGTTCCAAACACAATACTTAAGCATTTTTACATTATATTGCTCTGCTGCAAATATTAATATATTACTATACAACTGGAAACATTGAATGAAATTAAGCAAATTATTCATAACTAATTGTGACAATATATTCATATGATGGTGGTGGCCTCATAGAAAATATCCAGAGTAACTGTGAAGCCTTTTATACATCAAGAAATCACTATTGATGTTAAAAGTTAAAAAATTAGTGCAGAAGCTCAGATAAATTGCCCAAGTCTCATGTTTTATAACTGCCCTATACTTTCCCTATTTTTCACAAAACTTAACATTGTAAACAGTAAACATCTCATAATATTTTGATTAAGTAATGTACTAAATAACTTTTAATAATAAAGAAAAGCAAACAGGAATGACTTAAATTTCTCTGCTTAACATTCCTATTCATACAGTCCCAGTTTAACTGCGTGAATTAACGTTCAATTTAAATAGTATCCATTAAACACAAGCCTAGTTAGTTATTAATATTTTTTCTGTTATCGTAGTACTGAAAAATATTTAAAGTTTATTAATTTTTATAATATTTCTACTAATAAGCACTTTGAACCCCAAATGTGAACAAGTGTTAAGTGTAGTTTCCACGTATTCACTATGTTATACTATATGTGGACTCTGTATTTCATTTATTTGAGACATATTGCTTTATAATGAAGTGAAAACTTCTACTGAGACAGAGAGAGTATACACAATAAATCAATAAATACTGCATACAGCTGATGGATAGAAGGGATATTATTCTAGATAATGTAAAATAAACATTCATAATATAATAATATAAAAATAAATACAGATTAAAAATATAAATGTTCTATTTAAGTGAAGTGTTCGCTGAAATCACACGTCATTTAGTGTCGACAAATGTGTGCAATTCTGTGGAATACTAAGCCATTATTGGCTGAGTAGTATGTAGCTAGGAATATTCCTGTTATAATTTGAATCCTCAGACATATTACTAAAAGAGACCCAAAGTTTAATTTGCTATTTCGCCTGAAATATTTTGATAAATTATCGACGTCAACTACTCCATGTGCAATAATATCCTGGGAGGATGAAGGTGAAAGGGGAAACAAGAAAGCACAGCAAACATAAGAGCAGAACGGAACGAAAGTAACAGACGTGTAACGACCACTAATAAAAGTGAATTTATTACCGTAGATAAGAGGGCAAACATAAGAATGAGTGATAAGGCATTGCGCTTGGGCAGCAAAGGGCAGAGGTATGTTCCAGTTTTATCCCTGGCACCGAACTTTGGTGGACTATATTGCGCAAGATGATGAAGATGATAATGAGGGTTAGGGTGATAAAATGAATGGCATGGAAAAATCTAGATGCAAATTCGTACACAGGAAAATTTTCATTTCAGATAACTAGAATCAAACCTGGGATGTTTTCCATCACTCGGTTATGGCGCCATGCATATTTCTAAAATAATAATGTGTAGTGAGCATTTTAAAACCGTTTTCGTCAATTTTAACAACGCTATCCTATTGGACGCATAATGGAAAATATGTGGTCTATATCTGTCATTGAAATTTTGGCTATAGATCCGATAACAGTATTAATGCATATTTTTGAAATTATCCAGGATAGCTTAAATCCTTATCTGAAGTGGATATCAAAATTACATATGAGCTTTTAAAAGGGATTCTGAGATCATTTTATACGAGCACAAAAACAAATCAATTAGACTTCTCAGACAAAACACAAACATAACTTGCAAACAATAAAATGAAAATACCCTACAAATAAATGCATACGATAATTTCTGGGCCCACTAGATGGAGAAGTTAAATAAATAAACAGCACGAACTTAATTTTTTTAATCGATTGATAAGCTACCGTATGATAAACGTCTCAAATTTTATGAACAGTTCAAGGCAATACTTTCATTAGTTTAGCTTTAAAATCAGGAAGAGTTATTTTGCATTCTGATGTAAATTTTGTAACCTTAGGCATCCGATTCAGAGCTAATATATTTCATTGGTTATTTTTGCTTATCCTTGCGGTTTCAAAGAGAAAATAATTTATCAAACCTGTGATGCCAGATTTTCTCTCACAAGTCAATTGCCAAGGAAATTCCTACGATTAAATAATTGCAGAATACTAGACAAAATTCAATAAATATGGCAAATGCAGTAAAATATATATTTAGTTTGGGTATTATTTAAGCTAAATTAAAATTTTAGCCCTAATTGTGTATACCTATTTTTATTGGAGAAAATTATTTTTGTGCGCAATTGTGACATGGTGTTTAGCAAATAAAATTTTGAAAATGTTGTGCTGTAAAGTGACTTACAACTTTAATAATAAAATATTCCTCTAATTCCGTTCTCTAACTTTATTTTATGCTTTTATCTTTTTACTGTTTTAGTTATATTTATAATACATTATTATTATTATTATTATTATTATTATTATTATTATTACTATTATTGTTGTTGTTGTTTTACTTTACAAAAATGTAAATTTTATCACAATTAAATAGTTAAGCCTATTTTTAAATTGATCAAGAAATTGACTTAAATACAGAAATTTGTATATTTGTGTTAATCATTGTAGTTATGTATTTTGAGTAACAAGAAATGTATATTCTTAATGATGAAAGTTAATGTTAAATGATGGCGACAGAATCAGGTACATAAAACATTATTTGAAAGATTTATTGACTGTTTATTAATTGTCTGGATTAGAATTCCAAAAATTTATAAACAATGTTTTTTTCATAAAAATAAGTTGCTTATTTACTGTACAACAAACTTAAGTGAAAGCATATAAATTTATGACTTGCTGTACGACTCGAAAATTTTACATAGTCATTTAATAAAAACGTAAAGTGTTTGATCGTTAATATGGAAACATAAATCTGCAATAAAGAAATTCCTAAAGAAATATGTAACAATGTGGACAAGCCAATTTTATGCATAAGAAAACGATGGTGTAACTTCAGTAAATCGAAGCTTCTTTTTCATAATTTTAAATTAACTGCTTTTAAAGAATGCTATTTAAAAAGTAATAACAATAGAAGTAAATACCTAATAAACCCAACACATGAGAGGGAAAAAAATAAACACATGCAAAAACAGTTAAATATTTTAAACTCTCTAAACAAAACTAGTTTTAGTTTCTCCAACATTAGGAAGTTGATTATTCCACATAAAAAGATTCAGTAAGTATTTAATGCTATAGATTTTGCAATTCATTTTTAAATGCAATTTTAAAGAACGTGGACCTATCCTGACACCAAAATAGACACCACCAATGAAATACAGCATTGCTTATCCACCCCTGTAGTGTCTAAAGTGATATTTGGTAAATTGTGGATCATTTATTGAAGTAATTTTATCTCCCCCATACACTAGATACACCCTTTTTTTCTTGATACGAATGTATTTTTGATCAGGAAATTGACAGATCTTTGAAAAGTCTGCAGTCACACAAGGAAATCGTTTTACCTTTTATATATAAATACTTATTTACATTAATCTTCTAGACTTTTTTCAGAAAAAGCTATATCTTAATTAAATTTAGAGATAATAAAGAAGTTATTCTTAGAGATATAATTAAACTCTTTGCAGGTTAAACTAAACGATTTGACACATTAACAAAATATAAGACGGTAGGTTCATAAGTTTCCGGCCTAACCATTTTCTAGGTATGATAAAGACAAAAACTATATTTCACTTTTCAATATAGTTACCATCCATTGCAATACACATCTCACATCTTTGAATTAACATTTCAAAAATAGAAGTCTCGTCCGCAAAATGGGCATAAACAGCATCCACTACTTCTTCGCCAAACTTAAATTTCCTTCCTCGAAGGTACTTTTTAAGTTTTGAGAAGAGAAACCATCTCTGGGAACTAGATCTGGGCTGTAGGGTGGATGGTCGAACTCCTTGAAGGTACATTTCTTCACAGCTTCCTTTACAACAAGAGCTGTGTGCACAGGCGCGTTGTTACGAAGGCGAACACCCCCATTCAGCTTTCCTCGCCTTTTCTCTTTGATGGAAGCACGTAGTCTGTGCAGTAGGCCAGCATAGTACTCCCCATTTACTGTGGCGGTCCTCTCCTTGAAGTCAACGAAGAGTATTCCTTCACAGTGACGAAAGATTGTGGCCATGTTCTTCTTAGTTGACTGAGTGACCTTGGCCTTGCTTTGCCAGGTTAACGCCACTCCGTTGATTCTCTTTTGGACAGGGGATCATAGTAGAGGACCATAGTTTCACCTTCTGAAACAATGGTTTGCAGAACATCTCCCTCGTTGCCACTACAGAGTTCCAAAAATTGACAACAGATGACTCGTTGCTGATCTTGGACTGAGGAATGAAGTCTTAGCCACCATCTTGCACTAACCTTTTCATGTTTAAATGTTCATGAATAATTCGAAGGACTGTTTTTTTAAAAATGTTCAACTTTGTTGTTATTTCCGGAACTTTGAGCCGCCGCTCTTCCATAATTTCTCCTCCCACAAGAGCGATGTTTTCAAGAGTGACACCTCCAAGGACCGACTAGCAAGCTCTTCGTCTTCAATGCTTTCTCGACCCATTCGAAAAAGTTTGGCTCATTCTTTTACGGTTGAATATGAGGGGGATGCTTCCCCATGTACATCGTGCAATCGCTGTTTCATTTCATTTGGAGTAAGTCCTTCTTTTGTGAAGAAGTTAATAACAGTTCCATACTCCATTTTGAATAATGCCACTTTTCTACACATAGCCTTCTTTATGCAACTGTATCTGAACAACTGAACACAGCGGAGCGGAAGATACAGCTGCAATTATTTACTTAACAGATAAAGTATGGTACCAGGTAAGAATTTGGTGAAGGCAATAATCCTTTTTGGCTAGGCCGGAAACTTATGGACCTACCCTCGTATATCACAAAGTTATTATTGTAATATGGTAGCATTAATATTTTATTATGTCAATTTCAAATTTCTTACAACAGAACATGTTTTTAACCACCTCTTGCTCAACCTGAACTATTCTTCTTTAGCAATATTTAGAATAAAATACACTATATGCTAATTTTTCAAATAATATATATATATATATATATATATATATATATATATATATAACAAAAATCATCTATTCATTACATTATTTGTATTTTTCCCCTTCTTTCTTACATTTTTACTTCTACTTCCTAAGGTAATCAATAAACTGTAAGTTTTAAAATAATTATAATCTATTATGTTTGAACTTGCGCATTTCTGACGTGTTTACCATGAAAAGATGCTCTAGTGTTTAAACCAAGAACGAAGAAAACATTTTCTGTTTTTTAACATAGTACTGAAATGCGTACACAAAATTCATACTTACCCTCAACAAACATCCAGAAGAAGTTGGTGAGATGGAAGTAATGCAAAAGTATGACGAGAATGATGCACGACGCTGCGTCCATCTGCATAGAAATCTACAACAAACAGAGAAACAGGAGCATAAGTAAATGCGTGAACCAGATTATCGTAAAAACTAATGACGTGTACTTGGTCGCTATGGGGGCATATAGGGGTTCAACACTCCTATAACTGCAACACTGACACAGAAAACATTCTTCCCAAGAATGACTTATGAAGTTCGTTCTAGTTTTACGTAAAAATATTTTACAATATCCGTCAAGACTACATAACTTTCTAGCACGCGGGAACATTCAAAGTTCTTGTGCTGTGACAGTAATTGAAAGACAAAATGATTATGAGCTTGTTTACTTTACTTGGGACTAAAGATGGCCAAATATACGGTATCATAGATATATCTTACTCTCTGTGTAAAATCAAGACAAGAAATAACAGTAAAAATGACTTATATTATTCAAAGATAACAATAAACTACTCCAGTAAAGGAGATAGCACAGTTTTTGACATGGAAATACAGATCGCAATTTGACTGCTCTGAAGATGGTAAGTAAGCAATTTATTTATTTTTTTTACTTACAACAACGGTGTTTTCTTTTCAATGTGATAAAAATTGTTCACATAAAAATTTAGAACATTTAAACGTTGAGTGAGTGTTTATTTGTTGAAGCAAATTAATGAGACGCCGTCCCCAATTAAAATAATTAAAATGTTAACATAATCAATTCCAAATACTATAGTTAGGGTTAATGTGTACAGTTAAGTTATTTAGGCATTGTATATTTGTTAGATATTTTTTGTGTAATAGAAAATAAAGTCTGGCGACAGACCTTTTACAATAGATGTCAGACAATACACTCGTGGAGAGGGTGAATGTGTTTTGTGTATTGGACGAAGAACAGATGGCCAAGATTTTCCTTTGTATTTGATTCTTATGTGTGGAAAAGGGATCGCCTCACTTGAGCTTCAGGTAAATTTCAGCTTTAGTTAGCCTCCAAAAGGCAGCATTAGGAGACAGATACACAATAGGGTGAAATTATACGAGTGAAATAAGCCAGATATTTAGACTTGTGGGAACGAAAGGAGAGAAATGTAAATAAGAAGTAAAGCTAAGGCCTATGAAAGGTCCAATCAGAAATCGTAAAATAAGTATATGCACGCCCCTCGGAGAATAGGGAGAAATTTTTAAGTGGAATAATTGTAGAAATGGGAGAGGAATGTCTAAAAACTAGATGATGAGATTTTTAATAAAATGTAGGATTTTTGAGAGAGGGGTCAGTAAGTAAGTGTGGTGCCTTCAAGGTGGAGAGAAAGAATTAAATAATCGGGCAGTGATAGTTGAGCCACTAGATAAGAATAGAGCGATCTTGGAATATAGATGATTATGATCAGAGAGAGTGAATTTTAACTATATAAGAATAAAGTCATTTTTAACTGTAGCAAGTGAAAGAAGGAAAATGTTACAATAGACAATTAGTCCGGTTAGGGGAAGTGATAAATAAATACCGCTCATCAGAACTTAGAAAGGCGGTCCTTTATATTAAACAAGTGACAAAAGGAAATAAATAGTGTCATATTCAGTCTTGAGCTTTGCTTGTATATTTCCTAGTTCCCGACTATTTCCCCCCGTTGGCCTGAAAAGGTAACAAAATTTCCAGCAATCTACCGATGATAGCCATGACATCGCGACGCATCGAGACAGCGGCGAGAAAGAAGAACTTCATTGATTCTACAAATAGTATTAGTATCCTAATTCATTAAGACATCTCTTCCATTTACTTTCCTTTCTCCTCCCCCCTTAAAAATATTACATTGTAATGGTGGGCATCAATTTGAGGTAATTTTTTTATGAGCAATAGCGAGGGTGGCACAAATTTGAAGCCAAAGGAATCGCGATTATTTGTTGCCGGTCGTGACCACCCCGTTGTAATTAATTCTTGCAGAGTATTTACCACCAGGATTACCGGTTCGTGCTCTCGTGGTCACGGGAAAAGGGAGGTGAAGGGAAATGATCCACTGATAAGTTTGTGGAAGGTCACCTGGTATGTTGCCATTAACCGCCGAAGTTAGCTCGCTGCCTGAACACGCATTCTCGGAGAAGATTTGACTGGACGCAATTATTTAATATTCGGAAATTAATTTAGCATTAATCTCCACGCGGGCGAATTCCGAAGGCATCCTGTAATATGAGAGTTGGAACCGCATACTGCATACTCATATACTTAGACACTGATAGAGCTGTGATGAACGACGCCATGTGAACTAACATTCTGTGACTAACAACCGACGAGTGCTTTAAACCATCACGTGATCTGGCAATGACTGAAATATCAACTGCCTGAATAAACTGAATTATCAGAACTGCATGCGTCAACTCAAACTTCGCGGGTGATGTTTCTCCTTTTATACTGTCTTTGAAATGTCGGTACGTGGTTTCCTTCGCTCGTAGGATTTCTCACGGGCGCGCCCACAGGAGCTGGGACCTTGAAATTCTTTAACGTGATTGGGAAGTTCCGACTAATGCAGACGAGCTAACTTTAAACTCTTCAAAACTTTCATCTCTGATAGATTGACTATCATTTATTGCGTGGTATGAGAGGACAGTCATATCTTCACTGACTACTAAAGAATTTTGTAACGTCTCCGAGAGGATTTGACATCAAGCGAAAATACAAAGGGCTTATTGGTTCCTGTCCCGGCCAGGATCGATGGATTTTTCCGCGGCGTAAAAATCCTAAGTATTGCTTCTTTCGGAAGGGAAGTAAAGCTGTGGGTCCCGTGTCGTACATTTACGGCACGAAAAAGAACCTCAAGCCTGAAAGAAGAGGCCTCTGAGCAAAATTTGTCGGCCGTTTCACGCCCTGAGTTGAATGGGACGCTGATGACCTGCGATGTTAAAGAGCGTCGGTAAATAAACAAATTAAATAAAAAAAAACAGCTTGTTGGTTCCGCAGTTCACCGTACAGGTGTGCACTTTCCTTTGTTACCGTCAGCGGCCTTCACTTTTTTTTTTTTGTTTTTTTGAGTAATGTTTAACACCCGTTGTTACTACTGAGACACTACAGGAAGTGGACACTGATGTTACACGAGATGAAATACATTTGGAAAGGATGTTTTTTAAGGAACGAAGCGTTCCAGGCCAAAGTTTAGGGTACCTCCCCGGCATTTGCCATTTATGAGGACCGAGGCAAACCTGGAGAAAACCTCAGTCACGGAGGACGGTCCTGGTGGAATTCGAACCCCATACCTCCCGCTCACGAGTCCGCGCCTTAACGACCTCGGTCACCCGTGGCGGTAGTAAGAAGGGCGAGTAAAAACGACATAATATAGTGGCACTTAGACTTCGGTTGTGCATTGTAAGCACAAACACTGCAACATGCCCTGGGAGGGGTCTTTAAGATTGGTTTTAAGCAGCGTATGAATGAATAAAGCGGGACGGTGATCCATGCATGGAGACACAACACTATGATATTGCGTAGTTAAGTTTTCTTCCTTCTTCCCCTTCGAGATGAACGGATGTGTCGCAAGGTCATCTAAGTATAGTATGCCAATTATTAGTTAGGGTATGTAAAGCAGGCATTGAATAAATGAAACTTATTATGAAATATAGCTTAGTTTATAACAGTTTTTAGCTGCTAATTATTTTCCTTTGTTTTTCTAGTTGTTTGGTGGACCGACATTTTTTGTGGAACTACTGTGTGCGCGACAATGCTGAGTTCTATGTGCAACGGAACTGATTAATACTCTAATGTTCATTTGTGTATTTATGTGAAAAGTATTGCTAATATCACTGAATGAACATTGAAGTGCTCGAGTTGTAATTAATGTTAAATTACCTCTCCAAATTTGCGACAATTTTAATAACATATTTATAATCTATACTTTTACTTCTTACACAAGTGTAATGAAACAATTTTCCCTGCATTCCTATATTAACAGTGTGAAATGTGATGGCGTTTAAGCAAGTACTAAACTTTCTCTGTTTCAGCGCCATTCACTAACTCTCGGCTCATTTCGACTTGGACTGTTCTATTCAATGAAGGCTATATATGTTTGGCACTGCAGACAGTAGATATTACTCTTGCTGTCGAGAACATTCGTTTGCATATTCAAGGAAGGCATATCTCGTCTCTATGGAGACACTATGGATATATTACATAATTTATTCCGCTTGCGTAAGGAGACTGAAAGAATCTTAGCGTCTAACTTTGCTCAAGAAGTTCTGGCGTCTGTATAATTTATTGAGTTCGTTTCACTTATCAAAAGGCGACTGTTATTTGTCCCTTTTAATTCAAATGATGCTGCAACATACTCTTGCAATAAAGTGTATTAGCTTCTTTATAGCTAATAATTAAGTTATTCATACAAAACACACATTTTAATACTAATTTAGCTTTATATTTACAGTCATTTACTTAGGTAAGTTTTATTTCCGGAGTTTTCTCTTCCCCTGAAAAGACAGGCAACATTCAGCGTTGTGTGCTTAGGGTTCATTTATCCACGCATTTCATCATTCATCAATTCAAAATCTCTTTAGACATTTCTTGTTATCAGGGACGTCAATTCGTAACAAAAACTCATTATTTACATATGGTTTTTCACACATTCCTTGAATGTTGTCTAAGGCTTTGCAATTGGAATCAAGTACTGGAATCAATAAGAACCCGGATGTTTCGAAACGCCTCTTAGGAATAAAATAATAAGATAATGCTAGAGGTCTACAGGGCACGGTTATGGCTGAGGTCCGTAATTCGTTTCAAGCTGAGACTTAGAAAATTGTCTATCAATTTTTAATTCTATGACTCATCACTGCTTACAGTCATGGTTCCTTTATCAAAATAACAATAGCATGAGGAGGTATTTTGAACAGCCTTAACGGCGTATTGCATCTCCAGAGTTAAAAAATAAATGTTATATATTTTGCATGCAATTTGAAATAAATGTTCAAGTCGATGAAATTATATTTTTAATATTTACATAACTGGCTGAACTAACATTAAAATTATATATTTTGGTGAATATAACCAAACAATGGAAAAATTAAACACATTGCCCCCAGAAAAAGCGTGGCTTTAAAGATAATATATCAAAAATACTGATGCAAAGAAAACTGAAAACTGTGCATTCCAAGTGGAACTTGCATTACACCAATCAGTGTTTATGTTGTTCATGTCCTCAAAAACACACCAGAAGTTCTATAATTTTCAACATTACTGCCTGAAACATTGCAGCCTTTATTAGACGTTAATTAGCTTAAAAAATAAAAATTTAAAAAGAAAAATTTTAAAAAATAAAACCGTTCTTACATTTTAATTATTGAGCTTCAATTTATACAGTTGCATGCTGCCTTTATAAGAAAAGAATAACTCAATAAAGTTCAAAGGCTTGGGAATCACTTTGTAATTTACCTTTTGATGTAAATTTAAGCGTGTATATTTTGAGAATTAACACTTTCAAAGTATTATAGGAGGATACACTTTAAATAAAATTAAACGCATAAATATTAAGCACAATAACTTCAGTTTTAATAACTCTTTATAACGAAGGAGAAAGAAAGTGCAAAAAACACAAACGTTTGCTTGCCTTCAAATAATGTAAAGACATAAAATATATGTATGAATAAAATAGTAATAAATGATGCTAATTTAAGAGCTTACATTTTTGTAAATTAATTTGATTCTTAGTTTTTAAGCGAAATCTTGAATCACTTTGTTATAGAAGTCGTTTTTGACTACCTTTTATTAATAGTTGTAATTCTAGTGTTATTCTTAGTGTTGAATGTTTATCTAACGCAGTATTGTTCAATTCGCGATTCCAAGCAGATGCAAAAGGAGGTTACTTGTACTAAAATGTATATTTCTATACCACAGCATAATACAAACATTTCACATCTTAAACGAACGACTAGATTCTAAAAGTATTTTCCTTCTCTCAATAGTTCACGCGTTTAAAACACTTTCAATGTACAGTTAAAGGTAATGTGTTACTTCCATTGCAAGGATGCACCAAGCCTTCCCGTTGTGTACCGCCTCTAAATTAAACTCACGGTGAATAAAAAAAAATTGTATTGAAAAAAGAAACTTTAAAATTAATGTCTATGACGAACTTAACAGAAGATTTCTAAAAGTAATGAAGCTAGTTTTCTGTTAAAAGATTTTTACAAAATAATATGCACTATCAGTATTAAAACCACAGCTTGTTTTACTCTTACACAAGAGAATGATGCACAAACTTAATTTGATTTTCTTGTAACGGTATTCGAATGAAGGTTTCCCATTTCTAACAAAGATAAAAACTTTGAGCGGAAAATTAGTAGTAGCACGAGTGTGTTTATTGCAGTGGCGCCAATGCAATACAAAATAGCTTCAACAGGCGCAGAGTCAAACGGGATAGTCGGCCCTAGTGATGTAGTGGTTACCATACTTGCCTTCTAAATCCAAGATCGCGGGCTCAAACCCGACCAGGATCGATAAAATTTTTCGGGCATATAAATCCTAAGTATGGCTTCCTTTGGAAGGGAAGTAAAGCCGTGGGTTCCGTGTCGTAGATTTAAGGCAAAAAAAGTACCTCAAACCTGAAAGAAGAGGCCTCTGAGCAAAATGTGTCGGCCGTTTCACGCCCTGAATTGAATGGGACGCTGATGACCTGAGATGTTGAAGAGCGACCGTAAATAAATTAAATTAACCAACAAAGATTCAAAGGGACCATACGTGCTTTTATGATTCACTAGGTATGATTGATTTAGCACAAGAAGCTTATATTCAACATCAACAGATTACCAGAGAATAATAGAAGCAGAAATTAAAACTTTAAAAATTTGTAAGGGTAACAATTGTCACATGAATGGAAGAAGTAAAACAAATTAAATGTGGTATTTAATTTATATGTTAAGATAATTATATCCGGTCATCCAATTATGTGATGACCGACGCGACGACGCGACGCGGCCTATATGCAATCGCTCACTGCCAGCCACTAAAGTCGGAGCGGGTAGGCAGGGCAATACGAGTCGATAGTAGAAACACTAGAGTAACAGCCTAATAAAATCTAAATATTCACAATAAAATATAAAACAATAAAAAATCAACAAATAAAAAATAAAACGAGAAGGACCAGGATAATTTTTAAAGCAAAATATTGAAAACACATATAAAAACATAAAGAAACATCATTATAGTTTACTAACAGATTCAGGTACTTAATTTCCTCACAAGTCCCTCACTGATATTATTACTTGACCTGTCTCACTTTCATCAGAAATTGACCTAATATGTCCTCTCCCTCCTTGCCTGCCAGCAAAGACAACATGACCATCTCCCTCTGTTTGACCCTGTAAAGGAGTGTGGTAGATACTTTTCCTCTGTACTTTTACATTCAACCAGAATGTGTCCATGATTCCCCCCCCCCTCATAGACTGGATGCTCATATTCGCCAGTGATCTTAAATCATCCGTCATGTGCCTATTCTCAGCTGTGCGAGCCCATGTCTAGTCCCTCTTTCGATATACCACCATTTCGATTTTTAGCCCCGATTGCATATTCAGCGAAATCATCTTTCTGCATTGCGCAATTGTCTGCGAAAGGAAAGAGAGAACAGGGTTGAGAGAAATGCGCATTATCCCATTGTAAATTTTCAGTTAAAACCATGGAGGGTAAAAAAAAACTATTGTCGCCTCAAATCGATTGTTTCTACGTTCTTTACTCAGTACTTACCAATATTATTGAAGTTCTATTATTGCTACAACATTGTATTGTTACTTTATTTGAACTCAGCTATTTAGAGCAAGCAATGCGTCTATTACGTATTGAATATACCGCCATTGCATGGACCAGTAGATTAGGAATGCCGACTGAAATCCGAGTTATACTATGCCAACAGAGCAGCGCGTTCTCGATCCGTAGCGCTAGTAGATTGCTGTCCGCCACTTAAAAATTAAGCAATTTGGGCTACAAACCTCTAGTTTAAACTGAGTTGTACAGTAATATGATTTCCTAGCCTAACCTAACCTAACCTAACCTAACCTAACCTTACCTAACCTAATAAAATATGAAGCGCGGTATTTACAGATATATGAATTATATATTATTTATAATTATACCCATTATTGTGTTCTAACCAGCAAATAAATTGCCTCTAACTCCGCGCATTTTGGATAAGAAAATGCTCATATTCAACCAACTAGCGTAGTTCGCAAACAAATTCTAGCATACCACTCGACCTCTAATCAGGAAACAGATTTTTTTTTTCAAGCGTTCCCAGTGGGTACATTCTGCCAGGATACCGACGGGGCCAAAAAAATGTATACACACTTTCACAGTAGATATTTATTTAATATATTTCAAAGTTGGGCCTAAAAACAACAGTAGCGTGTAGTGTGATGTTCTGTAAACAGATGTGACTCACATAAAATATGATAGCGTTGCTACATGACAGGTAAGTCAACAATGAAGAAATGAAGCCAAAACTATCGTATGATGTTCTGTAAATAGATGTGAAAGTCTATTTACACGAATTCTTTATCTGAATAAAAGAGAGTGCTACTTTAAAGCATGCAGGAAAATTAAGTAGTAAATTGTGCAGTGTTTTAAAGAGAAATCATGATATTTAACTTTTGTGCTCAGTGCATAATGTCTGCAAGATGAAAAAACAGTGCTTCCGGGAGAAATTTCCCCGGAGTTAGTAAGTGCTTTAAATTTTGCCCAACAACATCTGTAGACATGGAAAGAAGCTTCTCATTATACAAACACATGTTGACCGATGAACGTCATAAACTTGTACCTGAGCATTTGGAGAAAATCATCATTGTATAAGGAGGTTGTACATTGTAAGTACCAAAAGGTATAAGCTTAATATTAACAATCTTAGTGCATGCTTAGAGCGTACAGAGGGTGCAAAAATGTATACACACTTCAAGCAAAGAACAAACTCTGTTAACATAACAAAACTGAATTCACACAAACAGAAAGTGATGCGCACTAATCATCTTAGACTTTTCCAGTTACAACAGTCGCTCAAAATGCCCACTATCGACGTCGATACACTTCTGAATACGTTGAACTACTGATTGAGCAACATTTGAGAAAGTGTCCTCAGCGATTGCAGCTCATGCTGTTTCAATTTCTTGCCGAAGTGCTGTCAGTGTAGCTGGTTTTCTACGGTTTACAACATCCTTAAGAGTTCCCCATAGATAGAAGTCCAACGGAGTTAGATCTCGGATCTCTTCGTCCTCTGGATCCCGTGCGCCGGGCTTGTTGCTGTGCGAGGTCTACCAGATCTGCCCTTGTGAACATCGCATACGGTTCCATGAGTCTCAAATTTGTCTCGAATGCGTGCAATTGTAGCTCGCATTGACGGTTCTGTTCTGTACACCGTCTCCATTGCCTTTGAACTTCAACAAATTCTCCAAATTCACTTCAAAATTGCTTTCCGCTGTTCAAACGATAATCTTGGCTTTGTTTGTTCATTGTTGATTTACCTCTTCACGTAGCAACGCTATCATAATGTATGTGAGACACATCTGTTTACAGAACATCATACTACACACTACTGTTATTTTTGGGTCCAACTTGGAAATATATTAAATAGATATCTACTGTGAAAATGTGAACATATTTTTTGGCACCCTCAGTATTTTCGAGATTATAGAGCATATTTTAAATAATTTGACAGCATAAATGCATATATATTTTAGATGTTTCAGTGCATGAAATTCCGATATCTAGTAATAACATCCATGTGTTTAGTTATAAAATTATGTCCTTATATTGAAACATTGTGCTTTAAGGACTAGTGTGCGGAACCTTATGAGCATCATCTGAAAACCTGTGTAGTGCTTAAAATGGAAAATTCTATCAAAGGGAGAGGTCATCAAATTTATCATTGGTTAAATACTTTATTGCAAAATTTTTCCTCTTTTTTTATAGAATTTAATTACGCTATGAAGCTTTGTCCTACAATAATATGGAGTCGATGGCGCGCAAACTAATCAGCAGCAATAATTTTGCATTTCATTTATCTGTACACTGCTACGTTAGAGATATTTCGGTATTTTTTCTAACGAAAGCATAGTTAGCATTGCTATTTTCGAATTACACTTCTATTAAATCGATTACCTCCATTAAATATTTCATGAAATTCAAGCATCTGGTCTGCTTTTATTTAATTACAACAAATTAAAATTCCTTGTTCATTACTAAATCTGTGAACCATGGCTGAAAAGCCCTCGTATGCAGATAAGTGAAACAGAACGCTATACACATGAATAATGTACTGCATTGTCTGATTAATGAACCTGTGCAATTCACATGACGGCATGAACAAAAGAAACAACTACCTACGAGTTCATTACAATACACATACGACAATATGTGTAGAGAAGAGGTTGAACAAGTTACAGGGGCCTTCGTCTGGTTTACTAAAGTAAAAATAAATACATAAATAAAAAAGTGTGCAGTGAAAAATAACAAAATATTTGTCTTCAAAAAGAAAGAAGAAAGAAAAGGGTAAGCAAATGGAAATGAACAAAAAAGCAATAGAATTCAAATACGTTGGACACCTGTTTACGACAAATCTAAATGTGTGAGAAAAATAAATGAAGCAAGTTAACAAAAATATAATCACCGTTTTCTATAAATGATGTTTAACGTCCGTTTTTAGTTCCGAGGCATTACAGGCGGTGGATACTGATGATATAGGAGATGAAATAATAATAGGAAATACTTTTTTGGGGGAAGCAAAAGTTCCAGGCCTAAGTTTAGGACACCTCCCCGTCATTTCGTATTTATGAGAACTGAGGAAAACCTTTAAAAAATGCTGTATAAAACCGAAGCGACTTGTCAACAGCAGTCAAAAGGAGTGGGAACATAACGAAGAAATTCTGGGCCAACTGTTTAGAAGAAAAAAAGACGTATAGACACAAGTCAGTTTCAACAAGACCAAGTACTGTCAAATATACAAGAGAAATTCCAGATTACCTGAACAGAAGAGACTAGAAATGACACGTAGGCCAACAATACTGGAATGAAGAGAGTTAAAAGAAGTGCAGAATATGCCGAGAAAGGGAAGAGACGATAGAGCACCTTGTAAACCAGTGTGCACCTGTAAGAATGAAGGACGAAGGGAGAAGACATCTTAAACAGCATAGGGAGCAGAGAAACGAGGATGAGGAAATCTCTAAATAAAACATTATATAACTAAGAGTGAACTTCAGTGCCTAAAACCATTTCCAGCCTTCAGCGCTACTGATACCGACTGTCGCCAATACTCTGTGGTCGTGAGCGGTGCCAAACAAATTGAAGATAGATGATTCAATAAACAAATAGAAAGAACTTTTCAGCAATGAGTGCAGTACTGAATATTTCCGAGCCGATTCTGTATCATCTTCCTAGTTGATCACTCTTCCAATCCCCTTATGTATAAAAACTTTATTTCAATATTATTTCTTTTAGGTTAACTATTCGCTTTATATAAATTTAAAAAAAGAAAAGTTTACTTATAAAAAGACAAATGTTATTAAATCTGGGGGAATTTAATTTCTGAAATTCTATGTTCAGTATTGCTTAATTCAGAGCAGTGCTGAATTAATTAATTTTATTCAGTTTTAAGGTCAGCTGTAAGCTGACATTAAGGCGTGGCATGGTGATTGATCGCTCTGGATTTCAGAGAAAGGTGCTTCATTAAGTAGCCAAACTTATCTAGCCAGAGAGTTTGATCAAATCAATACATGCCCATAGTTTGGTATATGAAAGTTATCTGTGACATAAAATGCCATGTTGTTTATAAGCAATGTTGGCACTTGTCTTAACAACTGAATACGAATTTAAATTCAAGATTAAAGTTAGAATTTCAATATAGACTTCTGAGAAGGTCGCCTAGTTTGCAATGATTAGTGAAAATGATGATTTAAGAAAAATAATAAAATCTCATTTTGGTAAAAATTATTATTTAAGTAATATTGTAATTATGACCAGCATAATTATGATGTAATAATGATTTAGTTTTTAATTTAGCTTGTTCGAATAGCAAGAGTATTTACATGAACAATAAGACACTTTTTAAGGACTTTTTGGTGTTCTCTTCCTTCAGGTAGATATTTTAAAAATATTTCTTCCTTTCAGTTTTATTTTGAGCTTCAATTGTACATATTAATGTTTTTTTACTCTCTACCCTTTCCCATTTCATTTTTATTTACTTATCTATCTGACTCAATATACAGGTTTATGTGAATAATAGAATAACAAATTATGCAATTGAATAAAATTTATAAATACATTATTAGAACGAGTAAATCAAAGTAATGTATCTTATAAATTGATTTATATAATATATAAATCAATATCTGTTTGAAATCTGCTAGTAGTTTATATTTATTAGTCCAGATAATAAAGAACCCTGGACAATTTCTCTTGCCCCAAGTCAACACAAACATTCCATGGAGCATTTCGTGAATCAGGCGCTCTTATGAAAGTTAGTGCATAAAGACTGAGAATAAAATTTTCACGAACTACTGTAGGTTGGTTCGAGGTTTGCGAGGTAGTCCTCATTAAGTTGCATGCATTTGGCCTTGCATATCTGCCAGTCCTGGAAACCGTTTTTTGATATCGTCATCAGACTCGCGTCCCCCTTCTCACGACAGCCGTTGATGAGCCGAAACGCTGGCCTCCGCAGTTATTTATGAGACGAGGAGTCACACTGAGGTTGTATGAAGGCTGGGGAACACATTCCATGCTTTCTATGGCCAGATATTGAGCAACAACTTTACAAACTTTAGGACGTGCATTTTCATTGAAGGCACCATGCAATACAGGGATGTATTTTCGGATAATCGGTCAGGATGCTCAAATAGCTTGTAATACTCGCAATTAAACGTTGTTTGTGGCGAGACTTTATGATGATAAAGTATTCCACGACAATCGAAGAACGAAATCACCATACCTTTTCTTGCGATTAAACAACCTTGGGCCACTTTGATGTCGGCGTATCAAGTAATTTCCAGAATGAGTTTCCTATTTGCTTTTGAGGTTGTGATGGTGAGATCTCATCACTTGTAATGTAGGAAATCAGGTTTGCCTGGACATGCTCCGCTATCATGCTCGGAAGCTTTCGACACACATCCATCGCACCATCTTCTATGTGGACGTCAGCAATCTCGGCATCCAGCTGAACGTGCTATTATGGGAACTCTGTAGCACGTCTGTCAGTGTATCAACTGTTTGTTATTCATAGATCTTCCCGAAAAATGACGACTGTGTTAAATATAGTTCTTTCGCTGCAATGGTTGGAACATCTGGACTACCCTGCTTTGTTGTTGAAACACGGCCCTCCTTAAACTCGTTGAACCACCGAGGCGCGTTGATTGTGAAACCTCATCGCCATTTGCTTGATGTAGCTCGCGTGCGCTTCTTATCGGATTTCAGTTGACTGAAGCAAAAATTCAGAGCAGCGTACAGCGACTCCATTTTACGCAGCTGACTGGCCCTTTGCTGAAGACCTACATGGGCTTCAATTTTTTCCACCAATCAGCAAGACCTGTTCTTCTCAGGTATATATACTTTTGAGAGGAATGTAAAGAGTTCCCCCTTGGAGACCTAACACAACTAAAATGCACAGAGGCGTGCCACATCTTTATGTGTTTCTTTCTTTAAATGTGGCACGCCTTTTACTTGTGTGTATATATCGGTCTTTATAGATTAGCTTTGATAAATGCGCTGTTTATATACATATATATATATTTTTTTTTTTTTTTTTTTCAAAGTACCTCTTCCTTCTATTTGCGGTTTATAAGGATGGTGTCAATATGACACGTGGCTCCACCTTCTGCAACGCATACACTTCTAAGCTCTATGATTACAGAGAGTTATTAATAGGTTCCTGATGGTGATGGTATAAGATTCACCCTGAAAACGGTTACATACCGTACGGGGTAAGTTTCCAACTTTCTTTAGTGGTTTGTGCCTCTCTCCATTCTAAAGTTGACAACTGGATTGCTTTAATTATAGCCAAGAATGTGTAGCTGGTACTTTAGCAAACAATTTTATGCCTCTAATTTTTTGAGGATCGTCACATATTTACCCTTTTTAGGGCCTCGAATATGTTTCGCAGAAGACATGTCGTCATGACAAATTTCCAGATAAACAATATCGTCCGTCTAATTGTGATGTAATCTCTCACAGCAGAAATACAGGTTCAGCTAAGGTTTGTTCGTTTTAGGCTTTCCGTGTAACACACATATATTTATATTTAGCATGCTGTTTGGGGTATCACTAATTTAACTTCCTTAACTGCGTGCTAATTAATTTTGTAGCTGCAATGGGCATTTTCTTGTAATAATTTATTGCATATTCAATCATAGTTTTGAAACAAATCTTTCTGAGGCTTCAGTTCTTCTATCTTGAGCTCTTATTTATCAACGGTTAATTTGCTGCAAATTTCAAGAAAGAAATATTTTTAGATGGATAGGCGTCCCTTCTTAAGCATTTCTTCTTCTTTGGGGGAACACTTTCCATTTCAGAGTTTTTTCTCTTGGCAAGATTGTTATCCAAAACTACGGAAGCTTTCGGCCTTCAGTTTAGCAACTTTGTCACGAGTAGACAGGCGACACGAGATTAGATGAGAGAAACTTTTTAATTGAAGTATCTTTTCTGATATTTTCTATTTCACACCAAATTTTGCTAGGCTATCAAAGACATCTTTTATTGGTTGAGAATAATCCTCGTTGCGTGACTGAAAAATGAAGATGAAAGGTTGTACATTTGTTTTTTAACATTAAAGATAAATTTTTATATAAAGAGTTATTGTATCAAGACCAACGCTAGAACTTAAATTAACCTATAAGTAATACATTTTCAATTAGAATATTTCTAAATAAAGAACAAACGAATGTTCAAGAATGATATGCAAGCGAGCCATAATCTGTTTCTTTTTCTTGTGCTTTAGCTATTTATTGTTGTTCAATTATTTTGTTCAAAGCGTCATTTTATTTTTCTTTTTTTTATGTTATATGTACCGGTTGTATCACCTAACTATTGGACCTCAATTATTTTTGAAATGAAGCAAGATGTAGAATGATATGCACAACCCAGAAAATTAAAAAAAAAAAAATATCGTTTTGAACTCAAAGTTACATTTTTTTTTTCAAGTAGAACATATTCGCTTTTTCTAGCGAACTGAAAAATAGAGGTCCAATTACTTTCCTAAACAAAATTACTAATAGCTTATAGTTCAAACAAACTTCATGTTCGTAAATTATATCCAGCACAGAAAACGCACTCACAAATAATCAGTAACGTCTTATCGGATGACACTGTGTCGCTTCAGCACATGTTCAAAGTGGCCACCTTTTGCATCAATGCACTTTCGGAGACTGTGACAAGCGAGCGTTGCACAGATTGTAGTGTTTCAACAGATATTGCCACACAAATACGCTGTATCATATTCTCTGGTATCACTAGGTTTTCCTGGTACTCTTATCTTTCACTGCGCTCCAGAGAAAGTAGTCTAATAGCTATAATCGGGATACCGAGCTGGCTATCCACCAATTTGTACACTTTGCATTCACAACTTCTCTGGAAACACGAGGGAAGTGTGGGGTAGCTCATCATGCTGGAACCTCATTAATACGGCGCGTTTTCAATCGCATTTCCTCCACGAGAAGGGGTAGAGTGTCTAGCAGAAATGATGCGTATCGCTGTCGTTTAATGTTCCCTTATAAAAATAGAAACCCTTCAACGCGGTTGCCTATGATACCTCAGCAAACATTGACACTTCACTTCGTTCATGAGAACCTCGTAAAAACTGGTAGAATTTGGAGTTCCATTTGTAATAAAAATATTATTTACAAAAGCATTAATATTTTGCAACTGCTTCCAAATATCAATACGGAAAGGACATATTTGCTGAGAACAGAAACCGAAAAAATGCATTATACTAGAATTATCTTTTTAATAATCCTAACCATTGGATTATATCATGAATGAAATCAAGGATCACAAATTAAAAAAAAACAAAAAACCTAAATTAAAAACAAATATACCTCTTAGATAAGGTATCAATAATCTGACCAGAGTGATAATATTTGTTTACTGCATGCTTTTCGTATAAACACATTACAAGCAACCCACACTCTTTGCATAACGTCAGAAACAGTATATCCATTGTCACTGTTTAAAAGTTTACATGACATCAAGGTTTTGCCGTATTATACATATATGTATACAAACATGATATCTACATTACTAATTACAATACATTAAATATTATAATTATGTTTGCAATATACATATTGTATTACATTTAAGTGGGGGGTGGGCAGTATGGGCCGTTTTAGTTTCATACTTTTACAACAAAACGGAATATAAATTCAAATAAAACGCAAACGGCAGTGAAATGATGATTTCAATAAAGAAAAGTTAGCAATATTTCAGAATCATGCTAGCTGAAATATTAAGAATAAGATTTAGGAATAAAGTTAATTATCAGTACAACATGCAACTTTGGCATTAAAAGGATTCTAACAACAGAAATAAAAGTATGATAAATGCACATGTTTTAAGCATGGCCATAGTTGTACAATCATGAACAGATTAATGGATACATTGCATAATGATTAATAAATCATATTCTAGCCACATGCCTATACAATTGGCCTCAGTTGTTTTCGTTGTGTTTACTTTAAATTTATTATATTATATTTGAAATATTAAATGTAGGTATTATTTACAATTTATTGATTTACTCGTTTCGTGCATTAACTAAAAATATATACTGTCAGCTTACACTATGGCAAGTAAAAGTAATTCAGTCACAACTTGCTAGTAGACTTTATGTTGTTTAACTCTGAGTGCTAAAGGGGACAAATAGAGTTGTCCATAAATTGAAATCTATGTCTACGTATAATGATATAAAATTATGAACTGCTTCATTACAAAGCATTAAGTCCATTGATGTATTATATCATTGTATGTTTAATGCCGAAATATTCAACCTTCAAGCAGCGAGCCGATACGTATGCTAATGGGTTCATTACTTAATCTAGGCGGCTTCAGCTTGCAGAAAATTTACAATTCTTTTTTACTTTAGAGTCAATAGATTTACATCACTATGGAATAAATCCCTCTTAATGTTCATGTCCACTATAAACATGTATTCAGTATATCGAGATTACCGACGGAAAGGGGGTAAAAGAACTATTTGCATTTCTGTGGCGTTTGGAAATAAATAACTTTCCCCTTCATGAAATGATTTTTCAATATTGGCGTTCCCATTGAAATGCTATAAGCTACCAAATATAATATTGGAGTGAGTTATAAAAGAAAATAAATTATCCCTTATGTGAAATATTTCTTTTTAAATTGAAAATTTGAGCATGAAAAATACTTATGCTACATTAAGTAATTGCATTTTCTTGATGAAAGACACAGCATTCAAGCACTATAAACGTAATTTCTTTTATAATTAACATATGTACTTTTGAATGAGATAACTCTCTAATGTTTCTGGTATCAAACACACAGGATCACAGGAAAATACACAGGCAAGCAAGTTTACTTACAATGTTCTAGTGTGATCGATACAGTACAGTAACTGTATTAATAGCAAGAATAATCAACAGAGACGAAGTTGGTTTTAAAATGTGATAACTGCTTTGCCCAAAAACAAAATCCTTAGATAAATTTTAGAATTAGTGCAAATAGTGCGCAATACTTTTCTTATCTCATCCATTTCTGATTTTTAGTATACTTAATAATTAGTTCTATTTCTTTGCATAGTTTCAAACACAATAGTCATCTATTGTTATATTTCCTATTATTGCCTTGTTCCATTGTTGTCGACTATGGTGCACTTCTCAATAGTTTATTTAACGTTTGTTAACTTGCTACTCCATTATTATTTTGGAAGCCCACAAGTAAGAGGTACTATTGAAAATTTATTGGTGTTTAGTTGTTTTCTCTGGTGCTGTGTCTCAAGTACCGAATAATCCAAATCATTGGTTTCATTGGCTAGAGGAAATAGATGAGGAAGAACAAAACGAAGATAGTGAGAATGAAGAAGAAAGTAATGATGGTGTGTGTGTGTGTCTAGAATATTTGTCTGACAAGTACACTATAGGCCATTTTTCCACAAGTAAAGCATATATGTAGATATTATTGTTTATTTTGAAAATTGTTATTAGATAATTGCAGTGAATCCTCACTATAATACATTACACATATTTTCGTTCTAATTTTCTATCTCAACAAAGCAGGTGGTTTAGTTGATTTTAATATTTACATTTTAACGTGAAATGAAAGTGAACTCTTCATGATTTAAGTAATTTGTTATAATTTAAAATGGTAACCATATTCTATTGTATTCTTATATCCAGTCAGAGTGCATACATTCCTTAGCTACATTTTAAGAACATGTCCCCTTTTATTTATAATGTTATGTTTTCTGCTGTGAATGTACATAAATTGTGTAATACATGTATTAAATAATTATTATTGTTGACAGAAATATCTAGCAATGACATATATTTAATAAAACACACTTAAATAATACTAAAGCATGCTGGATGACTCTTGTATTAGAATAATGGATGCGACCATTGCAGGGTGAGCTTACTAATATAAACAAACATTATTTACAGTGTATTCTAGTTGGGGTAGATTATTTATACAATAATAAGTAGTTGATCTTGTTGGAAGGCATAGGGCTGTAACGTAGTTCATTTGAAATGCGCGTACCGAAGATATCGGCGACCTGCATTGCGCTGAACGATGGAGGAAGAGATGGGACCGAAGATCCTTGGTTCGAATCCTGGCGGTAACCCGAATTTTTCAAGTCTGATATTTCATTTCCAGTAATAACTGAATATTTACAAAATATTTAAATCGCAACCTAACTTTGATCCAATTAACTCTAATCAATTATATCTAGACCACCAATGTAACCTAGTTTTGTTAAATACAAGCCAGAAAATAGATTTTATGTTTGCTTGATAATTTTATATATTTTTACTAAACATTTCCATCGCGATAGTTCTTTTGGAACACCCATCTTTTATGTAATGAAATGTTTTTATTTTTTAGTAAAACTGAAACATAACTGCGGAGGTTGTTCTGTATTTAACTGCTTTACTTCCGGAGCAGAGGAAGCAGATTTAACATAAAGGGTTCTCTCAGGGGCTGTATGGAGGATGCAGTAGATGGATCGTTGATTACGGGGGATTGAGAACCTCGTAACCTTCTCTCCTGATTCCGTCTTCCTCTTCTCGGCTCCAGTCTTCACACCTCGTTTCCGCTTCAACTTGATACGAAGAGAAGAATTTCTTCGCTGCCCTGGCTAAAATGAGAAGTCTAGTGCATTTCAGTAGACGCCTCAGCAACAGCAAACGACGGGAATAAAGTATAAATAATAAATAATCCCGGACTTCCATTAACTCATTTCGTCATTAGATGACAAGTGCATACACGCTCCTGTAGTGCGGTCTGGCATAGTTTTCAAGAATTAGTTTATTGACGTTAAACGGCGTTATTTGGCTTAGTCACTTAGCACATTATCGATGGATTGTGATTTATATTATTAAAATAATTAAGAAACAATGTTGAAATACATTTTCATCAGCTATGAAGTATAACTTTTGTTATTATCCATAGTATTTAAAGGATTACTATGGTTCGTTGCTTATAGTTTAATAAATCACTTTACCTGGTTCCGCATGCAATTACTGTACAGAGAATAATAAATACTTACATGTAGAGTTAATGTGAGTATCCAGAAGAAGTCTGCTAGCATGTAGGTGGTCATGAGATTCGTGTGGATTGTGTTTCTCAGACATCGCAAATCTCTGTAAAGAAAAATGGAGTAGAGTGAATTAAGTGCACCTTAACACGCAAGTATCAAGAAACGGATAGTATACATCAGGGTCCTGTCTAAAGGTTTATTTAGCTTTGTTGATCCCTGCTGGCCTTTGTGCTGGTTTAAGAACCTATCGGATGAGGTGATAGTTCTCAATGTTACTTGATCATCCTTATACCGGTACACACCTACAAACTTCTAATACAGCAATGCAAACAACTGACAGATAGAACCATCCCTAGCTTCAAGCTTTAGTTGTGAAATCTCAGTTTGCAACAACAATACGTGTAAGAGAACGTGATTTTAGCTCTTGTTTGTGGCACGGTGTATTGCCATGTCGCCCACGATGCTCTTTCATGGCGTCCTTCGCAATTCATTTCCGAGTTAAACTTTATCAACATATTAAAACATCTTGCGTTTGAATAAAGATTTTTACTTGTTTTGAAAGCACCGTCCTCCTCAGTGGCGTTTGTTCTGCATGAAAAATTACGTCACCAAACTCAGATTCAGATTCTAGTATACTTAAAATAATTCTGAACAATCGATGACTTGTTTTAATGCATTAGAAAATAACTAAAATTGTGGACTGTCCATTTAAATAGAAATAGAAATCACCCTTAAAATTTATGGCACAAACAATAAATGGTGCAAAGCGTGATTTTTCTTTTCTTTTTCTTTCTTTTTCTTTTCTTTTTTTTTCTTTCTTTCTTTCTTTCTTTCTTTCTTCTTTCTTCTTCTTCTTATTTTTTCTTGGTCCAACATAAGCTCATTGGTCCGTATTTGGTTAGTGCTTTAGCCCGTTTTCAATGCTTGAACCAGTGATAATGTTTGTAAATACCACCTTTGCTTCTGTTGACGTTTGTGAACTTGGAGATAGTGTGAAATCTTCCAAAATTATAAACGTGAATAATTAGAAATGGAACTTTTAAGTCTTCAGTCAGACCTTTCTTTGAAATCTTCCTAGGTAGCATGTGGCAATTTCTGGACTTTGGTTCACAATAAAAAACATCCCATTGTTCATAGTATTGTTCTGAAAAATGTACTATCCACTCTGAACACAATAAAAAAATAAATACCGGTCCTGCTTGGCAGATTCACATCTGATGACGCTTAAGAGCAGTCCCAGTTACACAACACAACTTTCCTCAACTTGCAGTGAGTATGTAGTCCAAAATTAACACTAATTATATAAATAATATAATGTCACATATTAGATCTATTATTATTATTATTATTATTATTATTATTATTATTATTATTAGTCGTTAAATTTGGACAGCCCTAGTGTGTATGTTTATTAAGATTGAATGAATGAGCTGCAGCACCTTGCTAGAAGTGATGTCATCCACTTTAATTTGATCTTTGGGTATTGAAAGAACTAAGCTTAAGCTTAAAATTTTTATCAGTGACTGTACACCTCCTTTAGAAACTAAAAAATATTGTTATTAAAATACTTCTTGTTTGTTTTGAACAATTTTGTTTTTACTCAAATATACTAGACACATTTTTTTATTCATTTTTTACTGAAGGGCCTTTAGCCTATATACCTAAATATCGTTGATTCAACTGAATCGTGAAATTCGACAATAAGTGTGTAAACATAATTTTCTAAACAACCTAAATCATGTGTATAACTTGTGCAAAAATATGTAAATACAAATATTATAAAATGTAAAAAGCAGGATCATAATTAAGCATGGAGAACATTAGGTAAAATGCACTGAACATTCACAACATGATGGATTTCAAATACAACGGTTCATATACTGAATCTTAAAAGATTTCCTCATCTTACTAACGAGATATATTAACTTTTGGGTAAACAAATTATAAAATATAAAATTGAATAAAACCTTTAATTTTAAATAAATAACAGTTTAAATTCTTGCCAATGTGTAATGTATTCACAATTGAGCTAACATGGTACATTCCTTGACAAAACATTATACAATACATCTTAAGAAACCCAACAATTGAATATAACCTTTAACATCAAAACAAACTTTCAATTAAAAACAACATTTGCTCATACAAAATACCTGGGTCACCGGGTACAGACAGTGAAACTCCCAACAACACTTCTTTATAAAGCTGAAAGCTCAATCTATAAAGATTATTTGCAGCGTCTTAACTAAAGGGCAGTAAGAAAGTGTCTGGTGAACCAGCTACGTGGCATAGCCGACTACTCAACGCTACGGCTAATAGCTAAACACGTCGCATTAGGTTGTACCTAAGAAGTAGAAAGGGATAAAGGAAGGGTTAGGAGGAAAAACATAACTTTAAATTTCGATTCCAGATAACAGGACATATGCAAGAACGACTCACACATAAATATTATGTCAACTGTCTATTCATTGTATAGAAATAAATATGTAATATCTGTTTTATATCAGTTTAACTCCTTTTAGTTTCGCTTCAGTATTTGTTAAATTCCTGTACTCTGATTATAAGTAGGCATTCATAAACATGAACACTTCTTTGCAAATTTCCATGGTAAATGTCAGCTTCAACAACTCTTAACTAGCATGCCTTTATTTATCACGCAATGACCTCTTTTGCTTATTTGCAAAAATGTGTATATATTGCAAAACTAAGTATACACCGCTTTATTTGAAATTATATTTACTAAATAAGTTAATAATATGCGCATAGCTTGCATTTAAGTATGTTTTGCATTTATTCGCACTTCCCTGAATTAAAAAAACTCATTTTCTTTTCAAAACACACTTCGCTAATTTTCTTAATACATTTGAGCTCCACATTTCTGGAATGAGTATTTAACTTTCTCCTTACTTTAGAGGGAATTGATAATTACTATAAAATTGACAGAAACAGCACAAATTAGTACACACACCTTGCATAAGAACTCGTTACCAAAATTTACGATTATAACACCACCGAAGAAAGCCAAAACATATTTGGAAATCAGGAGTCATAAACTTCATGTAAACAAAAGTATGATTTGCCTGCACTGAGCAGGGCGCACATCAAGTAGGCATGCGAAATCTACACCATGAAAATGCAACATACTTGTCGGGTACCTTTGTGCTTAAGAAAAGACTAAAACTGCTGTCAACAATATCGCGTAGCTTGAATAAAAAGAGTTTTAAGGCATAAGTTTTATTTTATTTATACCAAACAGTAAAACTGGTAAACGTTTGTATTCCTAATGCACGTTAATCATCTCCAATAACCACAAGTATTTCTCTGTTTGTAACAATTAAATTTCCTCAAAAATGATGTTTGACTCTAAATAAGCAGTTTATGTCTGAAAGGGGATACCTAAAAGAGATAATATGGAATGTAGTAACTATTATTGTATTTAAATGGATATTAATTACATCATATTTTAATTTTTACGTTTATTACGGCATTTTCGAAAGCAGGTTAGTACAATTACATAATAACTATTTAACTAATTTTAAATTGTATTTGCAACAATACCAGGCTGGAACAAAATCAATAACGCTCATCTCAACATCGCGTAAGCCCAAATGCGCACTATAGCGTCTTTCAAAGCGAGAAAATTAAACTTTTAAACAGTAATTTAGTGTAATATGTAAAAATAATATATTAATAATAAAACATTTTAATTTGATATTTTACCCAGAAAAATGCTATTCAAATTCACTAATTATCAGGGTTCCACCTTGGTAACTTTATCCAAAGATTTAGGTGTCTTTCGTCCAAGCTGCTTATAAATTAACTGTTTAGTGTATGACGAATGTCAAAAGCTACACTTTATTTTGTGTTTGCGAAAGGAAAGCCGAGTAAATTTCTATTACTACTCAGTTTATAAAATAAACTACATGCAGCGTTGATAGAAATGCAAATAGCAAACAATGTAATTTTGATATTTTTTGGTTAAAGTGGCCCTTATAAAGGATTGTCAAGAGTTTCGAATTTAGGCGCTTGCCCAAGTTTGCGGGTGGGGCCGGAAACTTGAAATGGGGAAAATATGACGTCTTAAGGCCTAGCATCATATCGCCCATAAGAATATGTATTGTTCATTCAAAACTCGACCTGACTAGACAATTGCACAAATTTAGAGTAGGTTTTTATTTTACGTTACAAGGATGGTAAATAGCTATCCGAAATATTGAGTGCACTCTTTCTGTCATCTTAATACCGTTTTATTTTCACCATTTTGAACACTCTATTATTATTATTGTTATTATTATTATTATTATTGTTATGAAATAGCTTAGTTTAAATACTATCTTTAAAATATTTATATTATTTCATTATTCAATAATTGACTGTTTTTGTTGTTTTAAAAAAGACGTATTTAAGCATATGCTTATATACTTTTAACTAATTTATTTATTTATTTTATTTTTAAACCATAATTCCCCTAATGTAGTCGAAACGCACTTGAGTTCTCCTCTCTTGTGTGTAAAAGTATAGAAATCCCTCGTTCCTAATGAATAGAACCAGGTTCTACTACGAGCAAAGGACATTGGAGGTTTTGTGAACGACATTGAGGTGGAACGAAGTGTCCAATTCAAGTGAGGCTTAAGGGCCTCTCAGAACTCAACCAATTCGAGCACATTTCTAAATATCGGGCGTCATCCTCAGCTGCTCGGACTCTCTCGTGGCTAAGCGAGGCAAGGGAGGACGGGGGAGGTAATGTTATATTGTCAGAATGACAGTTACAGTTCTATTTCTCTGTCCAGCACGACCAATACAGCTCCAGGACATGTATCTGTAGTACAGAGGTGGAAAGTGAAATCAAAGCTTGGCAGATGTTTAGCAACATTTTACAGGCGGAGGAAGCCTGGAGTGATGAGTTAAGCGCAAATAATGTTCAAGGTTTACTAGAGTGCTGGTAGAATTTTGATCACATTTATTTGCTGGAAAAGTCCTATGAAAAAGATTTATTTAAACACGTCTTCTTACTTAAAAGATGATATATGTAAATACATAATATAAGTTTGTTAAATGCATTATTTTTATTTCTGTTTATCTCGCATCGATTTTTACTTTCCACAAAAATCACAATACTTAAAACTATATTAGTGTATAGTACATTATTCTATGTAGAAGAATGAAATAACTATACCGTATTTCGTAAATGTATTGGAAATTAATTTACTTTAGGTACTTTATAAAATACCACAAAGTTGTATAAACATGAATATTGCTGAGCAGAAAAGGACAAAGGCAGCAGGATTAGTAATGAGGCTCGAAATAGAGATAGACCATTTAAAATATTCTTTATATATGAAAAAATAGTTTTAATAATAAAAAACCTTAAATCGTGTTTAAATACTTTATTTAAAAATGTATATAGAACTAATGTATTGTAATTTCAAATAGACGTCATCAGCTAGAAACGCACATAAACTTAGCCAAGCGCCGAATGTCTATATACACGGGCGGGGCCATTCCATGTGCAGTTGACCCAGCTCTGCAGCCCTCCTCTAGTTCTCACACTTGAAAACCAGCCAAGTTTGACTGTAGGAACTGTGTGTTCTTATGTGTTGTGTAATAGTGTGTTAAATATTCATTAGGCGGCGAAATGCAGTGTACTAATTGCCTCAATATTCATTTAGATTCGTACATGCGTACAGAATCGGTTCGTGATGTATGGAGATTGTTTAAGAGAGATTTCCAGTTATCTAGCTTTCAAGTCGAAGTTTGTTTCACAGTTGGTAAATAAATTTCGTGAAAAGGGAAGTATTCTTGATTAAATAAAAAGTTCCCCTAAAGCACTTCGATGTCTTTATCACAAAATGAAGTTTCTTATTCCTCTGTTCGAAGGACTACAAAGCTACTGAAGCTAAAACTCTATAAAAGTACTGTAGTACAAGAACTTAAACCGGGCGACCCTGCATCCAGGAGTAGATTTTCTTAATGGGTTTTGAATAGTATGCGTGACGGAAAAAGGGACCCTAATCTAATTTTCTTTACGAATGAATTCTTTTAACATGAAGCACTCTCAAATAAAAATGCTTTTTTTAACGCTAAGTAATATAACGTTTTGTAACATACTAGAGTTAGTAACTTTGGTTTAATACGGCATATTATGATTATTAATGCATTTAACTAGATACAAAGTACATCGTTTAGAATAACAATTGTTTCATACATACCTAATACATAAAAGCTGAATACAGTGAATAGATATTCCTAGCTTTGGCCATATACATATATCTTGCAAATCAATGCTTTTCAAACCCTCTATATGAATCTAAAGTGCGACTAAGTTGATGTAACTGACGATATGTCGTCAGAAGAGAGTAACACTGCCAAAACTAATTCAGACAGTAAGTCTGTAGTTCGGCTTCAAGCACAAATAATCTGAAGTATGAACAGCGTGTACATATAAAATCGGGTACTATTTTGGAAAGAATGTTCCCGCAGAACAGTAAAGAACGAAACAAGTTAGGAATCACTTCTGCACACATATTAATCGACATTTACCAGGATTACAGGAACGGGCAAAATTTAGACGATTCAAAAACCTGAAAATAGGATATTTATTACTAGACAATAAAATAACTGATAATAGCATAAAATGGAAACTGAAACTGCGTTGGGATAAAAAAAATGTAATTAGAAATAAAAACTATGTACACACTCACAGATAAAACTGAATAAAAGGATTAATTAATCAAATATGAATTGTGAAAGTGAAGATATGTTGTCCTCGTTCCCTTCATCTTTCGAGCAACGATGTCTCAGGAGGTCCGAAATTCTAGACACATGACAAACCTGCAAATGTAACCTTAAGAATGCAGAACAATGCTGCATCCCCTATTTCAGAGTTTTTAGAACACTTCATTCTCGGCTCTGACAAATTGTTTATTTTAGATGGATATATGCGATGCTAGTACCTCTAGGGGCAAATGTGGTTCCAGAATTTTTATGAGAAATAAACCCGCAAATATGGAATTAAAATTATATGCATGATGACAGACATAATGCTACTTATACAATTTATGCATATAATACTAAGGAAAAGCCTGTGATGGTCATTGACATTTTATGTGCCAACAGCCAGCTTTTTGCCTTTCTAATCCAGTCCATAAATAATTACATAAATAAATAAAGCAGCACAGCAGAACACGGATTTCTTCTATAGAAGTATTACATTAGTTGATAAAATGTGGATTGCCTTCGTAGGGGTCCTTAGCAAAAACAAAAAGGAACTTCCCCTGAGTTCCAAGTTTTAAGACAGAAATGGTTTGTATGGATTTTGAGAGGTCAAAACTGTGCTATCTTATGTACCGAAGAGCGATAAATCTATGGTGAAAAAACCAAAAATGATTACTGTCTATAAGTATTTCACTTAGCTCAACGTTTGGCTATTCCAGATCTGAGAAATTCATTGATGATCCTCGAACTGGTAAATATTAAACACTGGAGCTCGGTGACAAGCTGTTACAGGATGAGATTTGCTCTCTCACACCCCCTCCTCCTTCTCCAAAAAGAAAAGAAAAAAGTTATAAATGCACGGAGTGCTCTAAACCCATAAATTTTGAATGTTCGATAAAAATATGCATAACTTTTGTTCGTGATAATTATATTGAATGAAAGTTGAGTACAATTTTCACTGTTCTCTAAATATTTGAACATGAATAATGTGCTTCCTTTTTAGTAATTTTATAATATATCACACATATATGTATATTATCTCATATCATAGCCTTACATTCACTTTATAGTTCCTGAGTTTTATGAAAAACTAAAAATATTTGTAATTTAAATTACTAAAAGTATGAAAATTACTATAGCAAAAGAATTACTTGATTAAGAAATAAATTCAGCATTTCAAGAACACAATACAGAGGTGTGCAATGCAATAATAAATATTCCCCTAAGTTTATTTATCTATTAACATTAAGAGGGACCCAGAGATAGATGCTTCGAATTAAGTAAGCAATAAGCATACTTCGGTTTGAGAGCCAAGAACCATTAATTACCACTAATGCGAAATTGCTAACATTATCCAGAAATTTAAGTAACGTTTTTCCGTACTCCTTATATTAAGAAATGTGCAAACTAGTTATTTGGCAGCAAGAATTTTTTTCTTACAATGAAATTATTTAAAATACAAAATTGAAAACTCTCTCACAATAGAATTAAGCTTTGTTGAATCATTAAATTAGGAATAAAATATTCACCATAATTGTACAATTTTTGTTTTCTTGTTGTTACGTGTTTACACTTTGTACATAATGTTATAACAATCCATTTATTTTTTCAGTACTATGAAAAAACGATCGATATCCATATTAGTAAAGTAGCTGGCACGTAACTAGGTGGTTGGTCGCGTAAAATAGACAGAGCTACTTTCTGCATGTTGCCATGCTCTCCATAATGGAGTTGGAATTGCTGAGAGAAACTGATATTTTTATGACGCATATGTTTAACTTGAAACTTGAAACTTAAAACTAGTTATTAATTACTAATGTACTTTCTTTATTTATATATTTTATTTATTTACACATTTACATAGCATTTTCGGGTATAAACCGAATTTATAACTTACATTTTTGCGCTAGTTGGTTCCTTTTTATTTAATTTAATCTTTGTACGCTTTGCAATTTTATGTAAAAAATGAAAGAGACAGTGTAAAAAATGAAAGAGACAGTATAAAAATCAAAGCTTTGATGATAATAATAACTTATAAAATAATTACTTTATATTAATGTATAAAAATGAAATGATGAATAAGAAATTTAGCACTATATAAACGCTGAAGCTACAAGAAATAAATAATTAAATGAATAAATAAAAATTAATAAAGATGTGTTATTTGTTGTAAAATTGCAAAACTGTAAACTTGCATACTTAGGCCCAATTCCAATTACTGGTTTTACCTTTTGGCTGGAAAATGGAATACGGGAATACCTTACGTTTATTTCAATAATTTTCTTTCTCGAACAATGCGTTGCATAATTTTGAGATTCGCGCCGCATAATGCTACAGCTGTCGTTCACCATGTTTCGCAACGCTGCATATTGACCCTTCAGCCAATATTACTTCCTTCTTGAAGTAATTGACTCCCATTGGTCAATAATTATGGCGTTATATATTAATGCTACTGCTCATTCCACCCGTGCTGGCTAATACAATTAATGAATATATTAAACACTCCTGCAAATTTATCAATGCACTGATATATTCTTCAAGATGTTTCAATTGGAAAAGTAGCATCTCCATCTTCATTTGAATGACAGAACAGAATCTCTCTCTTAAGAACTTGCAAGTCATTGGATTCGGCATCTGTATAAAGTTCCTGGTTCAGCTTCGTTTTTACAACCTGCGTGCCAATTCTTGTAAATGTCTTATCCATAACGTCATATACTCCCACTGCTCGTTGAAGTGTAGTATTGTTCTTGGGTGCTGATGTGAAAACCACAGCCTTCTTTTGCCTTTCTGAAAGTCATTTTTTTGTTCATGTGTCACTGACTCTCCCATTTCTCTTCCTCTTTTTACTGCTGTTGCACACACTTTTATCACACTCACTATAGTTTTCTCTTTTACTGTTCATCATGAATTACGTACAAACTTCTTAAACAAGAGCTTTGCTTATAATACAAGAACTAAAACTGGAAATATCCGATTTAAGGCCCTAAACATTATTGATAGCAGTTGTTTAATTACATTAATTTAATAAGTTCATTTTTACATGTTGTTATATTACATAAAGGCTTTGATGCTCAATATAAAGCTACAAACATTTAATAGTAAGAGGTATATTAATTTAAGAAATCCATTTACTTATGTTAATAGGTAAGATAAAGGCTATAACATTTGATTTGAAACTCAGAACTTTCATTGGTAAAATGTTTTAATTATATTAATTTAATAAGCTAATTGGTATATTTTTATATTAGGTAAAGAATATAATGCACAATATAAAACCATAAACACTTAATGGTAATATTTATTTAGCTATGTTAATTTAAGAAGTTCATTTTGTATGTTATTATGTAAGATAAAGGTTATAATACTCGGTTTAAAGCTCCAAACATTCATTGATAATATGTTTTTAATCATATAAATTTAACAAGTTCATTTGAACAAGTTTTAATGTTAGGTAAGGACTTCAATTTTCAACTCAAATAACAAATATTCGTTGGCAATACGTTTTAAATCGTATAAATCTTCATAGCTCATTTGTATAGATTTCATGTATCAGATAAGGGCTATTACAATGCATGCCTTAATGTTGCTTGTTGGTCTTTATGACAATATTGAATAATATAAAAATGTAACGGTTCAAAGGAACACATACATAGCCAAGAATATGAATAGATTAAAACTACAGATAAGAAAATTGTAATATTAAGTGAATCAACCAATGACAACATTAATAATGTGTACCAAGAATTAAACACGAGACAGACAGCTTTATTGCGATCAAATAGAAATGAACGAAATTCATTAGCTTAGGATACGTATGCTGAAAACATAATGCATTGTAATGTATAGGACTATTACAAACCGATCTTAATAAATGACGTTTTTTTATCTCAAATTTTGTCAGTTATGCGTTGGATTCCGTAGAGAGAAGTTGTGTTTTAAATTCCATTAGAAGAAATCGTGGTTCTTACTCCATATAAAGAAGCAGTATTTTAACATTACGTAAAGACAAGTAGCGATTAATATTTCTTGAAAGAAATTACAAAAGTATTATTTACGGTAAATGATAGGAGTTACGAGTTTGAGTTAATATCCATATAGGAAAATAGTATGCGAGTTACAACAGGACAAAAAGCACAGTTTTCTGGAGGGAAACATAAATTATAATACATATGTCTCGTATTCAATCTGCATCTAATAATACTCTCAGAGCATGTTGTAATCAGAAAAGTGTACTGTTGTGTGATAATAAAACATTAATGAACTCCATAGATTTCTTTCCATGTATTTTGATATACTTAATTTCACACTCCTTTCACCCCAGAAGTATCAATCTGAAAAATCCACCTATAATAACAAATCCTAGCCGAGAATATTGTGGTGGTTGTCACGTCAACGTCTACGTCGGCGTCTCTTTATTTCCGCTACACAATGTAATATTATATTTAATATACGACATTCCCAAAAATGTTTTCTCCATTGTTGGCTGTAACAGATTTTCGGTCTGAAAGAACACTGAACATCTGCACAAGGTTAGAAAAAGGACTCGTTTCGTGATTTCATATAATACTTGGATGTATCTTTTTTTTTTAATTTTGACTTGGTATTAAAAAATCTAGTTCTTTATAACTCTGATAGTTTTTAGCCGTAGTCCGGTGGTTATAAAAATGTTTTTTTTAATTTTTTATTTAATTGGACTTTGATTGTTTACCCCCTGGACCTTTAAAATATTAAGTAATGTCTAAAATACTGTATGATATATGTATTTAAAGTAATTTTATTTAAGCAGTATGGTGTTTGCAAAACAAAGCTAGAGACCCAGTCCACTGTAACATTTGTATCACAAATAACTATTAAAACTTCGTTCAGAAACATATTGAAGTGTTTCTGTGAAAGATGAACGCAGACTTTCAGAGACATCTATCCAATAGTGTTGACATCAAAATCCGTGATAGCTTTAATGTATGTAAAACAAGGGAGTAGCTATAAATATTTCTGTCCTATATAAATAAAATGTATTTTTCATGTAAATTAATTAACTGTAGATTCTGTAAGCAGAGAGGTGAGAGAAAACGGCACGCATGGATGGTTTCTGAGCGTTGTTCTCGAATTTGGTGGCTACGCGTCATCAAGGCAATCAATAAATTGCTTGTTTGAACTTGGAAAGAGCGATCTACAGGCCGGAGCGAAGTTCAACAAGTGGAACCGCTCGTGTGCATGTAACATTTACAACGGCCATAAAGTGAACTTATGGTAAGGTATCTTATTATTTTTATTTATTTCTTTGGTCATCAGTGCCTAAGCTGTAAACTTCCTACATTTCTTGCAGTGATACTCACGTTCACGAAAGAATTCGTGATACAGGAGTTCAGTTGTACCAAATTTAGAAACAACCGCACATCATCTCGAGTTAAAGATTCACAACTAGTAGAACATAATTGTTTTCTAGCCTGTTGAGTGAGACAGGTAGCTATTGACATTTAAAAGCTTTTATTTTTTCCTCTATTTGGGGGAAAGAAGAGTCAATAGAGGCATACACCGCTTTATTACTCTTTTGAAAATAAACACATATATTTAGACACACATAGTACAGATATATTGGTAAAATTTTTAAAATTAAAAAACTAAGCTTAATTGCAAAAAAGTCTTAGTTAAATATTGTGTTAAAACTCTTTTAAAAGCATTGAAATTTGTTACATTTATAATTTTCGTAGGAAGTTTATTAAATTATTTATTGTATTATATTTGTCCTATTTTTTCATTTTTATCTTTAATTTTATGATTATTAATACCTTATTTTAGAGGTATATTTATGATGCTTATAAAATATAAAGGCTACTTGACAGTATTACAGTGACAAACATATGCATTATTTATTTGGCTCGTAAAATAATTGTGTACTTCTCTTTTATGATAAGTGATTTTTTTTAAACAAACACCCTCTTAACATCGTCAGCCGAGCCCTACAGCACCATTTTGTATGATAAATATATTGCACCAAAACAAAATAAATTATCATATTATTAATGTCAAGACAGCATTTTAAACACCTAATAGCAAAGTATGTTTTATTTAAAATATTACATGGATATAGATATGTTTTTTCCCTTCTAAATTAGTTTAGCTGTCTCATTGTGGAATATAAGGTAAAATTATTACAATTAAAAGTTAAAAAAGTGAACTCTTATTGCTGAAGTATAACCAAGCTATTTTATCTACATTTACTACTCAAAGTATCAGCGCACCAATATTTATATTAATTTACAAAATTTATTGTTTGATTATTTATATACAATATAAAAAGTAGGGGATCAAAACAAATCCCAGCGGGGTCGTATAATCGAGAACAAAATTTTCTATATATATTCTTCATAATTTAACTACTTATATCTATATTTAACAAAGGATTAGCTAAGTCCCTTATATGACTTAATTAAACTTTAAAAATATCATGATTTACAGAATCAAATGTAATGCTTAGATCAAAGAATATATCCACAATATGTAAGTCCTGTTAAGGCAACGATGTAAAGTAGCAATAAATTTAACACTCTATTTAAGTACATTTACCTGCCATAAAACCAAACTGGTTGCTAGATAGAATATCGCTGGTATTAAAAAAATCAAATATTTTGTAAATAGAACTAATTGTACTATAATTGCTGTCATAACTTTTCTTCAAGATTAGCCGAAAGCCTGTATGATTGTAACGAGAATGGTGGTAGGTATTTCGTGATGTAATATTTAGCATTAAATGGACAGAAAACGGTACTAACGTCTGGAAGCATTTGCAAATTGCTCCCAGATTAGCAAAACACATTTGCTTACATGTTACGTTATAATATGAAATGGAGATGCAAGAGGGACATATGAAAATGATCTACACTGATAAAGTGACACAGTTTAAGTAGTTTGTCTTTGACTTAGGGGAAATCCTGAAACAGAATGTGTGTTTGCAGTGGTTCTACAAACATAAGCTGATTCCCGTTTTATATAGTCACTGAATGAAGCTATGTTTAGTATGAGATATGGTACGACATCAATTATTGCAATACTGCACAGGGTAAATAAATACACAGTGTCACTAATGTTAAAATAAATTTGCAAAATTAAAACTAAGTTTATTTTACGGTAGATTTATCAAACATCGATTAACTAATTTGATATCAGTGAAGATAAATACATGAACAATGCACATAATGTTTGCGACAAAACTTGTGAGGATGCAAGTTACAACAGTGCGATATTTGTCGAAAGTATTCATTTTTATTAATATCTACATATTATCCAGAAATATCTACATTGGGATCATTTGTGAACGGTGTTTATCTATAGTATATTTAAATAAAAAAGTAACACATTTTCACATCAGCCAAAGCTGTCAAAACTAGCAAAAAGTAGAGTCCAGCGAAATGAGTCCAAGATGATAGAAACTTGTGTGATGAAGACTATATTTCGGTTTCCCCTAATTTACCTTTTCTTGTTGACTGTGTTTACCTCTATAGTTCAGTTGAGACTGTAAGTATTAATACAAGCTTTTTTATGAACACCATCCAATTTTCTACACATCTACACATAATTCCAACTCTTATTGCCATTGAATTGGCCAAGAAGGTCCAGTAGCATGGTCTCCTAGATATACTGATCTTAAACCTTTGGATTTTTTGGCTATGAAACACTTGAAGAACTATATCTCACTCATTAATATGTACAGGGCAGGAGCAATGTGTACGATGCATGTAATGAAATTCACATTATCCGAAACGCAAAGTTAACAAATTTGTGACAACAGGAAAATAGGCCTTAACTGAAAATGTGTTTGTTCCCGATATATACGTTCATATGAAATTAATTGCTAATTTTGACCGCTTTTATTTAACATCCTGTATGTAGTTTCTAGTAAATGTAACGTTCTTGAAGTCAGCTATGGAAGCATGAATTAATTAAAATAAAATGTTATACCTCTGGAGCAATTATAAAAACAAGAAAATTAGACAAAAAATTTAAATTCCCATGGCATATTTTGTAGCTGTTCTTGGATATCGTGTCGGTCCTGGTGGTGTAGTGGTTACCATACTTGCCTCCTACACCCAAGAACGCGCTTTCGAACCCGGCCAGGACCGATGGATTTTTTCGGGCGTAAAAATCCTAAGTATGGTTTCCTTCGGAAGGGAAGTAAAGCCGTGGGTCCCGTGTCGTACATTTACGGCACGAGAAAGAACCTCAAGCCTGAAAGAGAGGCCTCTGAGCAAAATTTGTCGGCCGTTTCACGCCCTGAGTTGAATGGGACGCTGATGACTGCGATGTTAAAGAGCGTCCATAAATAAATCAATCAAAAAATTGGATATCCTGCATTATTAATCTTTCAAACATATTCAATAACTTTTTAATTTAATTATAATTATAATTATATCCAACTTTAAGCAGTGTCACCTTATCTGCCTAAAGTCCTCTTGTGAAAATAATTTCCGTTACAAATGTTCATCATAATGACTACAAGAATTACGGAAGCATTTGCAGAAGGTGAAAATCTATCGTAAAATACAATCAGGAGAGAGTAAGCAAACTATAGTTGTAGTTATGTGTTGGTGTACACATCAATCCGCCGGATAAACTGAATTTCTCTGTATATATGCGTCATTCCTTAGAAAACCTGCCAGAAAGATCTAACCAATGCTTAATGCTTACTCAGTTATATATGTATGATACAATCGTGGAATCAAAATTTATAATTTGTCTAAAACAATCTCTGAAAACGGATGAACTGCTAGGATTTCTTCTGTTAGTATGAGGCAAGAGATCTAAAGGTAAACCATCAATAAGTTGTTTCATGTGAAATAAACTACTGAAAAGAGAACACACTCTATGTGCTTCTGATAACAGTAATTTAGGGAATCCATCCTTTAAGTTTAGGGCAAATACCTTAGAGGGAATGCTAAAACATAAAGCACAGCAACGTAAGCTAAAAGCAGAATTTCTTTTTAATAGCACAATGATCATAATAATGGAACGAAAAATATATTCCCCACTGCGTGTTATTTCTAAACAATACTTATTCTGTGAGTAATCAAGTATAAGTAAATTGCAAACAAAGCATAGAAGCTGATTTAGATAAGTACAGAATTATGTCTATATATTCTAGACCAAAATCAACCATGTGAAAAGGGAGAATTCCCTTTGGGTTATGGACCACAGAACATCTTCAGGAAATAAATCAAATAATTGGAAAAATGGAGGAATTCTACCACAATCGATATGTACTCGTAGTATTCAAAAGCATTCGACTCCGCAAAGCACACAAGTGGGCCCTTCAACCACTAGAGGATCAGCGTATACAGAGCAAATACATCAGGCCTTTTTGGCAAGCTCTACAACAGCAGCCATGCCAAAATTTTACAGCATAAGAAAGAAGTATCGTCAAGTTAAAGAGTTAAAAGAAAGGGTCCGTTTTTTACCCAAGCTCTTCACCTCTTTCCTGGGAAACTAGAGCTACGTAAAATAGTTTGGAAAAACAAGTATGGGATAAACATCATTGCTAGAGGCCCCATTGCCATTTGCTTCTGGTAGCTATTTGTGCAACGTCTGTTGAATACGATAACTGATGTATTAATACTAGAGGTATTTTGTCCTTCAAAGTTATTCACAGGATCTTGCGTTCCATTTTTCTTTGGCATATTTGAATTTGGTTCTTTTGTTTCTGTTATTGACCATGTCTGGCACCCATGTAGTAATACAGGTATACACAGGTTTTGAGTGTCTGGAATCTGATTTTCTTAGTTAGTGTTTGATCTAACAACATAAACTTAAGGACCAAAAATGTTCTCTAGGTTAATGAGATCCTTCTTTGTCCTTCTTTTTCCATTTTATCAGGAAGGAAATCTGTTGTCCAGGTTCGCTTACATAAGTGGACTGTTCCATCTGTTTTAATTGGGGTTTCAGACCCGTTTGAAATTAACTGCGTCTTCAGTTTGTTTAGTGACAGCCCTGCATTTTTGCTATGCTCACATAATTGTTCAGCATAGTTTGTATTACTTACTCTGTTTTGGCGAAGTAGGTGTTGCATTAAATATTAGGAAAATCAAAATGATGACCAATGGAATTGGCAATAATTGACAGAAAATTATTACAATATATGAAGGACTTCCTATATTTGTGCAAAATTCTCTCTTTTGATAAGGCTATAGAAAAATTAATCTTATTAGACAAATTTCTACGACTAGCAACAAAGAAAAAGAAATAGTTTTGGAAGTTGTGTGATCTCAAAAGCGGATACCAAATGTGATCTTTGATCTCTAAAGACAAAAAAGTGCTACATGTTTTCCAGAGGAAAATGGTGAGGAAATTTTTAGGATTTCCTTAAAAGACAGAGTAAGAAAGTTCGCTGTTAGGAAGTAGATCGGTACAAGAGATGCACACAGCTTGCAGAACAATTGAAATGGCAGTGAGGAGGCCATGTAGAAAAAATGAAACAACCAGATGGGCCTACACAGTGGCAATGTAATGCCAGGAATTTCGGATTGTCCCAAAATTTGGTGGTAAATTTTACTGATAGAAATATTAAGCAAACAGAGAACACGTGTGTCTAGAGATAGAGGCGAATGAAATTAATGAGGAAAGCGCTAAAAGACTGCTAACATTAGTCGAGATGAAATATTAACTTGCTTTTAGTTCTTAAAATGCAACGTAAGACTTGAAAATACCACTAGCAACCTGCTAGTTATCTGCATCAGCAGAAAAACATTTGCTCTTGTCTATAATCTATATACTAGATGTATGAATCTCTCCTAGTCATTGGGTATATTTCTCATATAGATATAGGATGAAGATGATCGCAATATTGGCGGATAAAGTGATATTTAGCTTCTACATAACCTGAAAAAAGTTTATCGCCCATCCTATTGAAGCACAAGACTAAAAGAAATACTTTAACAATTGGCAAAACATTTTCAGATATAAAATAATATGAGAAAAAAAATATTAAATAAGCGTTAGCATTAATGAACGCCGCAAGAACTCCTTGTTATCTCTTTGGATATAGGAATCATTTTTGCAGAACTGGCTTGGTGACAGCTTATTGCAGAGAATTAGGAAGCTCCTGAACATACGCGGAGAAACTAAGCAACTGCAGTAACATGCTGAAGAGCGCCCTCGGATATAAGACTATGTTTAATACTTTCTGATTTAAGACTAAAACTCCAGATATGAAAGCTGTGGCTAGACTCAAGAGAACTTTGTTGTAACAGATTTGCATACATTGTCTGTATAACTGTGACCTGGTACATTATTTACATTATAACTTTGCGACTACAAAACAAACGCTAAGCGGGAGCTGGGAAACTCATTAAAGGTAAACTAAGGTCAAGTTGGTCTTTCCTTTAAACATCTCAGCAAAGCATTCAAGCGTCTTTAGAGGCGTTGCGCAAATTTCAAGTCTTGGCCTACACAAATTTGACAAGTTGAGTTGAATTTGGTATGCACTTCAATTTGTTGTAAAGCGTTTTACGATCGTTCACCATTCGATCAACACTTCATTTTCAATTATTCCTGTATTTATTTTCTGTTAATTTGAGTAAATTGAGATCACCCTTAACGCCGTTATTTATTTACTCATCAAATAGAGTTTATGCTTCAATACTTCGTAAGATCTAATTCGTTATTGTGATTTAGTGTCCTAAACTCTGAACATTTTAATAACAGTGAGGTCATTTGAATTACAGGCCGCTCGAACGCGACTGTTTACTGGGAAAGAGCTATTGCCGCAACCGGAAAAGGGAGTTTAGTTGCCGCGCGTAAAGCTTCATTTATATTTAATTTGTAATCTTTTTCCCGAATGCATAAAACGATACTGTATTTAACACTGATAATACAATGGAAGTATAAAACGATGCTCCTCAGCGGTAATGCATTGCCCGCATCTGCATAGCAAAGTCATGTATTTCGTCTTTCTTCCGTAAGAACACGGCGGTTGAGAACACCTTTCTTGTTACTGAGAGATCCAGCTTCTCGTAACTTTTTAAGCTGGCATATTTGGAACCAATTGCCCGGATATTTTCTTACAAATTGCCTTACCACTTCTCTGAAATATTCCTTTAACATAGTTTCTTCAATATTATATGTATGCAGTTATCTCACCAAGAAAAATTATACACAATTTACACACAATGAAAACCACCGAGTTACACACGAACGCTATAGTCTCTCCCTACGCCCTTGACGACTGACTTAGCAGTGCTCTGCTGGCCCATAACTCAAATAACCTCACTGTAGTAACGGAGCTATCATAACTTTGTGATATTTTATTTAGATTTAATGTTTGGAATTCTTGAAAACATATTTCAAGTGCACAATATACACAGATAACGTTTGCTTTTAATGTTTCTTATCTCCAATGCTAAAATATTTTTATCAAATATTGAAATTATTGCTCTTAATTATCTTATTTAGTTTAAATATATCGTTTTACAAATTTTCTTTATAGTTAGCCATAAGAACCTGGTCGTCATCGAATAAAATAAACTTTAAACAAAATGCTATTAATATTTGTAAAATTGTTCTCGGGTGACCAGCCAGGTAAATGGCGATACTGCTGCCAAGCTTTCGAGAGCTGCCATTGCTCTCTTCATCAGGGCGATGAGCTGAGATAGGCAAATGCACTGGTATTTCCATTGAGAGCACCAAGTTGGGAGGTAACATCAGTAGCCAATAAATGTAAGATGGGGCGTATAGGAACAGCTAATAGGAAAATGTGAATTGTAAAAGGCATGATATGAGCCCACGGAGCCAGATAAAAATCCATACCGCAGAGGTGTTAGACATAGACAGGCAGGTGAGGATTGAATAAGCTCAAATCAAATTTCAAATCAAGTAATATTGTATATTTGTAAAAAAATATTTCTTAATCTGTCTTTTTAGAGCATAATTAATTCAGTAAGTTTTTTAATTACAGACATGCAGAGTTGTAGTCTTCTAGGTCATTTAATGAATGTGCAGGTATCAGTTTGTAGTTAGAGGAAAGCTTTGTCAGCAAGTGTGCTACTAGATGATTTTATTGCGTAAAATTTTCCTAACAATTCTTCGCCAGTTATGCCACTACATACTGCATATAGTCTTTAAGAACGAATTCTTATATGCGATACATATGTGAAACCAAATTATTGCATAGGAATGCAAAAGAGATTCGAAAGAAAATATCCTGGCAATCGTGTTCGCCAACTTGTGAAAAACTTACGAAGAGACAGAATTTCCCAATGAAGAAACGTGTACTGAACTGCCAAGTTCTTATGGAAGAAATACAGGAATTTCCTATGCAGATGCTGGCAATGCATTGCCGCTGAGGGGCATCATTTTCAGCATTTGTTATAACACAGGTTAGATATTATCATCAGTTTTAAATACAGCATCAATTTACAAATACAAAAAAGTATAGCTTTACGCTGTTGCGGCGGCTGCACTTTCCCGAAAAGCAGCCCGTAACTGAAATAATCTCAATATTAAAAAGTAATAATAAAAGACGACATCTTCGTCATAGGTCTTCATTAATATTTCGTATTATATTGTTGCGACGAAGTGGAAAGCTGAACATTTAATTCCTAAAACATTTTTAACAATTATGGTGTTCAAAGGTGCACAACAGCTCCACATATGTAAATGAATAAATATGGAGGCTGACGTGCTGATGTACCACATTGCAACTCCTTTTTGCTGCCAAATTTATATAATTCATATTATAATATTTCACACTTGATAGTAATCAATCATTCTAAAGAATCAAGTGGCTTCAAAGGGTACAGTTTGGATATTTTTGCTTTAGATACTACAATAAAACACTTATTACACAAATAAATGTAGGTTCCGCTTACCCATTAAAAATATTATCAATAAATTATTACAAAACACATTTTTTCGAAAACTTAACAAGCAGATATATAACAGTTTTGAAGAGGTGTTTTAATTGAATAGGACTAGGTTAGAATATAAGAATATTCACTGTATGTGAATACTTGAACTTACCCCACGGGCGGCCGAGGTCGTTAAAGCACGGACTCGCGAGCGGAAGGTCTGGGGTTCGATTTCCCCAAAACCTTTCTCCTGACAAGAGTCCCCCCCCCCAGGTTCTCCATTCTTAATAAGTGGCAAAATCCGGAGAGATATCCCACATTTAGACCTAGAACGTTTACCCCTTATAAATTTATCATACCATCTCATGTATCATCAGTGCAATGTTTCAGTAGTGAAAACGGGTGTAGTTTTTTTTTTTTTTCTATAGAGTTTGACGCCCGTTTTTACTACTGAGGCACCACAGACAGTGGACACTAATGATACATGAAATGATGTATTAGGAAAGCGCTTTTTAAGGAAGGAAACGTTCCAGGCCTAAGTTTAGGGTTACTCTCCGGTATTTGCCATTTATGAGCAAAACCTGCAAAAAAATTAATTCAGGGAGGATGATCCCGGCGGGATTCAACCCGCAACCTCCCTCTCACGAATCCGCGCCTGAACGACATCGGCCACCAGCAGCGGTGAAAACGGGTGTTAAACACTATCAGCAGCTTGGTTCCACTCTGCTCCGAGCCCAACCGATAAGTCCGAGCCGATATTCGAATCGATTCGATCCTAGCCGAGCAGCTCCGTTCCGCTCCGATCCGATCAGAGAATATCCTAACCGAACGACGCTTTCTACTCTGCTCCGCTCCGAGCCGTTCGAATCCGAGTTTTGGGAGCCGAGCCGAACCGAGCGGATTAGTTCTGCTCCGCTCCGGACGGAGCTGATCAGATCAGATCAGATCAGAGCCGAGCCGACACGAGCCGAGGCGAGTCTAACCGAATCTAAATTCTCTTCACCTCACTTCATTTAACTTAACACAATACGACACGAGACTAGGCAAGGCGTGAAGAGACGTGACTTGACGAGACGAAACATGCCGGGACATGACGAGAAATGACGGGACGTGAAGAGCGTTCATAAATAAAAAAATAAACGGGACATAGCGAAACATGGAGAGGATATAAACCAACGGCAGACGAGAAGAAACGAGTTGAGACGAGATGGGACGGGAAGAGATGAGACGAGACGAGACGATACGACGCAAGAGAGAAGATAGGAATTAAAATGAAACGAGATAAGACGAGACGACAAGTGACGAAGCGAAATGAGACCAAAATTAACCAAACGAGGCCAAACGAGAAGTGTCGAGACGACACGTGACGATAAATTATGAGACAGTAAATGACGAAATGAAAGGACATTCATAGAGACCAGAAGTGATTAAACAACAAGGCGCGACGAGATGACACGAGATCAGACGAGTCGATTCGAGCCCATCCGCTCCACTCCGCTCCGAGCCAAAAATAAGTTTAAATAAATACACTTAATGCATGAATGGATAGCAGTTTCGTATTTATTTTTAGCGTTAATTAGAATTAAATTCCAGTGCCATTGACATTATCTATTATATTTTGCTTTAAACATTTTATACTGATCCTTGGCATTGTTCAAAACTTGTCTTATTGGTTTACAGTAGTTTATTTAAGATTCATATATAGTTTCTCTGGTTATTTTATTTCTTTCGAAAATGTTACCATTGCTGCCGGAAAATAAAAAGAAAAAAACATTGTAGAAAATGGAATATAAACATTTATTTACTTTTATATTCAAATTAATAAATGGTTAAAACTAGTAGCTGAGTATACTAATTTCTTCATTCCTAAGATATTTATACAAGAAATACAAGACAAAATTAAACAGTTAATAAGAACTACAATAACAGCAGCTAAGAAAATAATCATAAATACCTTGAAGCAGGAGAAATTGACAAGAGCTGCAATAAAATCCCTGATGATAAAACTAGAGAGGTGACGAGGTAAATTAATGTCCATGGATGGAAAAGATATAGAACTGTTGCAAACGGATTATAAAGAGAACCCTGATGAGGTTACACTGAAAATGAATAAATTCATTCTAATGTGTAATTAAAGGTTTTAATCACACAAGTGAACAAGAAAAACACAAAGAAAAAATACCTGCGAATTTGAAGATAGAAAATAAGAAGAAATGTCAAAAAAATGTTTGGACTCCTGGAAAGCGTTTCCAAGGAATCTAAGGAAATGAATATATTGAAGATCAGTTTCACGATTTAATCAAGAGCACCACTAGCAGGATGCAAGATAAAAATTACGTCACTCAGCCTATAGCGTGGAAGAATCATGTGTCTCATTTAACCAAATGCACGTAACGGCCGGCCCGCCGACGACCGAATAAATACAATCCCCTGGTAAAGGTTAATATAATGCAAAAGGAACAAATACAAAATATAATGCAAAATAGATTGGTTTAGTGTTTGAGAATAATTTAAATAAAATTAAAGGATTTGACATTGCTATGGATGAAATTCAACGCTGAAAAACGTTGAATGACTGTATAAGCGAACTGTATTACTGTCTGCCACAGCATCTAAAGGCATTGATCGAAAACCAAACACTTTTCAACAAAGAAGAAATGAACTTGTTTCTGTATAATTTGATAGTATTGTCGCATTTCTGGAGCACGAAGTGGAACGTCAAGAGAAATTTACTTTTGTTCAGACAGTTTTCGTTTGACTTACAGAAGGAAACAAGAAAAGCGTAGAATGAAGGATTCAGAAGAGAAATATTTGCCAACTGCGAATGTTTTATTCTCAAGTAAAACTCAAAGAAGACAGCTCTTGCGTATTTGTTATAAAAAAAACCTCCAAGGGCATGCAATGCCAACCTCTGAAGATATGAGTTTACAGGAAAAGTGGAAGAAATTGGCTAAAGGCAAATGTTTCTGTTCTTAGAAAGCCCAATCGCAGGAAATAAAAAATGCTTAGCAAACCTTCATTCCTTGCTACTTAAAGACAGACCTAAAGTGCATTTAACAATTAAAATATTGTTAACTAAAGGAAAAGTGCACAATAGTGCCACATTGAAGGCAAGGGATGCTTTTAAGTATTAATGCTAAAAGACACCAAACATTTCCAACATCGTTTTCATTATTGAGTGATGAGCCCATTCTGTACCTTATCCAAGTAACTACTTTTTGAAACTTGTTAATTCGGAATGCTATATATTAATTTATGAATCACAAAGATGAAATATCATATTTCATAAAAAGTTTAATTTAAGTTTTTAGCTTTTAAAATGTTTGTAATCTAAAGAACATCTCTACTAATTTTTATGGCGTTATGCCCCTACAATTGGTTGTTGTGGTCGCCATTTTATCGCTACATGCTCTGGTTGGGCATTTAAATGTCCACTTCTTTTTGAACTCTGCAACTCTTTGCAATTTGAACTGCACTTGGTGTTCAAGATTACTCGTAAATGTAAGAAGAGCCGGTGTGATGAGTTTTGATGCTGTCCAAAGGTATACATATAATTTGAAAGCTAATGGTTAATCCCACATGAGAGACAAGATATGATAGAATTGCTACAATAAAAAATCTAGAGGACATAAATAGAAGTCAGACAGCAATCTATGCTACGCTTTAGCATAGCATTCAGAATTTCTACAAATCAAAGCCACAGCACCACAAATTTCGCACTGGAATAAATTCGTGGGTTTCTACAACAGAGTTCTTGCTGAGGAGAAGAAACCTGTTCCTCATTCAAAGGCTGGTTGTAGAGGGTCCGTTGCAAAGGCTTGTTTTGGGAGGAACTCAAAATGCAAATATAATGTGGAACAGGCGCCTATAAGGAGTCCTCAAAAGCTTCAAGCATGGAATTACAGTCACCATTACCAAAATGCAAGTAGTAGAGGGAAATTAGCCAGGAACACTCTACGCTACAATTAGAGCACTGGAAGACAGTATGAAATGAAGTCAATGCAAATGAAGTGCAGTCGCAACCTTCCAGGAAGTAACTGTCGGAGATGAGGATGCAGAAAGCTGCAAAGAAGAAGGAAGGGCCTTCTTTCAAGGCCGGTTGCTTTTAAATTGGAGTTATAAACCTCTAAATGCATGTATATGATCCTAAACTTTCAAAATAATTTTTCTGCTTTCTGCTACTTTTGGGTAAACTTGAAATGATTTTATTTCAACTTCATAGTTTTGTTGCAATGGCCAAGATTTGTTGATTTGGTTTATTTACGGATGCTCTTTAATATCTCAGGTCATCAGCGTCACATTCAATTCAGGACGTGAAACGGCCGACAAATTTTTCTCAGAGGTTTCTTCTTTCAGACTTGAGGCTATTTTTCGTGCTGTAAATGTACGACACGGGGCCCATGGCTTTACTTCCCTTCCGAAGGAAGCCATACTTAGGATTTTTACGCCCGAAAAAACCCATCGATCTTGGCCGGGTTTGAACTCACGATCTTGGATTTAGAAGGCAAGTATGGTTACCACTACACCACCATGACCGACACATTGGCCAAGATTAATTCTGGAGTTCACATACACAAAAATTAGATGAAACGCTTTATTTCCAAATATCCAGATAAAATATCTGAAATTTGTAGCAAGAGTAACGATTTAACAAGCATTTAACGAAGTGAAATTTAAATATCGTCTTACTTCATTGATAGAGGGCTGTATTCCGGGAGTCCGGGGGGGGGGGGGGGCGCATTGATCACTGATCATCAGGTTGAGTATTATGCGGCTTTCGTGATTCACCATTTCATTGCTAAGCTTTATAAATTTAAAATCTTGCACCTAAAACAGTTGCTATGGGATAAACTATGAATTTCGCATTTAAATATAAGGAACTTATTATAAGAAGCTTATCTAATAATTACCCCAATCATTTAATGAGAAAATATGAAGCAAAAGGGTATCACATTCCCCACCAAACACTTTCATGGACGGATGGTATGTACAACCACAGAGATATACTAGTTGCGTAAACTACTTTTTTCTTCTTCTTATTTGCAATTGCTTTCCTTCGTATTGTTACCTGAAATTTCCATTTGTAAAAATTAACATAAATATCTACTTATATTTCGATCGCAAGAATCAACAAGAGGTTTACATTTGTAACATATGCAGGTTGAATAATATATATTATATAACAAAAGATTGCCCATTATAATTAAGCGCTATTTAGCTTCTTAATATGTGGCAAATGTACATCTTTTATACTTTGTTGGTTACAACTAACGTGAATATGCAATTTGTAAAAGGTTTTATTAGGAGTATTTCAAGATATATAACAAATTAACGATTTTCAAATTTTCTTGAGCTATTTGGGAGATACAGGACTCAATCGCAGTTGTTGTCCACCCCAGTGCATTATTTTCGTAGATTTCTTAAATCGCTAAGGCAAATGAAATGCATTCTTCCTTTCCATGAACTCCAAAAATATTCTTAATAAATACATGAAGTGACTACGCTAGTTTCTCATAGTTTTCATGTTTTACGGCAGGCTTTAATAGCTATATATATATATAAAATCATAAACTTTTAATAGGTTCATCCCTTATACTCTCCATGCAAGAAACGTACTAAACGGAAGCCCTTTTTAAATTTTATATAGTTTACCTTCTGCAGCAACAATATCAATTGTAAAAATTACTTTATTTTTATCACCAATGACTTTCAGACTTCAGTTTCACAAAACAACTTGTAATGGCTTTCTAGTGCGGTTTATGTCAATGTAGGGTTTTACACGCAATTATTATTTAGGACTATAATGTATATAATAATTGTGTATTAGAAAACTGGAATATTTAACACAGATATTTTTATTTGTTTTCTGAAATAATTCAATTATCCTTAATGAGCTCGAGAATCATAGAACAAACTTTCCATTGCTGCTATGAAACAGAGCATTAGAACGATCTATTTTTTAGATGGTTGTGTCAGAACTGACGTATCATTTTCCTTGCTCTCATTTTTATCATTCTTGCAGGAACATACGAGTTGGTATCCAGAATATTCGGGACTGGTGCTGCCATCTGGTCAAAAACTTACTTTGAGACTAATGACCGCCGTCACCCTCGAAGTAGTTCCCTTCCACACGTAGCGATCCTAGCGATTCTGCCATTTTTCAAGTGCATCTTGGAAGTCATGTTCTTTGAGGGTGTTTAGCCCAGCGTTTCTTCTTGAATCCTCTCAATTGTGTCCAACAGACGTCCTTTCAACTTGATTTTCAGTTTGGAGAATACAGCGAAGACGCAGGTGCCAAATCCGGCGAGTGCGGTTGGTGAGGGATAACCGTAATGTTATTTTTCGTCTTAAAGCTACCTTCATGTTATTTTTCGTCAAAAAGCTCCTGGTGAACAAGCAGCTGTGACAGGGCGCATTACCGTAATGCGACAGGCATTTCCTCAAATTTCGGGCCGTCTCTCCGCACATTTTCACGGAGCCGTCGCAAAACATCCCAGTAGTACATGGAATTCACAGTTTGATTTGATGGGACGAATTCTTTGTGCACAATCCCCTTGGTATCAAAGAAAATGAGGAGCATGTTCTTAACTTTGTTCCTCACTTGTCTCGCTTTTTTTGGCCTTGGTGAGTTTGGGCTCTTCCGCTGGGAGGATTGATATTTAGTCTCAGGGCCATAAGCGTACATCCAGCTCTCGTCACCGGTGATGACCCTGGACAAGAAGGTTGGGTCATCGGACAGGGCCTGGCAAAGCTGCGTGCAAACTTCGACACGCTGCGCCTTCTGATCAGCAGTAAGAATCCTTGGCAAAAATTTTGCGGCGACACGACGCATACCCAATTCATCAGTTAAAATTCGTTGACATGTCCCATAACGAATTCCCACTTCATGAGCAAAGTCTTCAATGGTTCGACGTCGATCCTTACGAACAAAGTGTTGAACTTTGGCAACAATGTCAGGTGGTGTGCAGCTGACGCGCCTACCGGTGTGAGTATTGTCTTCAATAGTTGTACGGCCGGTCCTGAGCCGAGCATGTCACTCAAACACACGTGTATGGCTCATGCTTTTTTGCCCCCCAAATACTTGTTGAATCATTGCGAGGGTCTCCGTAGCATTTAACCCGAGATTTGCACAGAATTTGATGCAGTCTCTATTATAATCTTGGATCGATCGTAAAATCGCCACACACTACACACAGAGTATCATGAAAAGTACTGTAAAATCTCAACACTTCTACCCAGCTGCATGAAACTTTAAACACTCACTCATCAAATGTATTAGTTTTGCGATGTAACGGTACAAAATTCTGCTGTCGAAATGGCAGAACCAGTTCAGAATATTGTAGATACTTCCTCATAAACATCAGCACCACTATCATTCGTTTAAAAGATTAGAAAAAGTTTAGTAGTAAACTAATTTCGCATACATTTACGGGTTGTATAAACCAGTTTTACATTATTCACTGTACTTGACTGAAGCACAACTGTTTGTTAATAGTTCTATGCAGTTAACTTGTAATATTAGTACACATTCAAAGTGTGCTACAAAACGTCCGTAGGTTAATTTCCATTGTTGTACTCACTTGAAATAAAGGAAGATCCAGACGGCGATGCTGAGAGCAATGAGGGACATGGCGTAACCGATGAAGTAGAGTGTGGTGGCAGTGACCACACCTTCCTCCTCGGTCACAGGACCTTCCAGAACCAGGTTCTTGCACGCCGTGTAGTCCGTGTAGTTGTCCCAAGTTCCATTATCCTGACATCGGCGACTCGCGTTTTCTGCAACGTAACAACCAAACAATAAATCAGCCCTTCTAGGCGGTTTTAAACTTAAATTATTCTGACTGATGAAATTACACGTTCGTTTACGAACATTCAGCTGCACAGTTCATCAAATTTATGCTTTTTATTTCACCATTGTTTCAACTTGTAATTAAAAACACAAATACACTACATTGCCTGGTTTTCCTGCTGCCATACCTTGTTTTCTATCTCGATTTTAACAACATACATCTCTGTTTTAAGGTGTATCCTTTCTAAATAACATTAATGAAATATACATAAGTGTATTTATATATACTTATATAAGTATATATATTATAATTTTTCACATCACTACACATTAAACCTATCAAACATATTTAAAGTTGCCATCCATCACATATTAAAGAGCTATTCCCTTTTCTTTGTCATTTCGTGGACACCGGATTTGTAATAACTACGAAACTTTGGATAGATATATTATATTACATATTTTCCTGGTGTAGAAAGACTTTCAACATTCAAGAGCAGTTAACTGCCTCATTTTCTCAGGCATTACCACGACTTGTTACCGGTCGGCTCGAAACCTTAAAGTATCTTTCGTAGGAATATTGATTATCCCCAGACCACTTTTTGTACACTTGGTTCCTATCCATGCACTCGCCCCAAACCTGTGCATTGATATCCCCATGCTCATCATTTTTTGGTCCCAATTTGAAATTAGAATTTAAAATTTACTCATCTTCCAACTGTGCCCCTACACATGCTGTGTATGTATGAAATGCAAGTGTTGTTTAGCATTCTATGTTGGTTTTACGTAAACCATGGTTTCTATCAGAATGAACAATTACAGGCGTTTTGTCAAAACGAGTTCCCAATGCCAGATGCACAGCATGCTAACCCCCACCAAGTTTCCTTCGACGACTGCTTTTCTCTTGTTCTCATAGATGCCCCCCTCCATCTTCTACCTCCATTTCACTGAGAGATCGAGAGATGGCAGCAATAGTTTTACATAAAGCCCGAACCCCGCGAGGCCTCAATCTCTCTATCTCTAATTTCTCCAGATTTGCCAAGCTATTTCGCTATGTAACAGTTGGTGGCCCTGGCAGCCACGTTAGAACCCCCAATGCCCCACCAGGAGAGATACAGCCCACCCTAGTTCGTCTTGTCTCTTAGCGCGTTCACAGCCCAGCCCGAGATATCGTGAGCTTTTAGTGTTCAGTTTTGTTTTACCTTCAGGATTATCTTTTTATATTGGAACGTTTTTGGGTCGTTTATGTATTTTATGGATTTAGAAGGGGTGTTTTATTATTCCATTAATAGAGTTATATACATATATGTAGTACTCTCACAAGGTAACGGTTTCGGTTGCACCAGACCGATTTTATTAAACTTTGTATCATAAAGATAACCCATTTTAATTGCAACAAGAATTGTAAATTAATAATTGATTATAGGAAGATAGGCAGTTAGCTCTGCAGAGTCAGTGAATGGGGTTTAATTAATAATGCTTATATTATGTATTTTAAGGTATAATTCTATAATAGTAAGTTTCTATATAACAATTCTGTTGAACAACTAAATGCTAGTAGTGAAGAATTTCAACACGATGAAATAGCAACATGAAATAAATGGCGAACAAGACAGGCAAGCTTTATGTCTCTTTAATGACTAAGCGTAGAGCGGTAGGTAGTTATGGTTTGTGCTTTGGTCGAGTTTAGGCCTTATGACATAATTTCGTTTTAAGAGAACCAATTCTTTCTGTATATTTTGAACTTTTAAAGCATCGCGGAAGGCGTGCGCATACATTTGTTAACTTCATGGGCCTCTGTAAAGCACGTGGAGGAAAATTTTCATGGGAATATATTTGGTGGCAATTCGCTCTGTTAGGGATCGCTTTTTTAAGACACTCGTACATCTCGACAAGATTTCGAATACTTCATTTTCTATGTAATCTACCTAATGATGCTTATAGTGCATTCGGCCTACGGGAGCAAGTACCACGTGGCCGGAGTTAAGAGTTACATAACTAAAGTTCGTTCTAATGCCGTGCGAGTAACGGAAAGTTTACTTATTGCAATTAGAGGGCCATTGACCCGAACGCGAGGACAGATGAATGTCATGTTCTAATTGGTATCTCCATTCATTACAAGGATGTCAAAATCATTACATCCAACCCGGTTATTTTTTCAAAACGCCTACTAATGTAAAGAACGTTACGATCAATAAACTGTGTAGAGCAAAATGTTACGTTGTATTCTCTCCCAGTCCTGTTGAGCGAGGCTCAAAAAACAGTGAAAGTTGACTTGGGATTTCGTTGTCCTGAAACTTAGCGACGGACCGAGGCAATCAATAACAACAGCAACAACAAACCGTTCAAATTTCGCTGGCAAAACTTGGGGTCATTAACTTAACCGCTTAGTATGCTGGTAATTGTACGCAAAGGTAAGTGAATGTACAGTGCTAAAAATGAAAACAGTGCTCATTTATGGAATACTATTAATGCAAACATATAAAAACTAGAACTGGACGTAAGGTTGCAAACAATGTGGATCTATGTGTTGATGACTAAATATAATGTAAAAGGACACCACAATAAGTGTGCGTTATCGGAGATGTTTTTTTTCTTTTTTTTTAAAGACTGAAGGAATAATAGAACTATAGCTTTTTTTTTCCTTCCCAGACGAGGCGTGGTTCCAACAGAATTTTCTATAAACACTCAAAACCCTCACTACTGGTGTTCTGATTTTTAGCGAGTAAGAGATAAATTAGCGAAGTGTTTGAAGATTAGTGATTAGTGTTGGTATGCAACCCTCTCGTTCCCAGATCTAACAGTTTATGATATTTATTTGTGGGATAGCTTGAAGAACAACGTGTACGAAACAAATTCTCACACAATGAAGAACTCAAGCAAAACTTAATGAAATCAGATAACTTATTATGTTCGAACTAACTCGTATCAAATGGAACGTGTTTACCTGGTAAACGTCCTATTTAACTGAGAGAGAGCGTCATTTCCAGCATTTGCTATAAGGTAAGAAGTTATAAATAATTTTAAGTAGCGAAGTAGGAGTACGGGCTGTGGTATGTCCAACTGCCGAGATACAAAATCCGGTGCGAGCGGTAAGGACATTTTCTGGAAACCCGGTAAACACCATTTCGTCCTGTATATTCCAATTATAAACCATTACAGTAAAATTGAAAGAGTTTCACATTCATTTCGGCAATCTTTATTTATATTTTTTCAGTAATAAGCATTAAACTATCAAGTTTCTGTTCAGTTTTAATAATCTTGTCATGATGTATCGTATTCTAATAGGTGACTCGGCCGGCGTTGTAGCCCCAGGTGAGCCATGCCCAGCCCCCCGCTGGTAACATATCAGTTGAACTAAAATTTGCTGAAACAATAGAAATGTATGTTATTTGATGGCAGAATGATTTTCACGGTTAATTTAGGACGATTCAATTCCTTATTAGTTGTAGGAAGTTTCATTGAGATCGCCGTAATTCAACAGATAAAATTCTCTTGTCAGTCTGTTTTCTACATCCGAAATAAAGAACATGTATATCTGATTAGTATTTGATATTGTATGTCATTTGTTTTGTATCCGTTTTATTTTATTTTGTCCTTTGTCATGACTTCTACCTCTGGATGTTTATAGTGCCGCAATATAAAGTACAATAGTGGAAACTATGCTGCGAAAGATCTATGCTTTTAAGGTGGTAAATAAGTTTTTAATAGAAGCTGAAACAGAGCACTGGTACGAGCGGTAAAAATACATGTACACATGTAGTTATTACATTATTATTCCCACATACGCTCCAACAAAATAGGTAAGAAATTTATGGACGAAAAAAGAGAACAACGATGTAATGTCAAGCGCTTTGTGTGGCAACCCTGCTCTCCTTCCTCGCTACTGCCAGTCCCTTTGTAACTTTAATCAGAATATGTCTATCTACACTATCTGCATTATTCCGGCGATAACAGAAGCACAATGCATTTCCTTTCTAACGATCCTGTGTATACTTCTCAATTTTAACGACAGGAGCAACTATAAACCTTGTTCTATGGTAAAATGTGTGCGCTATCACAAATGCATGTTATTCAGCTTTTCTAGGAGCATTTTGTTAGTAGAGAGTGTTTAATGCGATGCATAGTAACCGGTATTTATCTGCGTCTTAACGTACTGTTATACATTTTTTTCCTTACAGTAATTCAGATAACTTGGTTTTTCTGTGCCATTTTATTTTCAAAAACTACTATAATGAAGAGTCGGCTTTGTAACAAAAGCGTGGGATTCTAAGGAATCGTAATAATGACGAGATATAATAACAACATTATGCATAAGAGCATACTGTATATCCTAGTTAGTGAAATATACTGTATAAATCCAAACATAGTAAGACGCAGACGTAATAAATATTAAGGGTGACTTGCCTTGTCATACTGTGCATCCCAGAGGTGATGTGACCTGAAAGGGTCCTCAGGGAAACACTTGCATAAACAAAAAGCAACCCTCTTTTCCACACACTTAAAATGTTATGTCTACGTGTGCATGTTACAGATAGAATCATGATGCTGATGAAGTATTATTTAGTTTTAAGCTTAACAAACCCAAACCATGAACCTCTTAGAACTTATGAAGTCAGGACCTGGTGACTGTTGACTTCATTATGGTGGGAAGGGTTTAATAATAATTCTTATGTCTAGAATAGGTGATTATTACCCTTCCTTGGACATTACACTTGTTTAAAAGGTTCCTGAATTTAGTCAGAGACAGGAGAGAAACCTTGGTGCTTGCAGGATCCATGTCCAACTGTATAAGAAAACCCATTAATAAATACTTATACTTTTAACAGAGTTGGTTGAGTTATTCAGCATTCGTTTGGAAACACCTCATCTTTACTGGAGGAGTCGATCTAGTTCGATTCCCCGAAGTGATGTCTATTATCCCAATATAACATTCCTTCTCGTCTTAGCCATCGAGATTGAATTGGGAAATTGTAGCACCGCATTAAACAGAAGAACATCGCCAAGTTTGACATCTTGGCAGGCGGTATTACACTACACTCAGCGACTGAAAACGCGAAATAACAAGCTTTTCTGTGTGTGGTGTTTTGTTTTGTTTGTTTGTTTGTTTTTTTTCACTTAAGCTTAGGTTCAAGACCTGTATAAGGCCAACCTTGCGACATTACAGAAACGATGTCTAATGGTTAATCAATGGATTTAAAAAGATTTAGTCCATTCCTTGAACCATTTTTTTTACACTGCCTTACCATAATTTTGAGCGTAAGGCGGTTTTTACTACAAGCGTAGCAAAACAGTGCTTTAATATTTAAAACTGTTACTGTGCATTGTTGTGCCGCGTGATAATTCAAAGCATTCAGGCTAGCCTAGCTATGTCTTAAGTCAGTTTTAATATTTTTGTTGCTGTATATGCAAAGACACGGAAACCCAACTTTGTGCTAATTTTGGTAGTGGTTTGTTGGTGAACATTCAAGATTTTTGCCATTTGCATCCAATTTATCTTCTGTTAAAACTGTACGTCTTCACGCGTTTTTCAAAATTTATTCACAAGACGCGAGTTGCAGTCCTGGAAGTAGAAAATTGGACAGGTAACTTCCGAATAAATTCCTTAAGAACACAAAGAGCTAATTCTATTTATAATAGTACTACACACAATTATACGTTGCCTATAGTATTCACGATCTAATGTAGACTGCGACCTACTATGAATTCATGGACAGGAGTGAGGAGTGTAGCCGGCCTTGGCCGAAACGCCAAACCAAGTACTAGCGGTGAGGACATATTTCGGAAGCCTGTTATTTTTATGTAAGTAGTAATATTAGCAAAGATAAAATTCGCGAGATTTGCTAGTTATGACATTATTTTTGCCATAAGATCAATCAAATGAACACACGATGAGTATCTACAATTAGGGCATTCTAAACTATAAATTAAGCACACAAAAGTTTACCAGACGAAAGCACAATATAATATCTTATGTTAAATTAAACATACCAAGAGTATCATAAAAGAAAATACACCGCCTTTACCATAAAATAGTTTGCAGTTATACACATTTTCTGAAATACTGAAATTTGTTAATACTTTCACTAACAATTTGACATTTTCTTGTTTTTACTTATTTTATGTAATAATGTTTATATTAGAATAACTTTTAATTCTTTTAACAATATTTTTGCAGCATTTATTGAAATATTGTGTTAATTTGTAAATGGCAATTGATATTTTGTGTTAACTTATCAAATATATTATTATATATAATATATTAATTAAAAGAATTGGGTAACAATTATATTTAGATAACAATATGCCGTAATGAAATTTTTGTGCCAATAAATTTATGTAATAATTATTTAAGTGTTTGTTATTGTCAGTCCTGGTGGTGTAGTGGCTACCATACTTGCCTCCTAAACCCAAAATCGCGGGTTCGAACCCGGCCAGGACCGATGGATTACGATGGATGGGCGTAAAAATCCTAATTATGGCTTCCTTCGGAAGGGAAGTAAAGCCGTGGGTCCCGTGTCGTATATTTACGGCACGGAAAACAACCTCAAGCCTGAAAGAGAGGCCTCTGAGCAAAATTTGTCGGCCGTTTCACGCCCTGAGTTGAATGGGACGCTGATGACCTGAGATGTTAAAGAGCGTCCGTAAATAAATCTATTATTTGTTATTATCATATAAATATGAAAATAAACACTTTCAACTGTGACATTAATATTTCAGTTCTTTCAGTTGTAATTTCGTGTATTAAAGCATGGAAGTATGTATGAGATTGTGGTTATTTTTGGTCCATGGTTAGATGTTGAGAAAACTCTCTAAGAAAACTTAGATGAAGATCTGAATCTTGCCAGTTCTTCATTTAAAAGACACCTAACAAAAACTACCCCTCTCCCATAAAAAATAAGGAAATTGTCATTGCAAAAGGAGCTAAGCCTGGAAAACAAGTTTCAAAATGAGGGAAATATAAAAAAAAATGTTAAAAAGTTGAGTTTATAAAGGGGGTGTTCTCTCAATAATCTTAATCAATTAACTGTTGATACTACTGGTGTAGGTAGTGGCGTATTTAGGGCATTTCACTTTTGTATTCAGAATAATTAGATAGTAAAAATAAACGTTTTAACAGAAAAAAAGCTAATGCTTTATGAATATTATGAAATGGAAAAATCAATATTAGAAGTGCAGAATCAGGACTAGATCTTGTGTTTTAAACAACGCATTAAATGGTTAAATATTTCAGTTAAATAAATTGAATCCAAAATCCATAATCGATTCAACAGGTTGACATGTGTTTTGGTAGTGATCTGAAAAATTAAAGAAAGCTAACTAAGTATTGTTCCTAAATTCATCGCTAAAACAGTTTACATGGTTAGTATTAGGTTGAAATTAGTGATACTGCGTTTCCAAGGTCAGGTCACAACCTAACAGATTGACTGCCATTAATCTAAAACTGGATTTAACACATAGGTAACTGAATTTACATAATAATAGTAAACTTCAGGACCAGTTTCGTATAATAATTTGGACATCATATTTATATATTCCAAACTCGTAATAAAAATATTTTGATTAAGCATACATTATAAACATAGTGGCATTGTTGCTGCAGAAAAGAAATGCTTTATAAAATTATGCCGGGATAATTTTTAACCAAAGTTAGGCCTAAAACCAGAACCATGGGCATCATTAATCGTGATACCGCCACGGGTGGCCGAGGAAGCGCGAACTCGGAGCCGGAGGTCTGGAGTTCGAATCCCGCCTAGACCATCCTCCCTGATTGAGGTTTTTTCCAGGTTTTCCTCAGTCCTCATAACTAGCAAATGCCGGGGGAGGTACCTTAAATTTTGGCCTGGAACGCTTCCTTCCTTAAAAAAATATTCTATCACAATATATAATTTCATTTCAAGTATCATCACGTCCCTGCCTCAGTATTAAAAACGGGCGTTAAACACTACTCAAAAATTAATCATATGAAAATAACGATTTGAATTAATAAATGACTTTATGACTTTCTGGCGCTATGAATATTTTTTTATAATGGAGTCTTTCCTTCCCCCCACCCTTTTTTCCCCCCATTCATCGCTCCAAAGAAGAAATAAACAGACAGCTCTAGCTATAGCTGAGTAAGATTGCCAGCTTGAAACAATGTATGCCTTGCACATCAACCTCGCTTAATGTTTCTATTCGGGTCTGGCATTTCGCATCTTAACGCAAGGCGAAAGGATTGCTTAAATGCATTAAAAAGTATCTTGATTGTTAATGATATATAAAGCTGCCTGTTTCTAATTTTAGAATACCGGAAGGCATAATTTACTGCATAAAATGCTTGCTGCTTCTGTCAAATATTACTTATTAAAACCATTTTGTATTGGTGATGCATGGTATATGTTTAAGATTAGGTGCAGTCTAGCGGCTTGCTAAATGGAAAATAAGCAAATATAAAATAACATTCAGCTGGAAAAGGCGGAAGAACAAAAAGAATTCCCTAACACCTATATAGTTACACCCATGGATATAGTAATTATAACAGTTATGAAAATACAAATGCGACTGATTCAGAGAACTACCAGATCTCGACAAAAAAGCTTATAAATAGAAATAAATTCAATTATGATATCGCAACGATGATTTTACTAGTGACCTGTTGCCTAGATCAACATGTGGCATATCGCCCACAATAGAAACATTTACTCAAATAAAGCATATAAAAATAGAGGGAACTGAACATGAATTTCCTTATGAAAGTAACACAATAAGTGGACTTTTATGTCATTTCAACGGGGTTTTAATATACCAACTTAGCAAAGAAATCCCACAGAGCTGAATCCAATGGAGATATTGACATCTGCAGTAGATCAAAAGTCTTCGAGACCGGGGCTATAATGACAATTTCATGTGAACACCAGAAAACAAATGTGAAATAATATGTTATTCCCTGCGGTGAAAGTTCGGTTTCCATTACTGATTACAACGACTTAATAAATATAGAACATTTCGAACATTAGTTCGAAAACCAAAACCTTAAGACTGTTAGAAGAGCCAACTGCAATTATTCTAGATAATGTTCTCACCATAGCAGAGCCCTAAACCCTTTTGCTGTAGAAAAGATGAAATGTTGCATTATATGTAGTGAGCAATATTTCAATATCCCATTCCTCAAGTGCATATACTCTATCATCATTTATTAGCACACGAAAAAGAAAAAAGAAAGAAAGAAAGTAAGAAAAGAAAAAAGAAAAAGAAGGATATGCTGTGTATACGAACATAGGTTATCTCTGCAGTTTTAATCCAATAGAGATGATATGGGTTATAAGTAAAGCGTGTACGATCAGTAACAAGATGATAAGTACAGGAAAATGATGTGTGTCAACAAATGACAGCAGGACAGTGGCGAAATCTTGGTAAAAATGTAAGCAAACTGAAAATGAATATAGGGACTGTGTATAGAGACGTGAGTCATTCAGTAACAGATGAAGATTCTCAAGAAGTTAATTATTACGTGGTTTGTGTAAGGCTCACTAGAAAATGCAAAGTATATCTTCACGCTTAATCATATACAAAAGGAGAAAATTAAAATTTGTATAGTTATCTATTTCATTATGATGATCTTCTTAGGACCCGTGGTGCCACGGCGTAGTGCACCATAAAATGTAGAAGAGCTATAACATTTAAACTATGATGATAACTGCAACAATAATACGCCTTCTTTCTGTAGGTAAGTTACATCCTAGCCACGGAAAGCGAGACATGGTGCTGTCAAATACGTTCGTCACCATCCATTTGACACTCGAAGTGCAGGGGAACGAGTAAAACGTATCCACAAGATATGCTTACCTCCGCAACAAAAGACGGTGCAGTGACCTACACATTAACTCTGACGTCACAGGATAGTCAATTGACGGACACTGACCTAAAATAACAAGAAACCGGAAGAGCGAAATAAGAGGAAAAAAGCACAGCAGAAAAAGAAATCAAACTGAATACCTAAGCAGAGTAGAACATTTTTTACAATGATATTAAAAGGGTAATATTTATGAGCGAAATGTGCACGCTAGGAGCATAAACGGAAAACGCATAACATGCAACGTCCGGCTGGCCGAGTTTCATCCATGAAAAATATGAATATAGTCGAGAGTATCTGCGAGTAGCTTTACAAAGTGATAGCAAGCAGCGAAGCAAAAATACCAACCATAATAACGGGAAACTAAATATATTTAAAAGTAACAAAAGTGTACGCAATTCTCTTGCGGCAGCTAAACTTATCAATCTTTGCATTAAGCAATAGTTCTCTTAGTTTGCACTTAAAGAGTTTTCTTTAATACTTGATAGCATGCAATACATTTTATGAGCTAGGAAGACAGTGAAGGAGAAATTTGAAGCTGTTGCTAATCTATGTTGACCTCGATACGCTCAAGTCGGAATTTATTTACATTTTTATATACGTACATAAGTACAGCTGTAATTTGCAAAAAGTTGTTATTATTATTATTATTATTATTATTATTTACTATGAAAATACAATGCATACAGCTATGATAAATTATGTACCTTCATCATTCGCATATCTTCATTTTAAATGTTGATTATAAGTTAGGCTATAAACCATAAGGGATGTCTCTTCAGCATCTCTTTTCCTACTGTGAAGAAAAAGACAATGGCCGCTCATTGGGTTCATATTGTAAGGAGGACAGAGAGAAGAAGGGAATAGATACTAAACATTCTAATATCTTTATGTAAAAATGGAATGAATAGTGTTTAACGCCTGTTTTTGCTACAGAGGCATCACAGGCGATGGACACTGATGACACATGAGAAGAAATGATATATTGGGAAAGGATTTGTTTTTTTAGGAAGGAATCGTTCCAGGTCTCAGTTTAGGGTACCTCCCAGGCATTTGCCTTTGATGAGTATTGAGGTAAAACTGGAAAAAAAAAAAAAAAAAAAAAAAAAATCTGCCAGGGAGGATGGTCCTAGGTATGTATATGTATATCTATATATATATAATATATATATATATATATCTTCCATAATGTCTCATTGCACAAGAGCGATGTTTTCAGTAGTGAGCACCTCCAAGGGTCGACCTGCACGCTTTGCGTCTTCAATACTTTCGCGGCCCATTAGAAAAAGTATGGCCCATTCTTTTACGGTAGAACATGAGGGAAAGGCTTCCCCATATACACCGTCCAATCGCTATTTAATTTCACTTGGAATAAGCCTTCCTTTGTGAAGAACTTCATAACAGCTCGAAAGTTCATTTTGAACATGTCACAATCTTCTATAAATATCTTTTTATGCAACTATATCTGAACAACTGAACACAGCGGAAGTTAAGCTGCAATTATTTACTTAACAGATAAGGTATGATACCTACCAGATAAGGGTTTTGTGAAGGCGATAATCTTTATCGACGAGGTCGGAAGCTTATGGACCTACCCTGGTATGTAATTGCCATATCAAGAAATAGAACATTATGGGGATATTATATAACCAGCTGTTCCCACAGTGAAAATGTTGGTCATTACGTTACACATACGCAGTGACAATAAGGAGCTTACTTTCTGTAGAGCTCTCCATAGTATCCGTTTTGTTTTACCAGTTAGTTTATGTTAAAATTGTACGAATCTCCCATATGGTCATTATTGTTTCAGTTATCTCGTCCCAAAACGCGAAAGAATGTAAATATCAAGAATGAATACTATTTAAATAAAAGCCTAAAACTCATGCTAAACCACCTTTAAGTTCAACTTTTTATTATAGCTGCATTGGCTAAGCAAATAATTTCGTGTTTTGTTTGTGAAGACACTGACGGCACAAGTTGCTCTTTACCTACGTCCATTGATCGTTGTAAAATTAGATTTTCCAGTTCGGTTTTCAACTGTTCCACATTTCTGTGAGCAGCCGAATAAACGATGCACGGGACTTATTTGTAAATATTACTCTGCCATCTGTGAGGTGGGAAACCACAAAACAGACATATGTAATCTGTAATTACTGGCATCGCCGTGCAACCGTTTGCATTTCACTTTCTCCCTCTTTTGTATATGCGCTTACAAACTTGAAATGCCACATATAAAGTTTTTAAAATCTATTATATAATTTTATTTAAAGAGTAAAACGACAGTAGTATGTTTTATAGCATTTTATTCAATACTGGTAAGTGGCAAGGTACTGTTTGTAAACTATTATAAAAGTATTTTCATTGCATTTTTTTCTTTTTGGGAATTTTAAAAGTGTATTAAATTCCGAAAGAAGTATCTATCAGGACTATTTATATTCAGTTGTTGTGCCTTTTAGAACTCACATTGTGGCATTTGTAAACAAAGTAAATATGACTTGTCCAGTTCTTTCTCTATTTTCTTTTCATTTGGCTTAATATTGTCTTTTTACTAATTATCTGTCCATTGTCTAAAAGCAAATATATTAAATTTAAAAAACACTCGCGTATCCTAAACTAATTAGTAGCAGTGACATTAGGGAATGCAGTCATAATTTAATTACTTTTAATTTATCACATCCTTGTTCTAAAAATTAAATTAAATTAGGCAATTAAGGAAGTAGTTTTAACTAATAATTGTTGTAAATGAAATTATAATGCTTCTTTTATGTTAAAAGCTAGCTTATCAATATCTCTTTATATGTTTGACCACCCCACACGTGGCCGAGGTCGTTAAGGCCCGGACTTGTGAGCGGGAGATCTGTGGTTCGAATCCCACCAGGACCGTCCTCCCTACTGGGTTTTTTTTTCAGGTTTTCCTCAGTCCTCATTACTGGCAAATACCGGGGAGGTACCCTAAACTTAGGCCTGAACGCTTCGTTCCTTAAAAACAATTCTTTCCCAATTTATTATTTCATTTCACGTATCATCAGTGTCCACCCCCTGTGATACCTCAGTAGTAAAAACGGGCGTTAAACACTACTAAAAAAACCAACTTTGACCAAATAATGTGCCTCTATCTATAGAGGGGCATGAGAAATCTGGCTCAGGTCTATTCGGCTTAACGTCCCGCAAAGCAAAAAAGGAAAACGAAGGGATATCGCTAACATATGTTTTCACGCATGTGCTTAGCGTCCCTTTTCAATTCTAAAGGCCCCTAAAGATATTGCTTCGCCTACTATATTAACAACATATTACAGTTTCAAAATATACAATTCAAGGTTCCCATGACACAAATTTGAACGTTTTCAAAGAAAGAGACCAAGCTTACAGTAAAGAGCAAAATGCTGCATTATTTGTGATTTTCTTTTAGGATTTATCCAACTTTATCACACTTTTAAACATACTTCACTATCTTAGATGTTACCTTAACTTCTGCAAAGAATACTTTTAAAAATATAATTACTGACAATTAGTAGTGATTCTATAACTTCTCTCTTGACTGGGTTATTTAAGATTTTAACTGCAACAATTTGAATTGACAGCGGAAGCATAATGCTAATTTAATAAAATACGTATATTGAATTCAAAGATTCAACATACCGCAGCAGTGAAGCAATAAATATGTTTTTTGCTGTATTTAAACGCATGTACATTTAAAAGAAATTTAATATACTTGCTGCCAAAGTGGCAAGTACATTTAGACTTTTAGACTTCCATTTCAATGCAATCTTTTCCTATATTAAGAACATTTTATCGTTTTCATTAGTATTTCAATTATTATCAAGATATTAACTCACATATAAAACAGCTGAAGTTGCTGTGAGTATCTCTGGACATCCTGGTCATTTGAGAATGTTGGAGTAAGCAACCTTTTATTGCGTCACCACACATTAGAGCCGCCACTGCTGCTGATACAGCACATTTTACGGCTGAGGAAATTACTTTTGACAGATCATATCACGATAAAATTTTCCTCATTTCCTTGTGGCCCTGAGAAGGTGCTGAAATTACGCTGGTATACGGATAAATCGATAGGAAACTGGGAGGCGACTGAGAAGGAGAGAAAGAGTTAAAACCTGCTCTCCTTCCTTAGTTAAAATACCTGGTCACTCTGGAGTAACCTGACTGAAATTCTTTGTTATAAGGTAGGTAATGAGAAGGGATGGAAGTTCGTACATCCTGACATATGCAGTTAACTACGTCATGTTATACACACCTTATTGTTTACATCAAGATAGAGCTACTTTCACGCGATGTCTTGAATTTTTTATACGAATCTGCAGGACCATAAGTAAAGTAAACAACTTTTAGGCAATGTTATGGTGTCCAGATTCATTCGCTTGTAATGAGTAAAGTTCGGTATTTTATGTAGTTATACATTGGAACAATTACATTTAATATTAATGCTACATATTTTCACATATTTCTGACAGTACTACTTATTTTTAAGATAATTACATTTTCAGTAAATTGCTACCTTAATAATTCGATATATAAATCGTCTTGTCGATAGTAGTTTTCAACTTGAAAGTTCTTGAAAGAACAATTATGAATAGAAACTAAATTAGACAATTAATTGTATTCAACCTCTGTTTAATAATTAAATAATGACATTAAAACATTTAATGTCACAGAAAATGAAAGAACTGGAATCGTTGACGATAACGATAAACAAATCTCCCTCAATAGCGTAAGTGCACAGTTACTTTTAGAACGTAATGTAGTTTTTCTTGTGAAACACCATTCATTCATAACAGTATTGTAGGAAATTATGGGAAACTATCTCTATTATCGGAAAATATGTGAAACTGCTGTAATATGGCAAGTTGATATAAATGGATCCTCTATTCACTGGGCTATACTACGGAAAGACTAACAACCGACGCTTGATTGCAATATTTATTTCGGAAGGTTTAGGCACATTTCTGGCTTCGGTTTGTAGTTATCTTTACCAGCGCTCTCTAAGCATGGATCTGTGTGGTTTACCTCGGCAAGCACGCATTGCCACAAACATTCAGATTGTCGGACATCCCGTTCTATTCCGAATTGCTCTCGAATTTCTACAATGCAATTATTATTAATAATGGCCATTCATACTTTCAAGGGTATACCCTATTTAACAAGTAAGGAATTGGTAGATACGAGTGGAAAGGAGCGGCGTTGTCATACTATTGGTTGCCCTGCTCGCTCATAAACCATTCTGTTGCAACTCAAGTGGCAATAGCAGTCAGGATAATTTACCAACATGCATAATGTACTTAGTAAAATATGTTGATCTTGCCATCGAGAGTTTCCGATGTTACACTAGTAAAACCCTATTTAAAACACTCCCATAGTCAGTACTTTTATTATTTGAAGCTGTCTCTAGTATCAGTTATAGGATATTTTATATAATTAACAAGCATGAATCAGTAATTACGACTGTCTTCAGTTATATTGTGTCTTTCTCATTGAAGAAACTTCAGTGACTCAGTTATCATATGTAAGATGTTATATTGTTTAGAATTAATCAGAGTGTGTATAAACTTTTATTTCAGCTAAATTTATGTAGTATCACAACAATTCGTTCTCTTGCTCGGACCACTGCCAGGCAGGTTGGAAGTCAGACAATAGATGCTAATACGCTCTAGTATGCAAGTGAAGGGATTAGTTACCCCTCAGGCATCGAAGCTACCTAGAGATAGCGTATGAAAACGTCTGATGTACCGTTATGGGAGCTGACCTTAACAGGTGGTCTCTACGAGAAATCCAACTTAAAGCGAATAAAAAATCTTTTAGCTTCAGTAAAGTAGCATAGCGAATACAATGACAGATCAGTGATGTCAACAACAGCCTATGAGTAAGACTGACATAAAGGCGCGAAATCTAACGTCAGTTTTCGACTGTACCGTTAGTTTTGTATCAAATATATGAGTAAAAGACTCCCCCACGGATTGCGCAATTTACGCATGTTGGAATCTTCAGTGTGACAGCTGTGTCGCCCGGCAATCCGAAGAAGAGAGGCAAAGTTCACTGTATAAAGCCAAGCATCGACGAAAATTAATCATCAATTATGACGCAAGTTATTCGACTGAATCTTTGTGCCGCTCTGAAATAGCACCATAGCAGCATCAATTGGCGAGCATAAACCATCTACGTTGCTGCCTATCTTGCATTGCCCTGTAGTTCAACCTGAGACAAAAGCACGCCCAGGTACTCAAATCAAAACAATAATCTCCATCAGCTAACCACGTGATGTTATTTGCTGTCATCTTTCCTATCCAATCCCCTCACTTAGTTCCGGAAAGCTTTAGCTTCCAAAATTTCAGCGGTTGCTATGTTATATTTTGATGTTTTGAAAGAACTTCTATCGCTGACAGAATGCTGAGTGGAACTATGACTTTCAGGGGCGGTGTTCAAATTATCTTCATATGCGAAACAACTATGACTTTCAAGGAGGAATAAAAATAATTCAGTACTTCCGATATATGCACCCCCCCCCGTGTTTTGTATTTAAATACATGTAGGTATATAGCAAAGACAGTGTTTGGGACGTTAACATTTAATTATTTATATTTTATATGTTTACTTATTAATAGAATGATTAGTGTTCTGAAGTATAGGGTTGGGTATACATGCAACACAGTGAGCTAGTTTTTGTAAAGGGACTATACTTCAACTGTCTGTTCATTGACGTTTTAGCCAGGCATAAGGAGTGAGTATGGCCTCGGACAGGTTGGCGCATGTCAACCTGTAACTGAAAATTCAGCGTTGTTATATTTTGACTTACATGATTATTTCAGAACTATTATGTTGTATTGCTCAGTTTATTCCTATGTACCGTAAAATTCAGTGCTGTATTTACAATGAAAATAACAATGATTGCCACACAGGTTAAGTTTTAACCACCAGTGAAAGAAGTATAACTGTGTAGACATGTCCACGTGCAGTCTACGTCACACAGTCAGAGAGGGCTTCTCTACTACCTGCTATGACAATGACCTTTTGGACAACTGCCGGATCATCACTGCATAATGCATTCTAGTGAACTATTTGATTTGATTGATCTTAAAATAGCTAATTATATAAACTATTTTTGTTGCTTTGGTTTATTTATGGAGGCCCTTTAACATATCAGGTCATCAGCTTCTCGTTCAATTCAGGATGTGAAACGAACAATAAATTTTACTCATAGGCCTCTTCTTTCAGGCTTGAGGTTCTTTTTCGTGCCGTAAATGTACGACATGGTACGCAATGTTTTACTTCCCTTCCGAAGGAAGCCACACTTAAGCTTTTTACCCTCGAAAAAAATCCATGGACCCTAGTCAGGATTTAACCGGCGAGGCAAGTACGGTTACCACTAGATCACCAGAACCGACTTGTAAACTAAAAATGACACACTCACACTTTCAATTTTCCTTGTGCCACGCGTGCACTTTGTTCTCTCAAACAGAATACTATGTTTTCTTTAAAGCATAGTAAAGCTCTCTCTTTCCCATAAAACGGAATCTTAAGTGCAATCTTGCCGTGCGCAAGGTCTATTTAAGTGTGGTTCGTTTACCTTTAATGCCTACGTCACATCTTGCCTCGCCTCAACTGAGGCATATAATCAAAACTAGAACACCTTCCATACATGGTACATCTTGTTCCAACTGTAGTAATCTTATTGTTGCTTAAACAGTGGTTTTTGTTTTTAACTAATACATACCTTTTCCAAGTTAGAACATTTATAAGCTCTGGTAAGCACATTTCGCAAAAAATAACAAATTAATGTTTAAAAATGTCATGCGTTCCAATAAAATAAAGATTGGTACTTTTGTTAAACATTTTAGAATATAATATCAATTATTTTATCTATGTACGTTAAAGAATCCCCTCCCCAGAGACGTGCACTCAATTCACTGCCTCTACATTATCGAAAACACAAAAGTGCATTAAAGTTCACACATGCCGCGACTGTGTGGTTTATCAGTAACTTCCATTTGCCGCAGGGACCGCAATAATTCATATTTATTTTAAAATAAAACCGCATACTGAAGCAAATGCAATGGGGAATGTGGATTACTGCGACTACAACAAAATTTTACACATGATCACTTATGTTTCATGATATGTTTACATGTGTGCATTCCAATGATGGACTATAAGAGAACATAAAATAAATGTAAATAAAATAAAGAGCAAGAGGGAGATTAAAACGAGGTCGACAACACAGAGGAGGAGGTGAAGGAGGAGAAGAAGGGAGGTGAAGGGAGAGAGCAGACGGCGTAGGAGAATTCAAAGTGAAGAACGAGGACGATTACACCGAGGAAGAGGAAACTGCAGCTACCATTGGCGGGAGATTGAGAAGAAGAGGTGAAGGTAGAGAGGAGCAGGGAAGGAAGATAACATGCATATTAATTACTAAGAGAGTGTTTTGTTATAGCTACAGAGTTTCAAAATATAGAATGTAAAAACTGTGGTGAAGTGTTGGGAGAAAAATAACACAAGTTAATGGCTAAAGTTAAGTGAACAATATTAAACTTGATAAGGTTTATAAAATGTTTATTTATTAAAAAGTAACTAGTATTAAAATGTTATTAATAATAATAATATATACATAAACTTAAGGGAAGCTAAATTACAGAATAATTTAAGTATTAGGGTAGAAATTGTACAGTATACGGTTAAGTTTTATACATAATTAACAAGAGTTGCATTAAAGTTACATAACTAATTTGCGATACAGAAGAAAAGCAATTTAAGATAAGTTATAATTGTACAGGATACCAGTAGGTACACATTTTTGCTGGAAACTGACGGAACACTTTTAGCTTTAATTTAGTAAGTAAATAATAGTGTGAATTTGCATTGCTATTTTAGGTTTAATAGCTGGTTACCAGTTGTAGGTCACTGCAGGCTTTAAACATGTATGGGGATTTATAATTTAATTTAGTTTATTTATATGTTTTATTATATATGTTAAAGTAGATATCCTTATAGTACTTTTTCTTTTGTTCTCCCTTTATTTATTTTTATCTATTTTTATTATAATTATTTAATCCCTTTTTATTTTAGTTAGTTTTTAGATTTAGATAAATCTGAACAATAATAATGTAACAAATATAAGCACGTAATTTTACAATAAAAAAGAAAACTTCTGGAATATACGTTCCGGTATAGGAAACAAGGTACCGGAATTTAATATTACAGATCTTTTATTTTGTTTTATTTTTTATAAGCGAACATACATTTATAAATATCTCATTTAGGTTTAAGCTGAACTCTTTATAAAAATTCTAGGGGTTAATTTACAGTAGATTTCGTTTCATCAGGAAATTGAGGTAGAATTGTGATTCAGAAATTAAAAGCTCTCTTTATTTAGAGACTAAGGATATCAATTTAGGTAGAATCAAAACAGTCTCAGCAACTTTATACGTTAAAGAACTTGACAGATAGTGCATATAACAAATGATTGGCTGCAGTCTATATTAAAATATCTGCTTTCTTTTTAATGCAATAATTCCTGTAATAGCATATTGTACAACAAAAAGCAACAGAACAGTGATTTTTCATAATTATATTCTTTAAAATATGATATATTTAGTATTGGATAATTTTTTCTGATATTGTAAAAGTACCACTTTAATTATTTTCGCCGTAGAGTGAACCTCTGCAAAGCTTAAGTTAATTGTGCAGAAATTATTTCAGGCAAAGTTATATTTTTAAAAGTAGCAATAGCTATTTGTCTAAGAAAATCAATGTTATTATGTAAGTATTATTATTACAAATGTATAAAAAATTATTTTGTTCCTAGATTAACATGTTTTACAGACTAAGTACATCTGGATTAGTAAGATACAAATTTAAGTTATCATTTAGATATTTAAACATTGGCGTAAAAATAATATTCTCGAAAATTTAAAAATTAAGAAATAAATCTTCTAATAAACATTTTATTTTCGTTTCAGTGACAACAAACAATATCTAAATAATGTACATCTTGAGTTTTTAGCAATAGATATATGCATTGTAGACTTTATCATTATGTTTTATCTATCTGGTCTTTGATAGCTTAGGGAAATTTTCAAATTTCGTCGTTTCAGTGACAACAAACAATATCTAAATAATGTACATCTTGAGTTTTTAGCAATAGATATATGCATTGTAGACTTTATCATTATGTTTTATCTATCTGGTCTTTGATAGCTTAGGGAAATTTTCAAATTTCGTCGTTTCAGTGACAACAAACAATATCTAAATAATGTACATCTTGAGTTTTTAGCAATAGATATATGCATTGTAGACTTTATCATTATGTTTTATCTATCTGGTCTTTGATAGCTTAGGGAAATTTTCAAATTTCCTTATGCTTTTTATGCATCTAGTAGGCATTTATATTTAGGAATGGTAAACTTTTAAAGACTACACTCTGGTAAACATTAATACTATAAATATGTAAAACACATTATTATAATTATATTTCCTTTAATTTTTACTGATGCAATTATAATTGTACATCATCATTAAAACATTACTTGACAATCGTATGAGATCTTCTGGTTAAGGTTTTTTCCGGAGTTTCTATTTACCCTATAAGGGTATAGCTCGGTTTGTTTACAGTCCTCATGAGGTAAAGGGAAACACAGATTAGTAGTGCGGATCAAAACCCCCAAGCTTTCCAGAGATAATGGAGAGAAGGCATAAAGTGCACAACACATAAGTATTTATTGTATCAATGTGTTTAACTACTGCATGTTAATTCTTTGAAACGGCTATCAAATAAAAGCTAATAAAATGTATAATAATTCACAGTTTATTTTAAAGAGAATGAATGTGTTATCTTTATTATGGATTATACAACTTTAATAGAAAAGAATTTTCTTCTTCATATGAAGGGCACAAAAGCATAACAATAACATTCAACTTTTTCATTTTGTTTTACGGGAATGTAATTTGGAGTTTTAAAACGCTACAAAATTAAGCACATTAGATAGAAATATAGAAATATTTTATTCTAGAATATTTCTTAAGGTAGTTTTCTAACAGACGCTTCTTTTGCAATTATTGTCATGTGTTATTTGTTCATCTTAAAAATAAAAAGTAAAAGTGCACATACTTGTAGGTAAAAACAATCACAGTCCACTAATTATATTATGTAATGTACCGAATTACACTATATATTTGCCGAGGAAAATATAAACAATTAATGAAACACTAAAGAAAACAATCGTTCAATCAAAATAACTCATTGCCTATTACTGATAACGTTGAAAAAAAAAACAGCTGAGCATTTTCAGAACAGAATCTATTCAGGCATTGTAAGTCATCATATTTTGCCTTGGAAAAGTTTAATTAAACTTATTCATCAGTCTGTGTATGGCTCATTTTGTCAACAATAACATGGGATTCCTAGGGGCCATTGTTGATCCACTGGTTAGTTCTAGAAGAGTTTTATCAGCTACAACTTCTCTTTATTGAACATGTCTTTCGGTATTCTTTATTAAGAAACGAACACCACCATTTAAAATTATCCCGGGAACACTCAATGATATTGAAGGGAAATGGTTTCACTCAGCATATTCTGATGTGTTCATTTCAATCGATGGGTTTTAAATGCTCTTGATTTCTAAGGATAAACTTTAAACCCGGATCTTCACGCTGAAGTCCAGCGCATGCACAGTGCAACAGGAGTCAGAACACGCCGAGAGGTACATAGCAACCAGTTCTGCAGAAATCGATATGACGCAGGATACAGTGTTTACGGATAGTCTGTAAAGCGCCGAAATTGTATACAACTTCCCAATCTGCCTCTCTTTACACACAGAAGTGAATGTTCAGTAGACATTTCTCCATTTCCTTCGGATCCGCCGCTTTTGTAACTGCTGAGAAAGGCTTAAAGGAGCATAGCTCGTTTATCACCCAACAAGAGATTCGTTATGAGGTGAAAGAGAGTTTTCTACTGTAACCAATAAACTCCTTCACTGCAAGTATAGAAAAACTTGCTGACCGTTGGCACCTCTGCCAAGTGAGAGCCACTATTTCCAAGCTCAGTAGTTAAGTAACAGACGTGTTCCTAGTCTTTGATAGATTTCACTTACTATTAGTGACAACCACTTGCGGGTTTCTGCACTGAATTGTCAAATCAAAAGGTTGCATTCATTTGTAATCCCTTGAAAATCAGCTTCTCTAGTTACCAATTATTAGGTATATTTAAATGCAGATTACACCAACCCAGGACTCTGTAGATCCATCTTGTTGTAAAATATTTTTCTATAAATGCAAAAACTTGCAGCTAATTTGTTGCATTAACAATAGTCTCTTGGGGAGGAGAAAAAAAAAAAAAAAAGAGGAAAGACCCAATGATACTTCTCATTTACCTTAAGATTATCTCTTTCAATTTCAAAAACCGCACAGGATTCTCTGATCTCCTAATGCAAACATTTGATTTATAAACCTTTCTGGACAACTGAAATGTAAACTCGACAGAAAAAACAATGTGATCCAAATATCTTACTTTGTGTTGTACCTCCATTTTTCTGAATAAACAAACACATAACGTTGCTATAGAAACGAAAGTCATCTAACGCAGTGTACAGAAAATGATTGAGTTGAAAATTGAAATGTTAGTTATTATCTCTAAGAGCTTTTGAGTTATTAATAAGTGAAATCTGTCAGAGATTTAGTATGCAATTTGTATATTGTAAACTGTACGTTAGATCTATATACAGGGCGTTTTACGGTTATCGAAATTGTGGGAAAGCGGTTTTATTAATTTTCAAGTAGACCTCTCACTTAGATGTTTAGTGTCTCCATATGTCAAAAATAATGCTTCTATTCCCCAAAAATTCTCTTCAATGGAATAAAGATAAAACAAATGACTGTAACTCGAAACATTTGCATGCCTATAACGTTATTGTTACGTTTGGTAGTTATAGAGGTATTATCAAGGTAGATGCAATACCGAGATGATAACACTTTGGACTCGCATTTGTAAGTCATGGGTCTAACCCTTGGAGCCCGCCATACTGACCATGGATTTTTTCGTTGCTTCCCCATGTTACTTAGGTTTTCCTTTCCCCGAATTTTCTGTTCTCCCGTTTCATACAATTTCATTCCACCAGTTCTGTTACAGGATCGAAAGTTCCAGACAGATGGACTGGCGCTGTGTGCAGTGTGACGTTGGCTAGCACTTTGAAAAGGTTTCTGTCCCAGCATTTTTACGGAAGCGGGCTGGAACTGCTTTTAAGGGAACTCCGCCGGCATCGGGGTGGAAAAATTGGTCTCCTGTGTCTCCCTCGTCTTATCCCTTCCTCCCGAAGGTGCCACCTGAAGGCGTAGGCCCAAATGCTACCTCTTGAACAAGACTCCAGTTCCGAAATTGTGTTTTCAGGGTTGTCTTTGCACTTAAATGAGTTGACAGCGTACTGTGACTTCCAATTTGAAGTTCACAGGATAATGCCAAGCAAGGAATGGACTTGGTGATAGGCTGGGACAAATATAATTCAACCACTTTATTGCAACCGTTTCGGGTACACAACCGTTTTAGAATGAAACAGACGCTGTAGCTGTAGCTGTAGCACGGCTCTACTATTTCGTTATTCATCAGTGTAAACGAGGTAACTGATCAAGAAACATTTCACAACTTGTGTGCATACAAAACCGTTGTCCGCATTCATTTTATGTGTGCATTCTTACTGAGCTTACCGGTACACAGCTGGCTAGATGAATAAAATGTGGTTATTACGGTTATGTGCAGTTGCTATCGCTTTGCCGGCTCATTTTGTGTGGAGCACTGGAACGAAAATAGTACTTTCTCTAAAGACAGTCAGTCATATGTGCACTCAGTGATTGTTAAGTTGCAAGATGCAATTTGTGTGGGCTACATGTATATTACCGTTCTACATTTAAAACTTATGTACATAAGCGCTCAGTTTACTCCCAGCACATGTTCAGGGGCAAACGCTCGAAATATTGGGTTTTCAGTGCTTTTTAATACGACTTTAGTGTGAAATTTTAATGTGAACGTTTTATATTACATTCTAAGCGTTTTATGAGTAATATATATATATATATATATATAATTAATAAAAAAGGAAATATAAATATATAAGCAGAAGTAAGTTCTACAGTAGATGCAATTAATTCCAACACTGCCCGCAGTAGTTAGTTACAAAGTTAAAGCCAAAAAGAAAATGAGGTGGTCACATAAATTCCAGTAACCAAAAAAGTCAACAACTGTAGTAATGCTGTACCGCCACGAGTGGCCGAGGTCGTTAAGGCGCTGACTCTTGAGCGCGTTCTTCGAATCCCGCCAGGACCGTCCTCCCTGACTGAGATTTTTACCAGGTTTTACTCAGTCTTCATAACTGGCAAATGCCGGGGAGATACCCTAAACCTAGGCCGGGAATATTTCCTTCCTTAAAAAAAAGGCTTTCCCAATTTATCAATTCTTCTCACGTATCATCAGTGTTCACCGCCTGTGGTACCTGAGTAGTAAAAACGGGCGTTAAACACCATTAAAAAAAGGGTAATGCTGTTGTTTCTAGCAAAATTTATAAGAGTAAGACACAAAAAAAAAATATTTCAAGATAAATTCCAAGAAAAATGGATAAGCTACTGCTCCGTTTATTTATCAGCCATTTTCTCTTGCTGAAGGTGATGGTTTCACTAATTTTATATTAGCTCTCAACGCATAATGTGGGGGGGAGGGAAATGGTTGCATATTTTTACGGATAGTGTCAAAATATTGCATTACAAAGAATAAAAAGTGTCCATATAAAAGACTGGATATCTAGTGCTAAAGAAATTTTCACAGGCCATTACTGGTTACCTGATTTTTAATTTGAATCGGCCCTTCTCGACTAAAGGGACAATAAAAATGTCATTGTTAATGAGCTGGACGGGAAACAGTTTAATTCCTGCAGTTCTGTTAAGAACAATAAAGCCTGTTCAGGACACAGTTAAACACATAGTAGCTACAGTAGAAAAAATATTTGAAGTTTCAGGCTGGAAAATCGCAGGCAACTGTTAGAACTCCACTCGTTTTTACTTTGCTTTAAGATTCTGTGAATAGTTCGTTATTTCCGGTTTATGTAGACATTCCCACACTATAAGTGGAGAATATTGTGGCGTTGGCATTGGATGACAATGTTTACATAATAATGGTATGCAGATGAAAAGACGTTTGTTCACACATTATTGCTTAGAAGGAGAAAGAGATATGATAAAGATAAACAGTTTGTGGGAAACGCTGAGATAGCAGTATGTAACACTTGCCGTTACAAGCTGGATCAAATACTAGTACTGCAAAGAATCTCTTGCTGCTAGCCTCCGTGCCGGCGGAGAGAGCCGAAAGTGTTGAGCTATCAGATAATAGCTCCTAGAAAATAACGCTTCAGAATCAACGGTGCAATAGTGCAGGCCGTTAGAGCATCACACTACTCTTGTGAAGATACAACTGTGGGTTCGAATGCTAACATCTCTGCGAGTTTTTTTTTTTTTTTTTTTTTTTTAAATATATTTCCTGCCGGAGTTAAAGGACATTTGCCACAATTGCAATGATTTACTCGCTAAACCACTAGGTCCACCGGTTTTTAGGATTTGTCCGAGATTAGCCAGCAGATTAGGTAAGTATGTGTGTATATACATATATATATATACATATATATAGTATATGTACTCGCTTCGGCGGTACATATACTAAAATTGGAACGATACAGAGAAGATTAGCATGGCCCCTGCGCAAGGATGACACGCAAAATCGTGAAGCGTTCCACATTTTTGCAGTTTCAAATGTGACTCTTTCTCTGTGTTTTATCTTTATCTACTTTTATTATTAGTGTTAATTTATATATATATATGCATTATTGCGAATTAGGATAAGAGCACATTTCCCACCGTTTCAATATTTCATCCGCCTAATGGAGACTAGCAGCAAGAGATTCTTTTCAGCAGCTCGATTTGATCCAGCTTGTAACGCCAAAGTGAGTATGACAGGGTAACGGGAGAGATGGCGTGTTTGGAAGAGTCATCAAGAGTTGGAGTTGGGAGACTGCTGTGTGACGTGGCCATGCCATCGGCCGCATCCATCATCGGGGCAAGAGATAAAGATAAGAATAAAAAGTAATATTTACAGGGTTTTCTTTAAAAGTAAATTCTGGAAAGTTGTTATTCATAGCTGATGTTTTGATTATGGCAACCTATGCCCCATTGTTCCAATCTCGTGATCCGGTACGTTGTGGTGATTTTGAGGAAATATTAGAAGTTAATTTGCAAAGTGGACAGGGCTCGAAACCTGGACCGCCATAATATGAGCTGTGCATAGCTTTGAAACATTTGAACTTACTTGTTAATATGAGCGCTGAAGGGAAACCAAACAAATGTTTGTGGAAATCTTTTAAAACAGCTGTTGCTTTCGACAACGTTGAACATGACACAGCGCAAAGAGTTTCAAATGTCGAACGAAGCAAATTATTGTACTGTGTACTTTCACGTTTTCTTCACAGTTAGCAAAAGGAAGCATCAAGCAAAATATCACGGAACTTGTCATAATGTGTTCAGCAAGATGACGAGAGGTGATTGGTTATTGACATTCCAGAAATGACGTTAGGCCATGCTGGTAATGCTGAGAAAAATGAATTTTCAAAGGTAACAGATAAAATTATACGATCGAAAGCTACCAATTCAAGGAATTGTGAAATTTTTATTCAGAATTACATTAGAAGAGAGTGATATTATTAAAGCATGGTTTATTATACAGAAGAAATGTAAGTGAAAAGAATCATGGTATTTCAAAATGCAGGAAAGTTTACAGCAGATAAGTTTAGGAAAAGTATGGATAAATAGGGAATACCAAAACAGAGGATTTTGGAAAGAAATAAGTCTAAGATTGGAAGATATCGAACGACAAGAAATATTTAGTAGTTTGGGTGAAAAGACTTAATTGAAATTTTATAGGGAAATTAAAATAGTATAGGATAGGGAAAAATTATAGAACAATGTGATACGGCAGATAGGGAACGGTTTGCTTGATATAAAATTGGAGTTATGTATTTAAAAGCATTAAGATATGATAATGGAATAGGAAATTGATTAATAAACGGAGAAAACAAAAGAGATTTTTATTGTTTGATATTTTGTAATTGAACAAAGTTATGGAGAGAAAAGTTTTGGAATAAAGATGGGGAAATTTAATTAGGAAGATTTTAAGTGTAAAATGAGAGAAGGATACAAAAATGATAGGGAACTATTTCGGTAAATTTAGAGAGAAATGGATAAGAATGACGATGGGGAGGATGGAAGGAAATATAATCTTAGAAGTATAATAAATGAAGGATATTACAGAGTATGATGGCCACCAATGCACTAATAACCTGGAGTTGTGTGCGGGGGACCAGATGTTAATAAGGAAGCTAGCAAAATTAATAATTGTAGTGGATTATTGTACAAATTGAAATATGTAATTTTATTGTAATCTTGTTGTGTTTGGTGGAAATACATTCAATTTAAGGACCATCACAGAGATACCTGGAAAATGAAGCCATAACGTGAGACCGGATCCTCTTTTTAGTAAATTGCTTTAGAAATATTTTCACATATAGTGACTTAAGTGCCAAGTAAAAGAATATTTTTCAAGGGTGAACTCATAATAAGTAATCGCCATACTCCTTCTAAACAAAAAGTTTCGCCAGTTAATATTTGTTAATGCAAATAAAATGTACATAAATCCATAAATAAATGCACTTCATTTGGGAATTCAATCATGCAACGTTGTTCCTTTATTGATGTTTACATTTTAGTAAATTGGCCACATATTAGTTATTACAATGGATAGCCTGAAGATTTGAAGTACTGTCAAAACAAAACATGAGTTAAGTCATATCTGCAGCAATAACAGTTCCTTTGCAACTGTTTTATAGGAAGGTAGTCTTTTCAAGGCAACCATTGTATAAACACAACTACTTTGTGATAAATACGGACAGGAATTATATTATGTAATGATCCATTTGATATGTATGTATTTATGCATTGAAAATTTGCGCGCGCGTCCATATAAAGAGGATTAAGACATCATATTGACATAAAATAAAAACTTTCAACGCAGTTTTATGAATCTGCGTGAATAAAACGATTGTGGAAACCATATGAATTGTTTACTCATAAAAATTTATCTTTAATATTGAAGAGTTAGGATATATTTTCCTTAAAATGAGAGAAAAAAATGGTTCTCATATTTTTCAGTTTCCACATTTCACTCTCGCTCTCTCCATCTGACATGAACTTATGGGTGCATATAAAAATTACACTTTTATCTCCTTTTAGTGGTATTTCACTAGACAGTTCGGAACGATTCCTTGCTAAGCTTTCTTCAATTTCATTCATTTAATAATATATTATTTTTTATTATTTTTGAAATAGTACTATGTATTTTTTCCTTCACTACATTGCCAATACTTCCAGGAACCGACTTTAATTTTAAGATAGTGATTTTGAAGTACATTAACGACTGGCACAACTTAATGTTGTTGTTTCTAAAGAAGTAATAGCGGAAGGAAGAAAAATAAGTGTAAAGATATTGGAGCCGACAAAAAATTTGGAAACAAGAGCTATTTGTAGCTTCAAGTTGTTCTATCGCAAGGTAAAATGGGGTGGTTGGTTCATTTTTAAGGAGAAATCCAGATTTAAAATTTGCAATAATTCTCTGTCTTCTGTTTCGTCGATTGACTTAAACAGTATTATTATTCTAATATTTATAATTTTTACGATTGGTCCAGTACTAAGTTACTGCACAATAAAATTTCGGAGGGTGGATTTGGTGATTTTCCACAATGTCTGCCGCTAAAACGCTTCGCACATATCACAGGAGCTCAAAATTCACCTAACAATTTTGGCACAAGGATACTTATTCTTTGTGTTTATTTGTATTCAAATGTGGAAGCACTAGAAAACCCTTGTCACAACTAACTGTTTTTTTCACAAACTCCGCAATAAAAATTATGCCGTCTGCAGTTAACAAATCTGCTTCAAACTCGCATTGATACCCCTGTAGCCTAACTTTGTCGCTCATTTTTACTTTTGGCATGATTTCACCAAAACAACATCTTCACCATATACAAGCACTCCAGAACTGAATTTCTTGAGCTGAAGCTTCAACTGGGGAACGGTTGCGAATATTTTTGGAACTAAATTTCTAAAATGATTAACGGTAGAACATTTGAAAAAAAATCATTGTATAAATTAGTGGGATACATTTTTATAAATCTTAAGAGATGCCAAAATATAAAAGTAAACTAAATTTAATAATACAAACATCATACTAGAATTCAGTTGCGAGAACTCCTTAACAGTCCCCTTCACACTGTGACTGACTCGATGGCACATATTATTCGGAATATATTTGTAAAACAAATATGAAGATAAAATAAATAAAATGTTTATAAAATTTTCATATAAAACAAGAAAATATGCAGTAAACTTTGCAAACTGCTGAAATATAATGCTTATTAATAAAACAAGCAGAATAGGTAACATAAATATTGTTTAAAATTTAGCAATTGACTCATATACCAAGTGAGCGTACTTTTTAACATTAGAAAAGAAATATGCATTTCCATTTAAATCTGTCCCTAGTTAATACACATGCTACCGGTTTTCCTGTTAAGATTGCTATTTGCAATGAATATTAACAAGTCACAAGGTCAAAATTCCTACAAACTTGACATCTATCTACCAAAACGTGTGTTCACTCATGGAGCATTCAGCTGTTTGCGGTCAGCAAAAAATCGTCAACACAGATAATTCCGAAAGTCACGAGGGCTTTTTTAAAAAATGGTTTATATTCTTTTATAATTTCATTGTTTTTGAACTTATACCAATAAATTACTTTGTACAGTTTAGGTATTCCTCCTCTAATATATATATATATATATATATATATATATATATATATATATGACTTGTCTAGCTTCTTGCCATTGAAGAACTCGCAGTAGTTCGAAATATAGCAATTTCAAGTGTGACTCTTTCTCTGTGTTTTATCTTTATCTACTTTTATTTTTAGTATATATATATATATATATATATATATACAAAGTATTGTTCTATATGAACCAGCAAAACATTCTGTTTAGCGGCACTGCAATCTACCTCAAGCTTCTGACGTATAGTAACAAACGTTAAACCTTATTTGTGTTGTCAACACTTGGCATTATAAAATTCAGCTGCAACATTAGATAATGTGTTTAGAGTGAAAGCGTTAGAGGAAAACTTGAGCCATTTTTGGCACAATTCCATTTATGTATGATATTCTTTGAGAGGACAGAGATGGGAGTATTAGTAACATAAAGAGGATTAAGTAAGAGGATTAAAGTCCACCTCACACCGCAGTGCCGGCCGGCCGGCCGGGCACCTGGTAAAAGGCACTAAATTACACGTGCGGGCTTAGGAAGTCTTCTGGCTCATTTTCTGTAGAGACTCCGTTGGGAAATAACTTCAGTCGGCTGTTGTTGCTGCATTGCGTTTGGCTTAAATAATAATTTTACATTTCAAATAACGGTGCATATCATTTACTCGGAATGTATTCTTACCAACCTATTTCTTTGCATTTTCTTGCAATGTACTGAACATTTGCGGTAAAGAGTTCACATAATCGCTGCAAGAGCTGTTTTCATTTACTTGATAATTTTTTTTTATATTTAGTAATTAACGGGCATTTAATTTCATACAACTTATTTTTTGATAACTTATTCATTGATCTCTGTACCCTCTCCTTTATTCATTTTCAATCAGCCAATGACTACCAAAGATTTATGAATAGGCCTTGAAGAAACCTGGAACCAGTTATTCCTATAGCATTAAAGTCAAAAGCATATTTACCATGCTTAGGTATTAAATAAATATATTCGTTTTACCTATGCTAGATGTTTATTGAAATATACATTTAGATTAGCACTCAAAAGTATTTTATATTTGAGAGTGTTTTTCTGTGTGCAGGATTGTTCAACTGTTACACGAGAGCAGCCACTATGCCTTTGGCGGGAGCTGGAAGCAGGCTGCTACATTCAACGTGTTGTGCGCATGTTCTCCTCTTGATGGAGAAATTAGATCTTAATTTAAACTTGTTGACCAGTGATACAATGAGTGAAGTTGTCTATAGCTAAGATCACAGCTAGGAGAGAAAAACTGAACTGATGGATTGTTTAATTAAAAGAAGATTTTGCCTCTTTTTACCTCCACTTCCTGCCATTACTCATCGGGGTATCTGGTTGTTGCTGCTGGAAAATATCTCAACAAGAACAACTACATGGGAGTAAAATGCTGAATCAAAGGGTTATGGTGAAGCAGTGTTGTTTTACCGGGTCTGAATATATTTGTTTAAAATAATGGATTGTTTTATAGAACCGTTTCAGTCAATAGTTGCAGCTTCTCAAGGTCTTTACAGATTAAAGTTCCAAGATCTAATGACAGGTGTGTACTAATTTTGAGTATATTGCATGACATGCTTGAAATTACAGCAGGTGAAATTACTTTGTGAATGCATTTATGCTGGCGGCTCGGCCTATGAGAGGCTCGTCTAATCGCTGACCAATGAGGTAACAAAAGCACATTAACATCAGAGGCATGACATCATCGACATTGCAACAGTCAACAGTTAACAGAAAGTATGTAGTAGCAATATGTGTGCAAGAGAAGACGTAGAAAGAAGGCATTCTAGAAGAAGTAAATAGTGGAACTAGGGTTGGCTCCATCGATTTCATTGACAGGGATAGCGCACATAATGAAATGGAAATCGACAGAGAAGAGGAACAGGAAGAATATGATGATGATGCTCTTGGAGTTCAACTATTGGAGGTGACCACCGAGTGACAGAATCTGGCAACAGCGCGCTGGCCCGGCGCAAGATAATTTCTCGCCTACTACAGTTGTGTGCAGTGGGGGGAGGGGGGAAACCTCCCTAAATAACTAAATGGAGTATATGTTGCTACATACTTTTGGAAGCAAGTGCAGGATCCTATGCTTCACTTGCTTCGGTGTACTAACTGAACTACGATAGAAAGATTCTCAAACATGATGTGTCATTAGGGGAGATTTCTATGTATATTTTAATGTTGAACGATGAAGAAATTAGATACTCCGTCAGAAATCCCTTTTTGGAAGATGCAGCATTCATTTGATATCAATAAGATGAATTTTGTACAACCGTACAGTCTCTCTGACAAACACACACACACACACACACACACAAAGAGAGAGATGTTAATAGGCGGCTTGTTTAAAATCAACAATCAACAACGTTCAAAATGCACATGAAATTTTGATGCTTGTTCAAAACTTTTTACGTTAAATTTGTTTGTGTTTCCTTTCGTATCGCCTTCTTTTCCACGAGAGCTGTGTAAAATACTGCTATTGACCACCTGCTTGGTCTAGCAATTGGCGATGCCTACTGCTGGCCGGGAGGCCCAGATTCGATTCCCGGTATCTACTTAGGAATTTTTCTAAGTTAGGAAGGTCCACCCACCTCGTGAGGACTATTGGGATGCTGTCTGATGGAGAGGTGGCACTCTTCGATTACTAAAGCCGCATGATAGACGACCTGCTGATTACATGCCTTCCTGCAATTGCCTTATATCAATGAAGTCGTAAGACGGAGATAGAGGATGCAGAGGTCACTGCGGCAGGCCAAGGCTCACTGTAGCGGCAAATGAGAATAAGAAGAGTGAATTCTACTTATATACTTTCATTAAACTTTAATACTGATTTCGTTATGGTTTTAAAAACAGGCTATGCAAATAATATAACCTTCTTATAATTTAAAATTGACTTGTTATATATTTACATTTAATATCATCATAAAGTATAATTACTCGAACGTAAAAACATACTTTTTCGTAAATAAACACGTTATTTGTTTACATTCACCACCTCCAAGCAAACGTCAGTATCTTTGCATTAATTTCCACCTCTAAGGCGTTGTTTTGTTAGGTTTTGTACTATGATGACAAATTCACAATGAGAAAATATGATATGATATGATATGATAATCTTAATACATTTACGTACTAGTTAGAAATGCTAGTGAAACTACAAAATGTTCCCAAAATTCAAGTATCGGACAAACCTTAATGACATCACCCCTTCTAATCGAATTTCGAGCGTCTGTTGTTACCCATTTCATTTAAACAGTAACCACTGCTACGAGATGCCTGGTACCTTTCGTATACCAAAGATTGAGCAGAAACTATATTTCTTGTTTGCCACAGTATTGAAAATATATAGACATATATGAGGATGTCTTAATTAATAAATAAATTTATTTATTTTATATTCCAAACTCGATCTCAATTAGCAGCAAATATTTACTAAAAGGAATTTCAGAGATGTTACAACGATGTATTGCGAGTCATCACCTCATCTGTGAGTACACTAATGCACTTTAAATTTGAATTTTGTTGCTATGGCTGAATTGGTTTTCTCGCAACATCGTCGATTATTAATCACGTCAACCAGCATTCACTGTCTTATTGCGCAGTCATCTTTCTGCACCATTTCTTCAATTTTAATATTTTTTTCTAAAGACAAAGGTTCTTTACAGACTCATGGCAAGTATACTATATCCAAATTTTCCTTCGCACTAAGAAAACCATAAAAAATATTTTAAATTGTAACACTGAGGATTGAACTCAGAATCTCATACATAGCAGTAAATGGGTCAATTTGCTTGATTGTAATAATTTAATTTTGCCGGTAACTGAATTAAAAAAGTAACAAAATGTACCGCCATTTTAGAAACATATATATAGCATACGCACATTTTATGAGTTCTGCAGTGATTAAATTTATTGCGATGTTAATTAAAAGTGTTTTTATGCTATGGAAAATGTGGATGAAATACCTTGCTTCACAGAGTTAGCCAGGAGCATGGACTACGTAGGCAGTACAGCAGTTCATATCATAAAAAGGATAAAAAAGAGATCCAGTTACACAAACTAGAGCGCCCCATCAATTATTTATATTACACAATAGTGCCATGGAGTAGAGAGAAGTGCATTACATGTAACTGATCTGAGTCTCTGTTTATTTATTCGTTTATTTGTAACTGTTGCTAGTTATATTCCTTTTCCTTTTCATACACATACGACCAGAGTTACGTATACACAGATCTGTAAATATCAATAGTCCAGTTTATTGATGACTTCTGAATCGCAATTTCCCATCTTTATTGTTTCTTGAAGCTTATTGAAGTCCAGATTCCAATTTATTGAATACCCTCACCTCAACTGTTTTCGCTCTGAAATTGTTCCGAAGTTTGGCGAGAAACTTATTGAAAATTTTAAGGAGAACCACAAAATATATTATAGAAACAAAACTATAGTATACAAATTGAATATAGAAGGAATAAATAAATAATAAAACAGATAAATATAAAAAACTCATTTCATCGCAAAGAAAAAATGGAACATTAAATATCAAAGCTGATAAATCATTTTAGTTAAAAATGAAAGTGATAAAACAATGAGATTAAAAATATATATACTCAGCAAAGACGATAAAGACGTAAAGTTAGAAGAATAGGAAAAACCTGCCACTTCAAATTTATTACACGTTACCCTTTAGGTACTAGAGATACATTACATTAAAAATATATGTACGGCACTCTCATTTTAAGTGTAAAATACTGATAAAATGTGACCTTAGCTATATCTATAAATACTTTATGAAAAATTGTTGTTACAACATTAAATAGACAGTTCGATGTGAATATATTTATTGATATATCGGTAGTTCTATTTACCGAATCTTTCGTGCATAATTTATTTGCTATGTAAACAATTGCTATATTTTTGGTTTTCTAGGTGATTAAAATTGAGTTTTTTTATATATACAGAAATAATTCTAATTGATTACATTTTCTTCATTTTCTATGCAATCCGAAAAATTCCATTACAAGAGAAATGGTATTTTTTGCCATACCTTCATCCTAGATGTGTATATGTCTATTAGTTTGTTCTTGTACAAATGGCAACAGCCTCATTGGTGCTGTGTGCAGCAGCTGTGAGTTTGTGTTTATAAATATCTAGCACAGCATATGCGACGAAGGTATTCAATTCATCAACTGTCTTAAATATCCTCAGCAATCTTTCATTTATATAGCCCCACTAGAATTTTTGCTTATTTTAACAATTTGTTTTGAATTGGTTAGATAATTGAGTAATGTTCAAATGTTTTATTTTATTTGTTTCTAGATTTCTAGATATTCTGGAAATGACTCACATTGTATAGGTCAGCTCTTAAAAACCATTTTGTGTATGAAACCCCACAAAGAATGCTTAAAAACTGCATCCCAATTCATAATAACGTTAAATAAACTGAACAGCATCATTCCAGAGAAACATTTACTTGCGATGAAAATCAATAATTCAACCATAGCAACGATAGAGATTTTTTTTATTGGTTTATTTGCGGACGCTCTTTAACATCTCAGGTCATCAGCGTCCCATTCAACTCAGGGCGTGAAACGGCCGACACATTTTGCTCAGAGGTCTCTCTTTCAGGCTTGAGATTCTTTTTCGTGCCGTAAATGTACGACACGGGACCAATGGCTTTACTTCCCTTCCGAAGGAAGTCATACTTAGGATTTTTACGCCCTAAAAAATCCATCGGTCCTGGCCGGGTTCAAACCCGCGATCTTGGGTTTAGGAGGCAAGTACGGTAACCACTACACCACCAGGACCGACAGAGAGAGAGAGAGAGAGAGAGAGAGAGAGGAGAGAGAGAGGAGAGAGAGAGAGGAGAGAGAGAGAAAGTTATCGTGTCGATGCAAACAATCCCATTTGTTGTGTTATAGACCTGTGGAGATTGTGTGGAAATTGAAGAAATTATGGAATGTTTAAATGTAAACAGAAATACACATTCGGGAAGAAGACACAATTTCACAATCAGATAAAATGTTAAACAGGTTATTTTAATCATCAAAGTTTGGAGCTTACGTACTTATTAGCGAAATTAGACTAAGTTATAAAACATAACTTTTAGTAAATAGTATATATTTATAAAGGTTTAAATTAGATTTTAGGCTTATCAAAATATATTACTCAGCCATATATGTCTGTGAAAATAAATACATAAAGAACACTGGATTAAAATGCATCAATGATTAACTTTTGTTTTGTTAGTAGGATTGTTTGTTTCTGTGACCCCACATTTTACAATAATATACTGTCTAAAATAAGGTATGAACTTCCATGATGTATTCCTTGTTTCTTTTATGCTCTCCTTCCGATTATTATCTCTTTAGTCTGAAAGATTCAGTCGTTTTTTTTTTTTCTTCTGCATGTTAATTGAATTTCTGAAGCTTGTTTATCATTAAAACATTTTACTTTTCTTTTCATGGAATTATACTATTATTCATATACATAATTTACTTTTATATTAATTTGGATATATTTACTTATTATAAGCCTCTACAACATATAAGACTTGTTGTTATTGATACTTCCTAGTTTAAATCCGATCTATATCTTAGTGGCGATATTTGCCAAGTGCTCCTATTTACAGAGTCGACTTTTCTATTTCTTTCCTCTTCCCTTTTCCTCAATAGCCGATGTTTGGTAACACTGGTATTTCCTTATTGACCCGAGGAGCGCTTTGGTAATGGTTATCCGTCATGTCGGTTATGTGACGTCATCCTTACCGTGTTATATACTTTTTGTCTTTTTTTGAGTTGGTTCTGGAATGTCGGAGAGGGTAGTTCGTTGGGCAGTAGCCTGATCAGATGGAAACTACTATCACGGAGTTTATTCTGGTAATTTAATTATTCTTCATCAAATTGCGCCTCCAGCCTTCTGTTACAGGTATAAATTGATTTCTTTGTTACGAATTCCGTGCTGGGGAAATCTTTCTTCAACTTGCATTTATAGCAGAATACCATTTTTAAGGAATATCAGGTTCTCACACATTTATGCCTACAGTTAAGCTTTTTAAATTGTTTCTAAAGTGTCGAGGAACTTTCTGTATGTTGCTACACCGTGCTTAGTTCGAAGTTTGTACAATAACGAATATTTGCAGTATTTCGTTGATCTCTTTATATTGTTCAAAGAAGAGAATTATCATGAACATTTGCATAAGTGTCCAAACTTATCTTGCTCCCGTTGAAATGACAATTTACCTTCTCTAGGTCAAACCTTGCAGTTTATCTCTTAGCTATTTTCCAAAAACAAATGAATTGCTGTGTCATTAAAGGCAAAATGGCAATTTAAATTTGTTTGAAAGTCTAGCAACTTCTAGGATTTACATCTATAGGGTGTTTTAACAGATACAGATAACAAGGTAGAAACATTTTAAGTGTGTGCGTGCGTGCGTGTGGTAAAAGGGCAAGAGCCTGAAAAAACACATGTGCTTTTACTGTACTATGTATCAGCATTCTCTTAAAAAATACAAAAGTGAATAAACACGTTCTATGAAGAAGAAAGACCTTCACAGGCTGTGTTCAAAATGACCACTAGCTACAATTCAAAATTCCAGTCTGTCATGTAAAGATTGCTGTATATATTGTAGCGTTTCAGCAAAGTTTCAGAATAGGCAGCTGTAATACGTCGTTTCATATCTTCTGGTGTGGATATGTCCTTGTAGACAGTATTTTTTAGCTTTCCCCAAGAAAAATATCTGAGATCAAATCTAATGAATGAGCAGGCCAGGTACAACACCCCGTCTAAATCAACGATTTTGAAACAATCGGTGAAGACAAGCTGTATAATATTATCTTCAAGTACGTTCTACTTCCAGAATTATCAGAAAGTACTACTAAGGAAATCAGTGTAAATGAAAAAAAAAATGTAAACAAATGTAGCCTAGTAACTATGCAGTTAAATGAAGTAGACAACTGCAGATATTTAAAAAGTTCATATTAAGATAGCTCATAAACTACTTGCAATAAAACAATGCAAAAACACCATTGACATTCTAATTTCGTCAAGTTTTACTTTCTTGATATCAATACGCAATGTTACATTTGGAAAAATGGAACTTTTTTGAATAAATACACATTCTAATAATTATTAACATCTGTTTATGGGCTGCAATTATGAGCCCATGCCTAAATTTCAATTCTGTGAAAACAGTACAATTATAGCACCTCCAATTTCAGAAATATTTGCGGTGCAAATTTTAGATTATTCATCCGGTGTAATACCTTTTACGACCTTTTAAGGCAATTAGAGGACGATTGGCATGCTGGGGTCTGTTTGCGAGCCATATCAATTGGGTGAATATGGACATTTTCCTAGCAAAAATGCGCGAAGTTAGAAGGGATTTATTTTCTTGTTAGAACGCAATAACTGGTGTAATTATAAATAATGTGAACTATATTTCCATCATATATCTTTGAATATCATTCTTCTCATTTTAACGTATTTATTATTATTAATATTGTTTACTTTGTATTATTAGTTGTTCCTCTTTTAATTGTGCGGTGTACGATCCTTGCATAAAATATATTTGTAATGTATATATATATATATATGATTTTATGCCAATAAAGATGCACCTACTACCTTTTATGTTAAACAGAAGGTAGCAGCATGTACGGTCTCATGGGTCATGCGACAGCTGTAATAGTTTGTGAAATTGCTAACTTATTATTATAATTATTATTGCATGTAATTCGCACATTGAATCGTCGAATGAAACTGGGCTACATCCAATGTTTCAAGTGTTTTTCATAAACAAGTTCTCTTATAAACGCCTAAAAGAGGTTCATAAGAGTGCCAAGTAGAGGTCTGTCGGTCCAATCAACCGGACCTCGTCTTCCGATCCAAGGCTCACGATATGTACTTGTGTATCACACGAAATAACAAAAGTTCGCGATGTAATCTGTCCAATGGCTTTTCGTAATGTTTGTCGCAAGCAGCTACTATACTCAAGGACTTGCTTTGAATCAGGATTACGTTCTTTTAGATATGCTTCAAGTGGGTCAGTAACCTTTAAAAATATGCTGTAGAAAATAACTTTTAGAGATTTAATGCTTTAGCTTGTTTGCTTATTTTAGAAATATTTTTTTTTTGGGGGGGGGGTTCGGATCTCTTTTAATGGTCTTTATTTCCGCACTCATATAATGAAGTAAATATTGATAATATTGTTGTATTTTAGAACTGTCTGTTTGAGCATTCAAGAGTAGGTTTTAAATTATTAAAATTACTATTGTTAATTTCGTTCTAGGTACTTTACATTCAATCTGAATACTATATATAAAGTTGAGATCTTGCTCATAGCTTAGTATATTGGAGTTGAAGTATCATTGTCCTTCTCTTATATTAAAATAAATTAACCACTACTGCTATTCATTTCCTGAGGTGCTATAGTCAACGAATGTACCTTACTACGTCATTAGTAAATGACGTCCAGTTAAAGAGACATGGTCCTATGAGCTGCCAAGTCTTCTAAAGGATTACTTACTACTCGGGGAATGAATCCCTCTTTTGATCCTCTATAACCTCAATCCGCTGAATGAAAAGCCGGCAGCTAGAGAGACAGACAACGTAAATCCTTGTACCACTAGAGCGCCCTTTTGCTTCCAGCAGTGCTAAAGCAAGGTTTACGGTACACTGCAGCACAGTTTGTTCCAGTGACTGCATCGGAGGTGCTTTATGCTGCTTAAAGTCATTGCACTTATCTTCTGGTTTGCTCAAAATAAATTTTACCATAGATGTTTACCATTGTTAAGCACTGAATACTTCTTTATCTTTTTATAACCAGAAATGAAAAGCAAAAAATATTCCCACCGCTAGGCAGACATGCAGTTTCCCACACGGAATAAAAGAAAACATGTCGAGACTCGGCTCAACACCTGTTACAATCCACGCACAGATAATTAGGATTGGCACTTACTTATTAATATAAAATGTTTCATTTTGAAGCGATTTAATATGTTCCACCTCAGTGCCCCAGATTAAGCACCAAATTTGAAGAAATTTGCTGTAAGGCGGCCGGTTGGTCATTAATTATGAAGGAATGTACTTGCTGATGATCATATTTTGTAGCGGTGTATCGTTAATTGACTAATGGTTGCTTTGGTTTTGTTGCCTACGCTTCATAACAACAATATCTCAGGGATTTGGTTAGCTATTTTGTGACTCGTGCTCAAAAGGACTGGGTGAGGCTATCAGTTGTGTTAATAACAACGCGATTGGCAGATCTGAATATGTGTGAATTTATCATTCGCAAGATCTATCGCGTCCTCTGGTGTTTTGTGTACGAGAGAATTTAGCTCCGTGGAATATAAACTTAGTTGCCCCGACTTCCAAGGAGATGAACTGAATATGATTATCTGACTATCTGAACTGATCCTATGAACTGCACTTACCCGATTTGATCTGATCGTCAGACTATCTGATATATCAACTGAGTAGTCGAACTGATTTCGGAAGTGAGATGACGTATCAGAAGTGGGTCCTTCAGAATGTGAGGCGTGAAGATTAGTGTCGCGGCCTGACAACTGAGTTGCGTATGTGCACTGAGTAACTAAGCAAATGTCTCCTTATATATTCGATTCATATTAACTAATTGCTGGCTTCACTAACCCACGGGGTCACACAAGCATGCGCAAGTCCCGCACCTTGCTTTAAAAATTCAAAATCTACTATTAGCCGGTTTAAATTCACCTGCCATCGCATACAACATTGATGTGTACTGTACTAACAGCTGGCAAGTTCATTCCCCTTAACTTATTAAAAAGGGCTTGGTTTTATTAACACTCGCCGCTTTTAAGAGGGGCATAACACTGGTCCCTTTGGGTTTATTCTTTCTTTGCGTAGCGATTTATGATCTCCTTGGCGTACCGGGCTCCCGTAAACAGCTACACCAGAGAACTTTCTCTTTTCTGGAAATGCAATAAACATGTTAAAGTTAAACATTATGATATATATTTATTTATATTTATACAATGAGTCTATTCATATTTTAGTGGAGATAGACCGTAAGGACTGTTTCAAATTCTAAAGCTTCCAATTCCTCGAGGCAACAGGACGGAAAAGAATTTACGAAAAGTTCACAACAAAAACTGATGAGATATCAGAAAAAATAGTAAAACCGGAATACCTCAGACAATAACTCCTAATGATGCGATAATGAGCTCACCAGCCTTTAGTTGATGATACAAAATGATGAGAATAATGGCTAAATGTGAACCATTTCCACCACATGAGATGATAAATGTGACAGCTTAGTGTATTATGTGGAACAGTGGTACCATAATAGATTATGTAAATATGATTAATATCTTAAAAATAATATCTTATAAAATTACCTGGTGAAAATTGTGCTTTTACCCCTTTCACAAATTAAACCCAATATTATTATAAAAATCAATATGAAACTACACGACTTACACTTATGCAGATCGAAATTTTCCCTAAGATATCAGTTTTGTTCGTTTAAATAAATGCTGAAGTTACGAGCCCTTTATTAAAAAATTAACCAACTATTTTCATTTATGCTATGCAATATCTTAAATGCGAGGCTTCATATAAACATCCCAGTGCGTAGTTACTATTGGTTTACTCACTTTTTTTTAATTAACTACGACGTTTTATCCTCATATACTTTACACAGAAAGCGAAGAAAACAAAACTAGCTAGGGACTGGCTCAATATCCAAACATCAAATAGCAAACCGATAGCTCAGGCGGTAACATTTGGGATTTACATTCGAGAGGTTCTGGGTGTAAATCTCTTGAGGCAGTCGTTCTGAGGAACATTGGACGGCCGGTATCAACTAACAAATTAATAACAGTTTATTGTAAACGTACATAAGGCTTCCAATCACCATATGAGGCAAAAGCGCTCTATGATTTTAAACTCTGCTAGAATGATGTGAAACAAAGACCCTGGGATGAGAGAAAAAGTACCGAAAACAAGTATTACACGCTAAGTAAGGAAGGATACGACTGTCTAAGAAGAAGGTACAGTTTTTTCCGTTTCTGGAAAACGTCCACATCTAAAAGTTACTTAGACAACATAATATAGAGACAACTTTTAAACCTACAAAGCAGAGAAATACGAGGCGTGTCCGGAAAGTAAGTACAATTTCATTCTACCGCCTCCGCAACGCTAGTGTCGCAGATCCACGCATGCGCACTTGCCTCTCTGATTCATTGTCTGTCCACTGACGCCATTACAGTCGGATCGTTTGAAATGTTTAAGACAATTACGATCTCGCCGATTGTGAAGTGCGTTCCGTAATACGGTTTTTGAACGAAAGGAATATTAAGCCTGCTGTCAACTTGTAGAGATTTATGGTGCAAATGTTATGACAGATGCAATGGTGAGAAAGTGGGTTAGGCAATTCAATGATGGACGATCATGACGAAGCACGGAGAGAGCTGCCTTCTGTTGTTACTGATTGTTTGGTTAAACAAGTGAATGAGGCAGTTCGTGAAAACAGACAGTTCACAATAAGAATGCTTTGTAATGTGTTTCCACAAATTTCAAAAGCTGTTGTGCATGATATTGTCGAAAAGCGCTTAAATTATCGCAAACTGTTTTCCCGTTGGGTTTCGAAGATGCTTACGGATGTCCACAAAACGACGCGACTTGACATTTCTTACCCAGAGGTGAGAGAGATGAATTCTTAAACAGGATAGTGACCGGTAATGAAATTTGGGTTTCTCATGTCACTCCAGAATCAAAACAACAGACGATGAAGTGGAGACACATAGGATGCCATAAACGGGGGGAAAAAAATTCAAAACAACGTTATCAGCACGAAAAATCACGTGCACTGTGTTCTGGGACAGACGGTGTATTCTGCTTGTTGAGTTCCTTCCCAGAGATGCAACCATCAATGCGGTGCGATACTGTGAAACACAGAGAAATCTTCGGTGGCAATTCAAAACAAATGGTGTGGAATGCTTAGTCAAGGCATTGTGTTGCTTCATGTGAACGCACGTCCCCATTCTACTCGTGTCACACAAAACAATATTCAACAATTCGGTTGGGAGCAGTTCAATCACCCGCCATAGAGCCCCGATCTCGCGCCTTCTGACTACCACTTGTTCTTGAACATGGAGCATGAGATCGAAGGAAGGCCCTTTGACAGCGATAACGACGCTAAAACGGTGTTCTCTTCACTGGCGGCATCTTTCTTTGAAGATGGCATATAAATGTTGATTTACCGCTATGACAAATGCCTGAACAATGGAGTAACTATGTCGAAAAATAGGTTAAGGAATGCTCTTACATGTACAAGTAAATGCTGTAAAAACAAATATGTTATGCTTTTTTCTCTAAACCTTACTTTCCGAACAGGCCTCGTACATTTGACTTAGTCTGTGTCTTAGAATACCATGCCCTTGTGGTGTGGTTTACATTGGTGCCACAGAGCGCAGCCTCAGAGACACTGCTCTCTGGGTCACACATATCAGAACATGCCTCTTTGCTTACAGAGAGCATGAAATTGCTTTTCAAGATACTGACATATCATTCCCCCTTACACCGGAAGGCAATTGAAATTTACACGCATAGTAACAACTTTGACATAAATGAAGCTCGGAAATTGCACTCAGCATGGTATCCGGCTTTACAAAATACAAAGACCAAGAAATTACCGAGCCAATCAATAAGTCCAAAGTCCCTGTCAGTTGGGAAGGCTGATTGGTGATCAGCCCGTAGAATGCTGTTGATGTTCCTACCCGCGAAAGGGGTTTAAACACAGAGAAAGGATTAGATTTGTAGTTGGTAGGAGGTAGTGCTGTTTGGGTTGCTCAGATATACTGCGGATAAATTTATTCCCCGTAGTTTGCAATAAAGACGACTGTTGTATAATAACCAACACCGCGCTAGAAGACCCCAAGAGCTTCAGCTTTGATCCAGGTAACTAATCAGCGCTCAGTTTCACAGCCACCGAGCACACAATTGATGATATCCACCGTGGACAATACGTTTGGGAAGATGCATAAACAGTTGCACCATTCTGACATTTTGTACAGGGCTTATGGTACAGTATATCAGAATGTTGCTACAGTTTATGTATGTGCATATATAATAAAGTTACTGTCTTTAATCAAATTCTTAGGATTCATTTTCAGGCGATGGGATGCCTCTGAGGCAGGTATCAAGGGATCCAAAAGTTTATATTCGATGTAGTCGTGTACACTTAAAGTAATATAACTAATCCTTTTAGATCTTGTTTACAAATAAATAAATACTATCTATTTACCATTTCTACAGCATGTTTTTGCTTTTGCATATATCGGGTATAACAATAAGACACAACCAAACTTTCAGGACATATTCCTCAAGGAAATATGAACGTGGATCCGAAAGCACTGTATTTTCATATTAGAACTCATTTTCCACAACTCTTCATTGTACATTAATCGTGGGAAACCCACAGGAACGAACGTGCTAGCATACCAAATGAAACTCTTTCTTACATGAAAAGTTCAAAATGTCCTCTTGGTTACGTTTGGTTAAGTTGTAATTTTTTGTTACTCAGCGCCAGTTTTTGTGCTCCATTTGAACGAAAATAATATTGACATGCGACTCACTTCAATGCCGTAGCATCAAATGTTTATTATTCATTGCGGACTTGGCAAACATTAACTGTTTACTATGTTCATCACAAACTTGGTTTCCGGTACAGTGCAATAGAAGTGTGCACAAATGCCGAGTTGGCAGATGCTCATTTGTTGTATAGATTGCATTACTGCAATGGCGTATCGGGAGAGATTTCCAGAAAGATGGTACCCCGACAGGAAGACGCTTGAAGCAATTGATTGTCGTCTTAGGTAGTTTAGGCCTACTACTCGCGACTGGGGGAGGCCTAGAAGGACGAGGTCCCCCAACTGGAGGAGGCAATTTTTCATGCAGTTAGCTGCAACAAGTAATGTTGATCACATGACTGTATGGAGAGTGTTACGTGAGAATCTGGAGTATGCATACCATTTTCATCGTGGGCAGTCAGCCACTATCATTAACTGATTTTCCTTGTGAGAATGGTTTATTAAACAAGATGTCAACCTATTTTAGTACAGCTGTGCCGTTTACAGATAAAGGCGTCGTTTCAACGTGAACAAATTATAAACTTTAGCAACCAGCACAGTGAGCTGATGTGAATGCACGCAACTGTTGAATCACATCATCAACAAAGATTTTCTGTCAATGTTTGGGCTGGCATTGTTGGTGATTGTTTCTTAGGACCTCACTTTCTTTCACCCAGGCTCAACGGAAAAACCCCCACACTTTCTTAGAGAATAGTTCACCCATTCTACTAGAAAATATGCCTTTAACAGTGCGACGAATTTACTTCTGCACGATGGAACTTCTCCTCATTTCAGAGTTATTGTCCGACGGCATCTAAATAACAGATTCCGTGACAGATGGAGGTAAAACAACCCCCTGTTCTTCATGCTCTCCGGATCTAAGCCCACTAGACTTTTATTTGTACTCTTGTGTATCGAACCCCGGTACAAAAGATTCTTCGTGTCCGTATTGTGAAAGGCTGCGAAACAATATGCCAATTTCCAGGGATACATCAGCGCAGCCGGGGTTCAATGCGACCATGCATAGTATCAGTGCTAGCGGTGGACATTTTGAACATTTCATGTTAAAGGAGTTTCATATGGTATGCTGGTATGTTCTGTTCTTGTGTGTTTCTAGAAAGAGTTGTATTTAACATGTTTCCGGACCCATGTCTGTACAACATATTGTCTTCGGGCATTTGGCCGTATTTCAATGTTACATGCTGTATATCCGACTGACTGAGGACCAAACTTGAGTATGACCACGCAATAACGTATTGCTGTTTGCTCATTTGCCTCTTGTTCCCATTGAAGCATCTCAAGAAACTTCCACAGTGAGAGACTATGGGTCACTATATTCCTCTACAACTCTGTTAGCGCGGTGTTCTCCGTTTATAACACGTTCCCAGTTAATGGCAGTAAGTATACCTTGATCACACTTGTCTATGTGCAATGAACAAGAACTATTCTTGTCATTCCGAGCGTTCAACATTGGAACATATATCTGTGGTTAATTCTGTTTGTATCAAATATCAATGGACTATTGTTGCCATTGAACCATTTAGACCAGGAATGGGCAACGTCGAGCGAAACTAGATATTTGCAACCATCATCCCACCGCCACGGGTGGCCGAGGTCGTTAAGGCACGGACTCGTGAGCGGAAGGTCTGCGGTTCGAATCCCGCCAGGACCGTCCTCCCTGACTGGGGTTTTTTCCAGGTTTTCCTCAGTCTTCATAACTGGCAAATGCCGGGGAGGTACCTAAACTTAGGCCTGGAACGCTTCCTTCCTTAAAAAAAAAATATATATCCTTTCCCAATTTATCATTTCATTTCATGTATCATCAGTGTCCACCGCCTGTGGTGCCTCAGTGGTAAAAACGGGCGTTAAACACTACTCAAAAAAAAAAAAAAAAACCATCATCCCTTCATTTCTAAGTGGCGCATAGAAATTCATTGATCGATAACGCACTTCACTTCTGTGCTGTACGGGCATAGTGCAACTCGGATTGCTCTCGATATGCACACTTTTTATTTGGACTGTACTCCTCGATTAAGCGAACGCTGGTATGGAACTTACTTTTCGAATCTTCCACTCTACCGTTTCACTTCATTTCCTTCTTTCGGTTCTGTTGCACGGTATAAAGTGCCAGGTGAGTAGGCTGATGCTGTGTGCGGGACGGGGAATTGCGCTGTGGAAGTGATTTACACCAGCGTCTGATGTGGAAGCGATTCAAATTCCTTGGAGGGGGCTTCGGTGGCGTAGGAAATTCTTATCTAGAAACAATGCAGAACGTTCCTCAACGTTCGTGATTTCTGGCTTCCTCACCTCCTCCCTTCCTTCTGGTCACCATTTGTGGCGTAAATACAGACGGCCAGCTCTTGAGAACGACTAAAGCACCGAAAATTCTTCCTCTGTGCCTACTAACCTAATCCAATTCAACCAGCAAACTGCATTCATTAACATATCATTTAGCATCATTTACTGTTAAAATGCTAATACATCGTAATTAAATATTCGGAATTATATGAACTGGAAAAACAGATCTCTTAATTCACTTCACCCATCCAAGCAGCTATAGAGGAACTGAAATATTGGTACAACGTAAAAAGCAAATTTGCAGCAACTCTCAGTAGTTCAGAAATGATATTTTAAATATCAAAAATTATAATTCATTCTACATAGAAAACTGGACTCTTATGATTATCAGAAATTAATAATCATTATTGCTTGTGATCATCTTGCAATATTACTTTTTTATTTCTAGAGAGAACCTTAAAAATAGCTTAGAAATTCGACTTTATTTTATATTTATGCAATTTCTGGCATTTGAGATGTTAAAATTTAATAATGTGTCAAATAATTTAAAAAGGGACACTATTAATTAGCATGTTATCGTAAAACAATAATATAATCGTAAATAATATATTTCAGATTATGTTTTTAAATTGTTACATGCTTACACGTAACTTAGACATTTACTAATTGTTATGCTATTACAGCGATTTTCAGCATGGTAGCAGAAAAGAGAACTCTGCACGCTTATTGGCATAAAACTGATTTTTTTCCGTATAACGTTGCAGACAGACTGCCGTCAATTATTCCAAAATAAAGCTGGGGCAAATAAGTCAGGAATATGTTAGCGTCTGTGTTATCTGGCATTTGTTTTTAGGAGAAAATCCGGAATATACCTTAAGTAGGGAGCTTGCTCATTAAGAATCAAATGTGTTTAGAAAAATATTGGCACATGCCGAGTCACAAATCAGGACCAATGTACTCCCTTTTTTTGTCCAGTGGAAAATGTCAATATTTCCAAAATTCTACATTCTATGTAAAAAGTGCAAAATGTGTAAAAATTACATATATATTAATGTATAATTTTCTAATTAATGAACATTAAATCAGTTTTATTAAAAATGTTTGCTTTAACTTTAAAGATAGTACGTACATTAAAACATGAAAGAATCACAATTTAGTATAGTAAAGTTATTGAATTTAAGAACTTTAAAATATGTTTATACTTATGCTATTTATCTGTAGTACAATGTCATGCTAGAAGGACAAAGGGGGGGGGGACTGTGAAACCTGTTACCTTCAATATTGTTTTATGCACTAAGTTATTAAGAGGTTACAACATACGTGTGATTTAACTGCGTTTTCTACAATTTCATTTACGATCTCTTATCTTGCTTGAAGCAACGGACGATTTTACGAGGTTTTTTTAATGACAAAAGCAAAGAACAAGAATTACTTTTCTTTCAAGAATTACCATTAAACTCGTGTTAATCAAAAGAGAACTTGGTAGTAAACCGTATGAGAACGGGAAAAGATGAGACAAAACAGCAAAAGTAATAGGCGTAACTAAGAAAAGGTGAAATAGCACTTCGCCGTTACCTTAGAACTTATTCTAACAAACTCGTAGAAAGCATTATGAGGGATCATATTTCCAGTTTTCCTTTATATTATTTAATCTAAACATTGAATTAGCATTTAATTTCATTCTTAACTTAAACTTTTATTTCGAGAATAAAAACGTGAAGATAGAAAACATCTATTAATATTTTACAGTATTTATTGGAGTTAAAATTTGTACACTTAAAGTAGCTTGACGGGAGTGACAGATAATTTAATATACATCATACTTACATAAAAAGTACATATGTTCATTTCGTTCCATTAATTTGAGTGATTGCTGTTAGCAGCCGAGAGCGCACCATGCCCACACATTCAACAGTCCTGTCACATTCCTAACGACTAGCAAGTAGGACGTTCTGCGTTTTGGGCCGCAGAGATGGAAAGAGGGCTCAGAGAAATTGCCCTGGGTTAAATATGGCAACGAGGCAATACTTTTTTTTTATTGATTTATTTATTTAAGGACGCTCTTTAACATCTCAGCTCATCAGCGTCCCATTCAACTCAGGGCGTGAAACGGCCGACAAATTTTGCTCAGAGGCCTCTATTCCAGGCTTGAGGTTCTTTTACGTGTCGTAAATGTACGACACGGGACCCACGGCTTTACTTCCCTTCCGAAGGAAGCCATACTTAGAACTTTTACGCCCGAAAAATCCATAGGTCCTGGCCGGGTTCGAACCCGCGATCTTGGGTATAGGAGGCAAGTATGGTAACCACTACACCACCAGGACCGACAACGAGGCAATGCAAATAATAACAACGTATGGAAGAAGCTTGGATCAAGGCTAGAGGTATCAGCAGGCAGGAAATTGAGGCAGAATATAGCACGAATGTAGCTCCTTGATCCTATGGAATGAAATTAAACTAATTTGGGGTAAAGAGGTGTATATGCTCGTTCTAGGGAGAAAGGCAAGATCAGAAATGGCTTGGTTTATGCTGGGAGATTGGAAAACCCAAAAAATAACAGATAGTTCTGGTAGGAGGATCTGCCCATTTTGTAGAGGGGATGATGAATAAGTAGATAAATATTCTGGCAGAATGTACTCACTGTGAACACCTGAGAAGAACGCTATTTCCTGAAAACATTTTAAGACAAGATCGATTGGCATACTGGGACCTGTTTGAGAATAACACTAATTGGATGAATGAGGACATTTTCCTAGCCATGATGCTGGAATCAATTTATTTTCTGGTTTTAACGTAATAACTAACTTTATTATACATAATGATATGTTTCCTTCATATATCTGTAAATATTTGCCCCAGTTTTAGAGTTAATTTATTTATTATCATAAATATTGTTTTATTTGTATTATTATTTGTTCCTCATTGAAACTGTGCATCATACTTAAGCATGTACAGTCCTATGATCTATACATAATATATTTGTCATGTATATTTAAAATTTTACAGCAATAAAGATATACCTACTACTATATAAATTATAGCATTAACGGACGAAAGGAGGAGGCTAAATGAATATAACAAAAATTATGAACGTTCTTCTGAAAGACGACTGCTAACTTAAGGTGAAATTTAGTTAATAAAGAGTAATGACCTACTACTCTCTATGGCTAACCAATTTAGATTTTAAAATGCAACATTCTGTAATTGAAATCTACGAACATGAAATAACATTACGGAATAAAAGGGCCAACTTTTCAAAGCACTATTGCAAGGTTCGAATCAAACATTTTTATAGGCTATAACGCCTATCTCGCAGTAAACGGAGAACCTTGTCCATATCTTTGAGCAATTTTGGACATGTTTACACTTTTTAAGATACAAAAACTCTATAAATTTAGCCATGTCCTTCATTCGCTCTTGCGAGTTCTTAATTTAGAATTATGGGGACTTGTGTATCCACTCTGCTTTGCAGTTCGAGAAGAGTGGTTTAGTGACCTTGAACTGTGGTATGGCGCGTCGTTCCTGCGATTAAATTTTCTACGTAGAGCGAGATAAAAACAATAATAATAATGGATGGCACGATATGCTGTATATAAAATTATATTTTTTTTTATCTTGTCATGCATGATACATTTAAAGTTATGTAGTTATGTTAATTTTTTCTCTTAACTTTCCAATTCCATTGATCTTATGCATTTTATAATATTCATCCTTAGATCTTTTACCAAATCTGCATCCTTTATCTAATTAAATTTGGTATATTTATATTTTATTAATTGGTTAACCCCTTTAACATGTAGAACTTAATGTTTCCATTTATCATATGTGTATTTATAAACATCACCATGGTAGCAAGTAAAGAATGCTTATTAGATTTACCGCCATGGGTGGCAGAGGTCGTTAAGACATGGACTCGTGGTCTGGAGTTCCTTTTCCTCCAATATCGTCTTTTGACAGAGGTTTATTCCAAGCTTTCCTCAGTCCTCAAATATGGTAAATTCAAGGAAGGTACCCTAAACTTTTGCCTTGAACGTTTCCTACCTTAAACAATATTTTCCCAATTTATCATTTTATCTCATGTATCATCAGTGTTCACCGCCGGTGATGCCTCATATTAATGTTAAACGCTACTAAAAGTATTAAAATTAAATTTCCGCATATAAAAAAATTTGAAAACATTTAATTTTTTTAGCCCATCACACTCTTACAATTATACCGGATGTCTCACCTAACTCGCGACTGGTGGTCAAGTGGTGACCATACTTGCCTAGAAGACCCATGATCGCGGGTTCAATCCCGGCATGAATTTTTTCAGGCGTAAAAATCCTAAGCATGACTTCTTCGGAAAGGAAGTAAAGCCGTGGGCCCCGTGTTGTAGATTTATGGCACCAAAAAGAACCTTTATCATGAAATAAGAGATCTGTGAGCAAAATTTATCGTTCGTTTCACGTTTAATGTTACGCTGATGACCTGAGATGTTAAAGAGAATCCGTAAATAAACCAAATCAACAATAACTCTGGAACCTCAAATATTTTCTAGATGAAAAAAGATGTGAAAAATCCAGTTGCGCAGGAAGTATATGCTCATATCAGGGGCTCGCATAATTAGAGGGTATTCACAATGGAAAAATTAAATAAAAATCGTTTTCAACTGACACTTTTATATATTTTATATGTATTTTAAATATTTTTTTAATTTTTTTTAAATGGAACATACATATTTGGTCTAGCGAACTAGACCAGACTAGACTAGATGTAAAATTAGTGATAACAGAATTAGCTTTACTTTCCTAAACAAAATTACTAGTGGCCTATAGCTCAAAGAAACTTCATGTTTGCAAATTATGTCCAGTATAGAAAACGCACTCACAAATAATCAGTAACGTCTTATCTGATGAAACTGTGTCACTTCAGCCGATGCTCACCGTTTACATAAATGCACTGTGGAGATTGTGATAAAGCGAGCGTGGCATACATTGTAGTGTTTCTACAGTAATGCGCTGTTTCGTATTCTCTAGTGTCGTTCGGAGTTCCTGATCTTTCATTGCGCCCCAGAGAAAGTAGTTTAATGGCACATCCATAACATCTGTGGGAACATGAGCGAAATGTGCGAGGCAGCCATCATGCTGGAAACACACGTTTCAATCCCACGTCCTTCATGAAAAGGGGTAGAATGTCTTGCATAAGTGATGGTATTGCTGTTTATTTAATGTTTCCTGATAAAAATAGGGACATACAACGTTGTTGCCAATGATGCCGCACCAAGCATGAACACTTCACTGTCGTTGATGAACAACCTCGCGAAGCCAGGGAGATTTTGCACAGACCAGTATGCACGTTCCTCAAGTTTACATCACCATGATTTGTGAACGAAACTTCATTCGTAAACAAAACATTACTTAGCATTGCATTATTAACTTGCGACTGCTTCCAAATATCAATATGGACCAGATCAGAAGACACTGGTACACACACACGTGTGGTGTGTGTTGGACTGATAATGCTTTGTTTACTGCATGCTTTTAGTATAGAGACATTGCAAGCAACCCATGCTCTGCTCTGTGTACAGACTACACTCCTTGTATAACATCAGAAAATGTGTATCCATTGCCACTCTTTAAACTTTTACCTATTTAATAATAAATGCGATTTAGAAAAGTGAAACCATTGCTGTTATCACTAATTGGACTTCTAGTGTTTGGTTTACTAGAATAAACATTCATGTTCCATTTAAAATACGTACCTTTGAGGTGAAAACCCCCCTATTTTGTGAGCCCGATGTGGTTACATTCCGCGCAACTGGATTGTTTACATCTTATTTCATTTCGAAAATATTTCAGCTAGCAGAGTTAGGTGAAACATCCGCTATATTTGCATTATTTCCATCTTTCTATACATTTTCCCTTATTATGTATTTCATTATTACTCTTGCTGCAACACTATTGCTAGTAATTGCTATAATTTGTTGTAGCAGGTTATCTTAGCTTTCCGGAACTTATATTAAAGAGATATTCTATATTAATCTCTTGTGTGGTTTCAACGTATTCTTTTTTAAATAAAAGTTAATAAACATGTTAGTAAGTAAAGGTGCAAGTTAGCTTCGGGCTTGTTTACTATTTAAACACTTCTATTTTTAATATAATATTTATTTCCAAAGTTATCCTAAAGCGAAGACAATTTTTAAAGTATAAAACTATTTTATTACGTATTTTGACAGAGATGGATAAAATATTTTCAGCAATTTTGTACGTCTACATTGGTTTCCAATAAATCTAGCTTACCTAAGAGTTTGACAGAAACGAGGAAAGATGGCATGGTTGAGAGAGAGATAGAGAACGTTGCAACATTGATTAGTGTTCTGAAACATACAGGTATACATGTATGCATATGAACGGAAAAAAGTAATTTGAAAAGAACAATGTAGCTAACATAAGAAATAGATAAACAGAAATTACTGAAACACTAAAATAGTCGTGCAAATAACACAACATTTCAAACCACTTGTACTCTTCTTCGAAGACAGAAAATATTTTTATATAGTTAACAATCTTTAAGAAGATTGCGACTACTAATCCACAGGTACTAGACTCAATTCCCGGTCAGGTCAAACTTTCTGTGTTAGATTGTATTTTGGAATTTTTCCGTACCTCGAGAAGGTGAATGCACTTTAGGACACCAAGAACTCCGTGCTCATTTGCGCAAACATTAAATTATTTCATTTCTTTCCATACATATTTACAGACTTTCACTTACAGTATTCTAAAGACGTCGCGAGCAGATCAAGCGACAATAAACAAAATATTAAAACTTGTTTAAGCAGCCTGGTAAAGCAGCCCTTGCATATAAAAAAACCCGAGGATTAGATAAGACGGAACGCAATGTGGGATAAAGGAAATCTAAGGAGAGGGTTTTGAAAGAACATTTCACTTGGGTTTCAAAACATTGATAGGTAGATTATGTTGAAAAAAATCTTGTAATAAAACGTTGAATTCGGCAAGAATTTCATCTATATAAATGTAAGAGACAGGTCAGAATTAGCATAATTCGGAATTGCAATGTAGAGATGAAAATAATAATTCAGAATAAATATGAAAGAGAGAGAGAGAGAGAGAGAGAGAGAGAGTGTGTGTGTGTGCGCGCGTGCGTTTTTTTTTTTTTTTCCAAATGTGCGATCACTAAAATTTTAATTGTTTCAAAACTTTCAATTGCATTTCTCTGTGATTGAAATATATATTTTTCAGTCTTTAAAATTTTATAGCGAAATATTCATTCTGGTTTGCTGTCTTTGGGCGTATTTAAAAAATCCTATAAATACGCATGTTAATAGCGGTACACTGAGCAAGGAAGTGCTTTACTTACAACAGACATTGGATGGATCAATCCTAGGTAAATTGCTAAGATAAGAATTGCTTTAGAAAATAAGAAAGTGTATATAAGAACGAAACATAACGAGCAGTACATTGAACATTTCTGTTTTTTTTTTTTTTTTTTTTTTTGAAACTTCGAAACCACAGATCTTACGCGTTTTATAATTGTGTTTACTGAAATGCTGGAGAGCATAGGTTCCGTCGGCATTCCATTATAAATTTATTATGCAAGTATAGAGTTTGTGTTATAAATGTAATAGGACTTAGGAAAGGAGAAAGTACGAGGGCAAGCCATTTATGTTTGTATTATATTTAGGACAAAATAAAACTTAAAAATGTAAATACAATATATTTTATATACAGAGTGTGCCAAAAATGTATACACGCTTCAAGCAAAGAAAAAAATGTGTTAACATAACAAAACTGAATTCACATAAACAAAAAATGATGAGCAATAATTATTTTACACTTTTCCAGTTACAACATTAGCTCAAAATGCCCACTATCGGCGTCGATACACTTCTGAATACGTTGAACTACTGATTGAGCAACGTTTGCGAAAATGTCCTCAGCGATTGCAGCACACCTCGTTTCAATTTCTTCCCGAAGTGCTGTCAGTGTAGCTGGTCTGCCCAGATCTACATACGGTACCATGAGTCTCAAATTTGTCTCGAATACGTGCAATTGTTACTCGTGTTGGCGGTTCTGTTCTGTACACACGTATCCATTACCTTTGAACTTCAATAACATCTCGGTTTTCCAATACCAATTCGATATTCCATTCACCAGTTCAGACGATAATCCTGGCTCCATTTTGTTGTAGCAACGCTAGCATAACGTAATGTGAGTCACGTCTGTTTACAGAACATCATACTACAAAATTCTATTGTTTTTGGTCCAATTTTGAAACATATTAAATAAATATCTATTGTGAAAGTGTGTATAAATATTTGGCACCTTCTGTGTATTTTTATTGCTCAAAAGTTGTTTTATATACCTATACATTTTCACATAACCTACCACAGTTTACCATAAGCATGGATTCTTGCTTTAAAAATCTCCTCGTCTAAAGAGCGTTTCTATTCCCCAGCTAAATTTCGTTTTTCAAAGAGACACTATAGGTTTTAAAAGAAACAAACTAAGAATTGTTTACTCCTGACATTTTGATTGTTATACATTTTTGTTTGTAACTGCATTCCTTTATTATTTTATTTTAGTATTTATATATTTCAATAGAATAAATATATTATATATGAAACACTGTTTACTAATCGAAACAGATGACTGAAATGAAGATTACAACCATGGAGTTGTACAGGCAGCGATAGTCGCTCGTAGATTATGTTTGAACAGTTGTATGAAAATAAAATAAAAATAGAAAGGAAAGGAGAACCAAAGACAAGTCGTAATGTTGTAGATGTGCTTTCGAGTGGAAAAGAAAACCACTTGGGATTAGTTGTCTGCAGAGTCATAAAACTGTTCGGTAGGGTATCGTAAACATAGCCAGAGATAGATGGGTACATTGCTTTCTAGATCATAATAAATCAAAGACATCAAGTCCTAAATATACAGAAAACCTCTTAGTGAAGAAAAAGAAATGAAATAAAAATCTCTAAATGTATGTAGGCATTTACATATGAGAAATTACGGAACCCTTTATTGTTGAACGACAAAATAGAAATCATAACAGCGCATGGCAAGTTTGGCAAGTACATATAATTAAAAAATTAACACTTGAAAATATTGCACAACTACCCATTTTGCAGTATACATTAGAATTAAACCAGCTTTAATAAATGGTAGAATACACCTTTGCTTTCTGCGGGCATGGAAACTCCCAAAATTGAAGTTAAACTGTAATAAATGGTGTGCCGTTTTATTTTGTGTATTTATTTATTTAAACATTTAACGGTTAACTATAAATGAAATTAATGGAATTACAAATTAACTTTTAAAATCAAATGCCTTAAAATCTTTCTCTTACAAGTTGTGTGCACTATAATGTAGTAGTATCGAAATTTTAACCAATAAAGCCGATAAAGCGTGGGACTTACATTCAGAAAGGCTGAATACCTTGAGGCCGGCCTTCCTGGCTTTTTGTATTTTTTTTCTCTCTTTCTCTTAATCGCTTAGGCAAATACAGGATTGATATTTCCTTTCCACGAATTTTCAGTTCTCGTTTCACCTCATTTCATTCCGTTGGTTCTTTTACAGGCTAAAACAGGCGAGGTGGGCTAATGCTGTGTTCGGTGATTCACTGGCTTGAGCTTTAGAAAGTTTTCTGTTCCGGTGTCTGGCGTGGAAGCCAACCTTATCATTGAATGGAATTTCTTGGGGTGCTCTGCCGGCGTTGCGTTACTCTATCAGGAAACAATGTTGGGAATCTCCCCATTCCGTGGATCCTGCTGCGCCGTGTCCCCCTTTCTTTCTTTCTTTCCGGAGGTGTACAATTGGGGGTGTGGACACGATTAAGTACCATGCATCTCCCCTGTTCCTATAAATACAAAAGTATGCGAAAAGTATTTTTATAATGCACATAAAATTCCAGATATGGCGTTAAGTTCAAAAGTGTGCATACGTTAAAGCTTGGGGAACAAGAGACATACCTAGTAGGAATTTATTGCTCTAAAAACTGAACCGCCAGCACTTGAGGAAAAAAACAATAAACACATGATCATTATCATCCTCGCCGGTGTTTGTAAAAAGGAAATCTATAAACAACTCCAAGGTCTTGCTGATGAGCACACACACCAGCTCGTGACTCTAAAGCTGATATCCTTTCCTTCCCTTGATGCCTCTACTGAGAAGCTTTTTGCTACACGGAGACAAGACAAAAATGCAATATCAAAGGAAGTCGAGGAAAATCGCTGCCAGGGCAAAGAAGGAACGAATTAAGCAGCTAGAACAGCGCTATCGCTTTTCCCTTGAAGTAGTTAGAAAAAATGCATAACAAAAGAGGTGTAAGTGTTTCTTGGTGCCAGAAATGTGGATTAATTTTGTGTGAAGTAACATTAGCTGTTTAAATTTACCTTAACCAAAAAAGCATCAAAGCTGCTTAAGGGCTTTCCTGTGTCATAAAAATAGCATCTAAACGTGGTAACAATTGAAAATGATACAAGAGTGTTTCTTTGACTAACTCAATATTTTCTCAATTGAGAGAGCGAGACAGGCAGGCAGAAATGGAGAGAGAAAACATATATTTTATGACAATGATATAATTATATGTAATTAAATATATATTGAATATTAGTATAAAATTGCTGTACATTTAATGAGATAGTTGTGTTTGGTAATGTTTTTTTTCTTCAAAATTGTGTATATCCTATTAAAAAGTAAGTGAATTATTCAGTTGCATTATTTTAATATTAATAACTGTAATTTTACTCAAAATAGCTGTGCCGTTTTTCCGCATTCCCTCTCGTACACGATCGTGTAGCCAGGTTTCTCCTGCTTATCTCTTTCTCTCCTTTTCCAGAATTATTATGTATTCATAAACGAATGTTTTAGCGCGTATTGGCTGCAGCGTATCGCATAAAACAGAATTAGAGGTGAACGGCTATGCAACGTTCACCTAGAGTATATTCCCTTCTTAACACTGAAGACTTAAAAAGGATGCTTGGTGTTGGGTACCTTTCGAATTTATAGTCAGAACATTTTACCGGGAGATTCTTGATTGTGTATGCCCAGTGATCCAGGTATTCTGTATTTGCAAAGTTGTTTTATTTTAAAGTTTGTACTTAATTATTAACGCTTCTTAAGTTACATTTTATGATTTTCTCGTGTTAGGGCAAAATGTAAAATCACGAGACACTTGGGACCGTTTTAAACTGTTATTAACTTTAAAATGAAAGGCTTTATTGAATTTTAGTGTTTGTAATTTGTTTACCCAAGAATTGATGGTTTAGGTTAAACATCCCCTTTAAGAATCATTACATAAGCATTTGTGAATTCAGTTGTCTTAATCATAATGTAAATTTTCTGTGCATTATTGTTGCTGTAAGTAGATTAATATCTTGCTTTTCACTTTAGACAACACAATGGGACAGCAAATATGGCATCGCATAAGTGGTGGCAGACTAACCAGCCAAGATTCGCGGATGATGTGTTATTTTCGAGAACACCAGAAGATTTACAACAGATGCTTCTAGAACTAAAATAATGACCAACGCACCAAAAAGAACAATAGAAATAAATGTTGAAGAGATTCAGTATGTGGGTGAATAGGTACATATTTCTAGGTCAGACGGTCTCATTTGACTAAAATATATATAAAGAGATTAAGAGAATAGCATAGCTTGGAAAGTCTTCTGGTTTCTAGAGTTCATATTACAAGACGCATCTCTAAACAAGAAACAGAGATTCAAGGTGCTCAACTCGTGTGTCTTCCCGATGTTGGTATAAGGATATTAAACCTGGTCTCTTACCGACAGACAGCGGCAGAGTTAGCAATATGTCAAAGGAAAATGGAGAGGAAGATCCTAGGTATAACACTGAGAGACAAGATCACCAACACTAGACTGCAGGTATTCACAGATTCAGAAAGCATCATTGACAGAGCTGCAGTGATAAAATGAAAATGGGGCGGGCACGTGGGGGGCAACAGCAGGACAGATGAGCATAAATAACCATCAGGTGAGACCCCTCGGTCCCGGACGACCGAGAAGATAATCAGACACATTCAACGGACATCTCGGAGTTCATTGGTAAAGCATCGACCGCAATAGAAGTGGTAAGGAGTCAAAAAGGGCAATAAATTACCAATAGAACCCCTAAGTCATTTGGAATAGCTCACCACGTGGGCCACAAAGGAGATTTTCCCTCTAGCAGGAAGCCCTAGCCCTTTACAGGACATAATGGGCTCTTTCATTTCATTCATTTTCACACTTTATAATTTTGATTTCAAAAGTGCTTCACTGATGTTATATATACATTTATTTGTTGTTTATACAATGACAGTTAAATAGTTATTTTTTAAACTTGAGCTTTTATTATTCTTCTCCCGTATTGCTGAGTCATATTTTCGGCGTTGCAACAGTTAACGGAAATTACGCAGCATCAACGCGTTTTCAAGAGAATGCTTGAAAACAAGAAGGGATTCTAAAAGAAGTAGTGGAACGTTTTATAAAAATCTTTGATGACTCCAGTCAGTGACGGGATGTGGCAACAGAATTCTGGCGAGGACACATGGCAGCAGAAACGTAAATCTCAAGTTAATTTCTCCACTACTGTACATATCATCTTTGAAGTAAGCCCCTTTGGACGGTGATAAAACTTCTGCATCGTCCGTACCACTTTATTTTTAAAAGTCTTGGAGTACACTTTTGGTCACTTTCTGATGAGCGTGGGTCGAAGATGTCTTCACCTTTTCGGCCGAAGCGAACCTCAACCCCTTGAGCTGGTGTTTTACTTTCAACAGTTGGTAATCAGATGTATCTGAAGAATATGGAGTAAAAGGGACGGTATGTTATGTATTATGAAGAATTCCACTGTCACGATGGAGACGCTAATTTATTTCTTGCCAAAACGAGGTCTTTTTCGCTGCGCTACAAGAATACGCGAAGAATGGTAACAAACATCTCCCTTTTTAATATTTGTTACAGATTTATCCTCCAGTCCACCAACTACTACAATTCCTACGCAGACCAGTAGGTCACATACGCCTGAGATCATGTACTGTACTTCACGAAGTCAAGGCAGAGAAGTTGCCTATGTGTCACGGCGGCGCTGAGCAATGCTTTATTTCTCTTTGACTTTGTACTTCATAGTATAATCGGTTTATTAATCAGGACCTGAAAAGTAATGATTCTGCGCTAAAATATTATTAGTAAAGCAAATTGATATTAAAAATGCTGCTGTCCTTTGTATTTATCGGAAAAGATATCTTATATACATACATCCCATTTCGGAATAGCAATTAATATTTTTACTTGTTATTAAATGTTGTACATAAAATAGTACTAAAGCATCTTTAAAGAATATTTATACTATTGATAAGTTTACTATTAGATAACTAACTGTTCATATTTTAGAATGTTTATGCTTTAATTGTTCAACAGATTTTCTCTGGGCAAAGAATAATATTTATTTAATAAGCTACCTTGTATGTGCATTCGAAAAATAATGCACTACAATGGTAGAATTAAGCTCTACTTATGCATCTATGTGATATATGCAAGTCTCAAAGAATCTGCGTTCACTATAATTCCTTTTATTTTTTAAATAGTTGTTGCCTTTTCTATGCTTTAATAACTGACGATTTGTTTTTTGTATTTTAGTAGCACAAACAGAAAACTTATTAACTTTTCAAACCATTGCCTTGTGAGAGGAATTGTTGAACCGACATACCTGCTCCTTCCTTCTGGTTTACAAATTAGAAATTAAATAATTTAACACATCCTTTGGCTCTTCTAAGAGTATCTAAAATAAATTAGCAATTATGAGGCGCTTTCTAAATTCCATTGGTCTTTAAAATTAAATTACCTTTTTGGCAGCGTATTAAATTATCCCTGAACACTCAGGAGTAAGGGGTAGCTTAAGATATGGAAAGAAAATACGCAATCTATATAATTATCTATATAATTATTATCTTATATATCAAAATAACTTTCTAATGATGGATTTAATTACACAACGGATATCATCTGGTGTACCAAAGAGTGAAGTAGTTTTGAGTTACGGTTCGGTAAATGCTTACTGAGAGAGGCCAATCGTCAAGGCTATATACTGCATTTGCAGGTGGCTGCATGTAGTTTGAGCGAGGCTTTGTCATATGTTTGTGTGCTATCCGATGCATTCATTGAGTGAAAACTATACGTTAATTATTTTTTGTTAATTATGTGACTACATAAATATAATCTTGAAGAACGGTTTTATGTACCACTCAGGTAAATACTGTTTATTGTAGAGAAGTTATAAGAAAATTTGAAAGAGTATATCCTAGCCAAGATGTTCCAGGTAGAGAAACCGCTCACTATCTTATTAAAAGTCACACAGATAGAATTTCTTAAGGATAAGAAACTTGTTCTGAACCGCCGAGCTTTTACAGAAGAAACTTTAGATTAATACAGGGCGTTTTTAAGCAGATGAGAGCAATCTATTGCCACTAAGGGGCATCGATTTCAACATTTATACTAATATCTGTTTTATATAAGCGTAAATAATTTTTCTTTCAGTAAAAACAAACATTAAAATAAAAATTCTAGCTATACAGGGCGACGCTGCCTTTTTTCAGTTGTGGCGAATGTAATTTCCGCTAGCAGTTCGTTTTATAAATTTCTTTTGCGTTTATCGTTTAACGTCACTTCTAACTCCTAAATGAAGTATGTTCTAATTGTTCCTAATTGTATAACTATACGACTACTTTGAAGCTTTAAATTCTGTTTGTGCGTAAAACTATTTATAGACAAATACTTTAGACTATATAAATAAAAGTTAAAACAACTTAAAGTAACTTCTTTATTCATTTTTGCTCGAAACGCAAAGGGTATAGCAAAATAAATATTTTATATTTTACCATTATTTTTACATGCGAATTTTGCCAATATTTATCTTTAATAAAACGTATATTATATTCTATAAAGAAAGTGACACTCATTTATAAACAAGAGTTAATTCTAAGAACTGATCCACCTTCCATTAGCTTTGTCAGAATTTTTAATTTTTATTATTATAATTAAGCATTTATCTATTATCAAAGATTATACAATCGCACAAACATCAATTGGTCATCAATTTTTATAATTTTATAACCTTAGTCTTATTCTGGAGGTGTCTAAAACCATTTAAAAATTAATTCCAAAAAACCGAAATATATTTTTTTTCTCAATTAGAATTCTTCTCGTGTGTGTGTATATATATAAACAAGAGTTAATTCTAAGAACTGATACACCTTCCATTATCTTCGTCAGCATTTTTAATTTTTATTATCATAATTAAGCATTTATCTATTATCAAAGATTATACAATCGCACATACTCCAATTGGTCATCAATTTTTATAATTTTATAATCTTAGTCTTATTCTGGAGGTCTCTAAAACCATTTAAAAATTAATTCCAAAAAACCGAAATATTTTTTTTTCTCAATTAGAATTCTTCTCGTGTGTATATATAGTTGCAATAATTATGCAACATAACCATGAAAAAATATACCGTGGTTTTGCCGACTAAACCAAAATGATCAGTTGGAACAGGAGACATATCACAGTATCTGGCTGCTTTGTGCTGTCTAGGTTCCTAGACTTAATCAATCCCAATTAGTACTTAGACGCGGCAAATTACAGAATGGCCCTACACTTTTTTTTACATTCATGGGTATAAGCGTTGGATATGTCAATTTGAGATTGGCGTGCAAGTGAATACTGGTTGTATGAAGTTTGATTGAAATGTTCTATAAATTTCCATCATATCGCTCAAAATGTCGTAAAATTGATTATCATGCATCATTGATACAGTTTTGTCCACAAAATGCAAGTCAGATGAAACGCGTCGTTAACATTTGATATACCATCTGAAACGACCATACTGCAATCTGCCATAAAAATGTATGAAAAAAATCTGGGGTAAATATTCATATTTGAAGATGTAGTAGGCCATGATTTAAGCCCTGATGAATGAAATTTATGAAAACTACTATACCAGCGTGAAGAGGATGTGTTTTTAAATAAATATGTATAAATGTGGTCTTAGATAAATAAATAATAAAGTGGATCATAGTCGCTTAATTGAGATCACCATCAATGAAACCGTTGAACAAAAATAAATCATGATATCATAATAAAAGAATGCAGGCATCTCCACTGAAGTTTGCATAATGTCCATGTCCATGGCAAATTGCATATTGAAGGGTTGTTTGAATAATGGACACTGCGTTTGTTGACTGCTCAAAATCGCTCGCATCAGAACCTTTCTGTGCAGTGTTTGAAAATGTTTAATTATCTTCCGGAATATTTTTCGTGTGGATTAGTGACCATGCACGAAATTTAACCCCACCATTAAACACTTGAACCGAAGACCCAGTCAATGTAATGTCTTAAAAGGCGAAAACCGTGGCAGCTGGGAAGGGACGGTCAAGGTTTTTTTTTTTCGAGGAATTGTCATGATAGACTTCTTGTAAAAGGGTAAAAAATAAACAACAGGAGCTATGATGGAAAACGAGTCAAAGAAAAAATGAAGTATTTCGCACACTGCCACACACACTAACTTAATGTTGCCAGGTACACTGGTGAAATGGTACTAGAACTTGCAGTCGGAATGGGGACCCCTTGCAACCTTGTCGCCTAACTTATTCCCTAGACACTATTTCCTGTTTCCAGACTTAAAACATTTGATTGGAGGATTTTTCGTTAAAGAATAGCTTTATCGATACTCTCAATGGCATTTCACAAATTTTGACAAAATATTTTTTCTCGACGAGGTAAAAAAATGGAACCTCTGGACCAACTGTATAGCCACGGATGGAGAATATGTTGATGCCCCCCCTCCAAAGTGCTTAACTTGTGTATTAACAAACGTTTCAAACAACCTCCGAAAGGTGGACAAAGACTAGATACAAAGCATTATAGAAATTAATTTAGGTTTTACATTAATAACTTAATCTCTGAAATCTGCAACAAATTGTTGGTTCGCTTGAATGCAGTTAAAATTAATGTTTACAAACAACGTTTTTATAGATTTGCATTTTTTTTATCAAATGTTACACTTTTCTACAATTTGTAGCTCTTTGGTGTATAGCAGCCACACACTCGGCGCCAATTTTAAAATGGGTTCGTCGGAGGGGTCAGGTTTCGGCAGTATGAAACGCTTTAGTTGCTGATCGCCATATTTTAATGGCGTGTCGTTAATTGTCTATTGATCGCTTTGGTGCGGTTTCCCACGTTTCATGACAACAATATCTCAGGGTTTTGGTTAGGTATTTTGTGACTCGTGCTCAACAGGTCTCGGAGACGCTATCAACTATGTTAATAATCACGCGATTAGTAGATTAGATTATGTACGGTAATTTGTTATTTGTAGGATCTTCCGCGTCCTCTGATGTTCTGCTTACGATATAACTTAGTTACGTCGAATACCTGCCGCGATTTCCTAGGAGACGAACTGAATCTGATTATCTATCTGAACTGCACTTCTGATCGTGTGGTTATCTCAATTGATCTGTGCGAAGGGATGAACTCAAAACTGATGACTAATAACTGATCTAGCCGACTGATGTAATCACACTGATCAACTGATGCCCCAGCAGACAAACACCTCTTTATATATTCGATTCAAATTAACTAAACGTTGGTCTCACCAGACCCACGGGGGTCACAGAAGCAAGTGCAAGTTTTGCGCCTTACTTTAAAAATTCAAAATATATATCTATTATTGACTGGTTTAAATTCATCTGCCAACGTATGCCACCCACTCCTATTTGAAAGTTTAAAACATTTATTTACATTAGTTGGTTTAAAGTTAACTGTACAGACGGCTGGCGAGTTCATTGTCCAAACGTATTCGAAAGCCTTGGCTTTATTAACCCTCACCAACGGGAGATCTTTTAAGAAGTGGCATACAGTTGTCTCTTTCCTTTGTATAGCGGTTTATTGCCTTCTTGGCTTTGCTCAGTTTCTGGCTGGGCTACCGTAGACAGTTACGCCAGAAAACTTTCTCTTTTCACGACATACAATTTAGCATATTAGTTACACACAAACACGCGCGCGCGCATATATATATATATATATATATATATATATGAGTGTGTGTACATTATTCTTATATTTCAGTGTGGGGTGAGCAATAGGAACAGTTTCAGATTTCATCTTGTTCCACTTTATAGTAAACAAGTTGCTGTATTTTGTTTGGCATTGAAATAGCAAAACTTTTGTACTTTTCGTGAATATCTCTTTTATGAAAACGCATAATAATTGTGTTACACATGTAAACATTTAAAGTGCAGCAATAAACTTTTGTGGGCTGTCGTAATGTGTGTAATATATACCATACATTTTCGATAGGATTCATGACGGGGAAATTACCTGGCTAATAATGTCAGAATCTTCCAGGAATTTCATAACTTTATTGGAAAGAGACTTCTGAAAGACAATTCGTCTCTCCAGCATTTGTAAATGCTTCTGACGGTCCATCTCCTTTTACTTGTAACACTGTCACGTGAGGAACAATCCCATAACATGTTTTTATCTGGATATTTTACTCTCTGATGAAGTTGCCTAGGCCACATCTCCGCAATGTAACGCCCTGAAAGTAGAATTTGGAATAAATGGAGAATTCAAACTTCCTCCAATCTTTACTTTCTGTATTTTATTGCCCATTTCATTGGTTTCTGATTTATTTTCACTGCCAGGGGCTGTTTCTTTGCTGTTTTGTAGATTTTTACCAACTTTTTACAGCCTGCATCATCAAGTGTTGTACATTAATTTCAGATTCAGTTAGCTCCTTCCGTATGTCAAAACTGTTTTGATGAGATAAAAATCATATTTAGTAATTGTAATTATCTTTCTTCTATATCAACATTTTCTCTCGGGGCTAATGACCCAGATTCTGTCTTAATTTTAATAATACCAAAAAAAAAAACTTTTTTAATATCCCTTGTTAAAAAGTGTTCTCGTGCAGGCTCGTAATTACTAATAGAAGAAAAATATGCATTTCTACTAACACTGCAAAGGATAATGTTATCAATTATCTTAAGAAACACAACAATAGAAGCAACTGCAATCCTATATTTAATTGTTAAATAACTATAAAAAGAATGCACACATGATAGGAAAAGTGTACTCTTGAAATAAAGAAATATTTTGTGTGTTCACATTTATTTGGACATCGGTCTAAATGGTTGTACGTAGAGCTGGTGAGGATAGACATATCGAATGAGAGTCATCGATACATGGTCCATTTATTTATTCGAGCTCTGAACACATCTGGAATAGACAGCAGAGCAAGTCCAGCTTACATCATATTCAGACCCCCCATGATTCTCTCAGTATGCTGCCTTATTGAACGGAGTGCGTTACATATTAACTCAGCTGAATGAACATCATTCTGAAGTCAGTTCCTGACACTCTAAACGTTAACTAGCACCAATACACGAGACAAAGTTTGTTTAAAATTAACTAATAGAGCTATATTTATTTACAGAATTATTATAAAGTAAATATTTTTGAACGATTATACATCATATGCCCCAGCAGTATGATGACGAAATTGTAATAAATATTAACATTAGCACTTGCTATTCTTATCTTTTTCTCAGAAACACCAGTCAATCTTGTAGCCTATTAGATATGAATATAGAAATTACTAAAAATACTCTTATGTTAATGTGATAGCTCTGTTTGGCTAGATACACTTTTTAGTGTTTGAGTAAGGGATAAAACAACATGCTTTTATTTACGAACAGGATCAAAATATCTTGACGTTTCGCGAGAGAGAATTACATGCAAGTGAATCATTGCCAAACTCATTTTCGTTTTGTTAGCAGGTTGTGTTTGTGTTTAAATAACTCCCGTAAACAGTTACATAAATGAAAATGTGCTTAATATCTGCTACGGCTATGCTGAATACACTGGGCAACAATGAAAATGTTTCGGGCTTAAAAATAGTGAATTTACATGTATTTCCATCTGCTGAATTCAAAAATCACCATAAAAATGATAGATTAGCTCTTGTTTTGCAGATAAAGTGACATTTCATTTTTTAGAGTGAAGATTTTAAATTTGGGGGAATTTTTTTGGGGAGTTGGCACACCTGTCAAATAACAAAACACAAATGCTCTTCAGCTGTTTGTAAGTCATAAACATAGATACTGTTGCTGTGACTGTGAATTACATGTAGTTTCTACTCAAATTAATGCAAAATTTCTGGTTCGCGAGTGCTTTTTTAGTGTAAAATTTGTAAAAATGCAACGAAAATGTGTAAATATGGTGAATAACTTTGTTATATTTGTGGTGAAATAACATTTTCCTCACAGAAACGCAATCTGACGCCTCTTGTAAAGACTGCCTATCAGTATTATTTCGGTATGAAAGTAGGGGACCAGGATAAGTCTTGGGCTCCACATATATGTTGCAACGCATGTTCAGTTACACTGTGAGAATGGCTGAAAAGAAGAAGCGCTGTATGGCTTTCGTTGTGCCTATGATTTGGCGGGAGCCTACAAACCATACATATGACTGCTATTTCTGCCTGACTCCACCTATAAAGGCAGGATTGTCTATGAAGAAAAGAAGAACAGTTCAGTACCCGAATCTTCCATCTGCTATTCGACCCATTCCACATTCGGATAGTTTACCAGTTCCTACTCCACCCGAAAATTGTGTGTTTGAAGTAGAAGATGAAGACAGTGTGGAACAAGAAGAACCAAACAAGCCTTCTACATCCCATGACCCTGATTTTCAGGGAAAAGATGATAAACCGCACAGACTGAGTCAAGCGGAATTGAGTGATCTCATTAGAGACCTTGGCCTGTCAAAGGAGAAGGCAGAAATTCTTGGATCTCGACTACAGCAATGGAATCTTCTCCAAAGTGATGTGAGAATCTCACAGTACAGAAAACGTCACATGGAACTGCTTCCCTTTTTTGAGAAGAAAAATAATCATATTGTTTGCTGCGACATTAATGGCTTGATGAAGTCTTTGAATTTGAACCATGATCCAACTGAATGGAGGCTATTCATAGACTCCTCCAAGCTTAGTTTGAAAGCTGTGTTACTTCACAACGGGAACCTTCCTTCATCTATTCATGTTGGTCATGCTGTTCACATGAAGGAGACATATGCAAATATGAAAGCTCTCTTGGACTCAATTAAATATCATGAACACAAATGGAAAATCTGTGATGATGTAAAAGTCATTGCCATACTCTTAGGAATGCAACTGGGTTACACAAAGCATTGCTGATTCTTATGTATGTGGGACAGTAGAGATAGGAAATTGCATTATATTAAAGAAGACTGGCCTGCAAGAAATCTTCACCCTAGCGAGAAAAATGTCGTTGCCAAGCCTCTTGTGGACCCAAAAGACGTTCTTCTTCCACCCCTGCATATCAAGCTGGGTTTGATGAAAAACTTTGTCAAAGCTATGAACCGAGAAGGACGGGCCTTTAAGTACATCAGAGAGAAATTTTCGAAATTAAGTGATGCAAAAGTTAAGGAAGGCATTTTTGTCGGAGCACAAATAAGAGAACTTGTAAAGGATCCTGCATTTGACCAAGTTTTGGAGGGGAATGAAAAGGAAGCCTGGGAAGCCTTCAAGGGTGTTGTTCATGGATTTTTAGGCAACAAAAGAGATGACAACTACAAGCATTTGGTGACAGTGCTCCTGCAAAAATACCGTAACCTTGGATGCAACATGTCCCTTAAGATCCATTTTCTCCACTCCCACCTAGACTTTTTCCCTCCTAGTTGTGGAACTGTTAGTGATGAACATGGGGAGAGATTCCATCAGGACATTTCTGTTATGGAACAAAGATATCAGGGCCGTTGGAATGAAGTAATGCTTGCGGATTACTGTCGGTCTTTGTATAGGGATTCTGCGGAACTCCATCCCAAGAGGCAAGCTAAAAGACGACGAAGTCAATAGGCCACTACATGATTCTCTTCAGACACGACTATCTGCGAAGTATTTTTCCAGCAATTTAGAACTCTTAGCATGTAATTACCAGTTAAAAAAAATCAAATGCACTTTCATTGTTGTTTGCATGTATGTAATTAAAATGTATCCTTTTCTCTCAATCCGTAATATGTAATACTTCCACCTTGTGTATATCATAGAAACTAGAGCTAATAAAATTTTTTCATTGTCATATTTGTTTTTCTCAACCCAAAATTAGTAGGAATTGCCTCATGAAGTGCTCGAAACATTCAAAAATTATTTTTTTGTTGCCCAGTGATATAGATAGTGATCTAGCTATTTAACAACTAGAATTAACACTCATAAGTGTATTAGTGTTTAACGCCCGTTTTAACTACTGAAGGATCACAGGCTGTGAACATTGATGATAAATGAGATGAAATGAAAAACTGGGGAAGGAAGGAAGCATTCCATAAGTTTTATGAAAGTTGAGGAAATCTGCAAAGTACTTGTCAGGTTGGACGGTCTAACAACAGTCCTCCAGGTCACGAATCCGCGCCTTAACGAAAGTCGTCACTCATACGTGCGACTAAATACAAAAATAAAGATAATTTATTAAAAATATTGTAGTAACGTGCCTGTTTTTTTAACGGTTTACTGGTTTTTATAGCAGCAAATCTTTTGATCCGCACGGTTACACTTATGTCTCTTTACTGGCTGAAAACCATTCTACGTGTAATATTTTTATTATTGTTTTAGCAATTATATTTATAATGCGATACTTCTTATTTTATTGCCAAAAACAATAAAAATACAGTATAATTTTAATTTAAATGGTTGGATCTTATTTTACAGGTTACAAATTAATATTAATGTAGTATTACAACAAGGAAAAGAAAAATATCTTTATGTGTACAATATAAAGATATACGATAACAGTATTAAAACTGCTAGTTTTCTCCTAGTTTTTCCACGGGAAATAAACGCAAATGTAAGAGCTGCTCCTTGGAATCATAAAAATAAGTGATATTGCTGTAAGAAATATAAAATTTACTACCCTTTAGCATGCAGCGCGGATTTGCATAATGTGTGTCGTGAATTTTTTGCAGTAATATAGAACAGAATTTACTTCATTACAAAATAACAGAAAATTACAGTTAATTGTAATAACGTTAAGGTTTTATGTAAGTCGTTCGGATCGTTTATGTTGCCTACTTATCGTTTTTGTGACATGCATGAAATCGTGGCTCACGGCAACGAAGAATGCAAATGAAATGTACATGAACGGGCCAGTATATCTTTAGGATACTTTCGCTTTATAATGGACTAAAACTAACAGGCACCTGTAGCGAGCAAATGTTACAATGAATTTAAATTTTCTTAATATGAACAATACTACCCAGTGTAAACAAATCAAACAGTCATAAAGACCATTTTAAACATCAAAACTTTACATACAAATTAAAGTTAAAACAAATAAATAAGGAAGAATAAAACTTTAAGAAATAAAAAATAACTAATTATTAAAACCTGCTTAATAAAAATAATCTGAAGAGAAATAAAAATAAATAAAACACTTGAACACTAGCTCAAAGATCTAACTAAGTCTAAATAATTGTGCCTAAAATAAGCAAAATCCGGGTAAACCCAAGCCCTCCAAAATGTTTGCCTAATTCTTTTAATCCTTAAAAAGATAATGGACAAGAATTTTAGGAATATTACTTATCTTTATACTATTTTCTATTTTTTAAAAATTGCAATTTAAGGACTTTAAGAACTTCCTATGGAGTTGGAGCTATTTTTCATTAACAGTCATGTCACAGCTTTAAAACATCGGCAATGTCTCACAGATACAGACGGGACTTATGCTTTCTAAGTTTTGAAACCACAGTTTTACCACAGCTTGCAGTTGGTCTATTTTGTCGATTTGGTTATTTACAGACGTTTTTAACATTTCAGGTCATCAGCGTCCCATTCAATTCAAGGCGTGAAACGGCCGATAAACTTTGCTCAGAGGCCTTGAGGTTCTTTTAAATGCCGTAAATCTACATGAGACCCACGGCTCCGAAGGAAGCCATACTTAAGATATTTATGCCTGAAAAAATCCATCGATCCTGGCCGGGACTGAATCCACGATCTTGGGTTTGGGAGGCAAGTATGGTCACCACTAAACCACCAGGAACGATAGAGTTGGTCTAGCCAATTTTTCCTTTACAATAAGGTCTCAATGAATAAGGACTAGTATGCAAAATGTGTACAACAACCGTCTTCTGCTATTTGCTGGCATCATATGAATATACACCACCAAGCGTGAAGAAGTATAATATATTTTGTTTGTTTTCTTGAATAACGTTGTGAGAATCACTGTGATGATTTAACATTACTGCTTCTTGTTATCCAATCGAATTTAAAAAATTAGTCCGATTACTTTTGCAAAAGATAAGAGTTATTATTCAATGCCAAACCAAGCAGGGTGGTTCAGGCTTGGGATTCGCATTCGGAAGGTCCAGGTTTCAAATTCCTCGGGAATGACCTTCGGGTTATTTCCTGGTTTCCCCTGTTTGCATTAGGATTTCTGGAAGGGGTATTGCTTTTTCACGAATTTCCGGTCTTTCATTTCATTTTATTTCATTCCGTAGGCTCTGTTACAGAGTCGAAAGTGCCAGGGTGAGGTGGGCTGGCGCGCGTGACGGAGAGCTTGAACTGCTTGGAGGAGGACTTCGCTGGCGTCGGAGTGTTCTATTTGGAAACATTGATAAGGATCCCCGTCTATGTCCGTTCTTCAGGATCCTGGCGGTCCTCACATCATTCTTTCCTTCTGGACATGGCCCCATGGAATGCGTGAGCACAAACAGCCAGCAATGAGTACCGTTGAAATACTGAACAATTTTCCTGCTTCTCTACCGATCCAATGTCATGTCAAACACTCTGCTGAATGCCGTGCAAAGATAAGTGATCAAAACCATGAAGAAAACCAAGGAGAGACATCCTCTTGATTTTTTCCCCGTGTGTTATAATAGCATCCAGTAATGGAAATTAATATATAAACACAAACTGTTCTTGGAAGCACAAAATTAATGCACGTATTTCATTTACAGTGTAAGTCTTTTTTCAACTACCCTTAAGCTCCGGCTAAGGGACTAACTGTATAGTGAAATAGGAGTATTTTATAACTTTTGGTTGTGACAATATACACTTTTGTAAAATTACTTCAAATGTTTATAGGACTCCGTCTCTCAACCATTTACGGCTTAACACCAGAACCCCCGAGCTTTAAGTATCTCCTTAAACGCCCATTGGCCGCTGCTATTTTCTTATCATTTTAATCATTTTTCTTACAGAAAGCTATAGAAAGTTTTACTTATGGCCTTCTAGCCTACTGCGATGGTAGAGAGGAAACTGTTTTGCTTCTAATTGCAAACCAGGTTGGAATTCAGCTTCCGGGGTGATTTGTATATACTTGGTGTCTGCTCACATATTTAAGTGCTCTTCTGACTCAGGCCGGTGAAATGTCTTACTTACCAGACGACTGTAGTGATGTAGAGGGAACAACATGACTTCTGAGCGGCGAACCAGGTCCGAAATCAGCTTGAAGCGAACTTCTGGTTTCAGATATTTTTATGTTCATTGTTTTTGCTCACGTATCACGTAAGTTTAGCGCTTTATGTCCCCAGGACCCTTTGCCTATTCATTTGATTTGTTGATAATTCAATGATGCATTCATGCATTTGTTCGTCCATTCTTTTGATCATCTTTTATAGCTCATCTTCGGTTAAATAGTTTTTAGTAAAAAAAAGGGAAATATTTATTTTTATTTCAAATATAAGCATATGTTTCTCTCGAAAATAATAAATGTTTTATTATACGAATTGGGTTTGCTCCATGCTATGTAGTAACAAATTATCTGTACAAAAAAGACATAAGTAACATAAATACGAGTGATAACCATACAGAAAGCTATTACATTGAAACATTTTCAGAGATATTGGTATGACACTTTTTTGCAGGGTTTTAGATTATATAAGAACCATATTAAAAACTTTTACATGTCGAACAACTGTCTTTGGTTTTGTTTTTGTTACATAACCCTATTTGACATGCCTTGCGCTTAGCGGCTTTGGATGTTCCTTCATCCTTATAATCAGTCATAGTGACGGTAGTCGATGAGAGCTATGTGAAAATGTAAAACTAAGCGAAATTTTAGACACGGATACAAGAGCTAATAAGCAATGACTCACGCACTACGCTACAATGAGTTTGAAACATGTTTGTAGTGTAGTGATGATTATTGTCGGTTACAATTACGCGATAAACCATGTAAGAAACGTTGAAGTGGTCAGTTGACCATGGTAAATTTTCTATTACTTTAAAAAGTTACGCTTGCAAGTAAAAAAAAATTGTGAGCTAAACGTCATCGAAAGGGATCAAAAATCACAAAAGCATAGAAAATACTTCCAAAAACAGTGAAAATATGAATGTTCGAAAATCAAAAGCGGCTAATTGACCGCCATTGGGCGTTCTAGTGTCAAAGAAGCACGGGAGTATTTAGCTCAAAGCCTAAGGTAGTCGCATTTGTTCCGTAAATTTTCTCAGACCGAGTTCCACTAGTCTCCTAGAAAGAGGGAATGAAACAAATTAATGGCCCAAACGAGTCTAGAATTCATTAACGCCTGATTGCCTTTGCAGAATATGCGATACCTGCAGGAGAAAAGACAAAAGGTGTCTAAAATAAATATAGAAATAGTTATTTTATTCGTATAGTACGTTAAGAGTAGTTTTACACAGCTAAGCTATGTGTCTGATTAAGGAGTCAGCTTTAATTATAATATTGACACGATATACTTATCTCCATGCGTCCTCAATTAATCTATTTCATTACAAGAATTAAAGCATCGACTATTTTTAGCTTTCGTGCTCTAAATGCTCTTTAAAAGTGGCATACACATAGAAAATACATCGAGATTATTTGAGTTATTGGCCGCCTTAGCGCGACAGATTACTGGGGAAATGCGGCCAGCATAACCGAATGAATAATCGTTGATTTTATGTTTATTCTTTTTACCTATTCATTTCTTTTACTGAAAATATAAAATAATATTATATTTAAAACTAATAATGATAATAATAATAACAATAATAATAATAATAATAATAATAATAAATTATAAGAGATATCATGTCCCTTAGGAGTAATACATTGCAGCACCTATGTAGGAAATTACTGTACGAGATTTCATCTAATTTTCCTTCCGTAAGAACACGGCGGTTCGGAGCACATTTCTTATCATTGAGAGATCCTATTTCTCGTAGCTTTTTAACAAGTTGGCAAACTGTATGCCTACCTGGAACACGTTTCCGGGATAGTTTCTTACGAATAGCCTTACTACTTTTTTGCGCTAATCCATTTTCACAAGCGTATTGTATTAACTGTTGACTAGTGGCATAAATAAAGAAGAACGTTTAGCACACAATGAAGCACCGTGTTACACAGTCCTACAATCACTAGCTGACAAAGTTCCCTCTAGTAGCAGTAAAGGACTTTTATTGTAGAACTTTTAAAGTACACACAAAGCTAGTATTAGCTGTTACAAGGACCTTATGGTCGTACATGCTGCTAATACCGTCCTTATAACAAGCAAAATATTCATACCTAAGACCATTTTTACACACACAAACATAAATAGAACTCTTACCACTGAGTCCCCCTTGCATTTACTCAGCCTCCTCCCCAACTCCTCTCTCTCCTCTATGGCCATTAACTTTCTTTGTCGGATCTCCGCTAGAAATATTCTCCATTTGGGCGTGTATCTCTGTGCACAAATACTCTCCGGCAGATGTTCAAACTTCCATTGAAATTCAAAATTGCAAATTGAAAATGCTTATTTCTTAAAATCTCTGTTTCCCTGCATTCTGCTAAAATAGGCCTCCAGATATCGTTTTCTCCTCACAGGGGGAAAATTATTTCCCCGAGAGCATTTACTGTTTTATTTCCTTTCCTGCCCTAATTTGAGCCATGCCGAGACTCTTTCTTTCCTCTCTCCCAGATATCTAGATAATCTTCCTCCCCACACCAGGTCTATTTGAGCCTGCAAGTTAAGTGATACTTTTTCTGCACATTGAGTTTCATTATTTTGCCTATCTATATCTCGCAAATGTCTCAACTATTTTCCAACTATTGCGCGTATTGTCCTCTTCCCTTAACCAAACATAACCTAGTTTAATTTTGTCTAAGCTTTTCCTTATTTGTGATGTCCAACCCATATCCCACACCTCCCATATTTGCTCCCTCAGACAAAATCCCGAAGTGACGGAACACATACTCTATAGGTCTTTGTGACTGGCTTCTTGTAGTACGCAGTCACTCTCTGTCGGCCCGTAATTCAAATAACCTTGTAACTGAAAAGTATAGATCTTCACAGCAAATATCCATTAAAAGAAAATTACAATAATAATTTATTTAAAACTAATTACATATATAATATTATACAACACGCAGGAATACAGTTTTCTTAGGAAAGGCGAGTCTGACCATTCCTTTGTCAGTAAAATCTGCCGATTTATATACTTCCCATATCTAATATGATAACCAGGGACAGGATTTCAATGCAAATGCATATTTTTTCTCTGTTATTAGAATGTATGCCCACTTGATATGCGAGTTAATTACTAAATTTGCAACAATTTAAATATTTTTGACGTTACATATAATACATATTTTGCCTATTTTTAATAAGCATACTATTTCAGCAGTTTGAAAGCTATGGTGCATATTTACTTCTTTTAGTTGCATATTTTATAAACATATTTTTATTTTATTTATTTTATCTTTATATTTTATTTATAAATACAATATTTCCGAATAATATGTGCCATCGAGTTAGTCTTAAAACTTGCCATCACTAAAGATAGCACACACGCAGCACATGTCACATCAATGAATCTCCGTCTTATCTGGTAGTAGTCGTTCCCTCAGGTATGAAGGTGGTTGTTAAGAAGTTCTCGTAATGAACTTCAATTGTGATGGTTATACTCATAAACAGTTAGGAAAGTAGCGAACCCCTTTGATCCAAATTATTCTTCATCAGTTAAAATTGCTGAAGATATGTTAAAGAACACATAAGTAGAAACTGACTTTTCTTACAGGTCTTTACATTTCTCTCATCTTACTTCCGCTAATACTTCTCTGTAAGTCAACAGTATTACGTTGTGCCACTACTTCAAACCCACTGTCTTCAAATTTAATTTGGTACCTGGAAGTGTTGGCAATGGGTAAAGAAAAAAGTACATAGTATTTTTTCAAAAACCCCGGGATATTATCATGTGAAAGAGTGAAGAAATCTTAGTACGGAAACGTTCATAGCTACCAGTATAAGCAGATCAATTTACAGCTTTTGTATACGCACCCCTAAGTTCCAGTGAGGTGGAGAGAAGTTTTTTCCCCCCATTATAAGGATATCTTAAGAAGAAATAGAAGGCGGCTAGCTATGGTAAACTTAAAACACTTGGTGGTCATAAACAGCAACAGATAAGAAGTTGAGAGTGTGCAGAACTAAAAATGTGATAACCATTGTTTATTGTGTGTGTGTGTGTGTGTGTGTGTGTGTGGACTCGTGAGTGGGAGGTCTGGGGTTCGAATCCCACCAGAACCGCCCTCAATGACTGGAGTTTTTTCAAGGTTTTCCTCAGTCCACATAACTGGCAAATGCCTGGGAGATACCCTAAACTTAGGCTTGGAACATTTCCTTCCTTAAACAAAAATCCTTTCCCAATATAATTTCATCTCATGTATCATCAGTGTCCACTGCCTGTGGTGTCTCAGTAGTAAAAACGGGCGTTAAACACTACTCAAAAAAAAAATAAATTTTAATGAGTTAATAATTCATATTGTTTCCACAATATTTTTACTAACGAGAGGTTATTCAAATTACGTTAACATTTTATTTTATGTCAGTGTATCTTAATACTTTTATATGGGCATATTTATGTGCATATTATGGAAGTTTTCATTATACAAATGCATATAAATTAAATGGATTTTAGAGAATAAATTTCCAATCACTAGTAATAACACTGAAATGCACAAACTCTTATAAAATAATTGCGTAACGCACACAGTACATGTGGTAGTGAGCGTGACATATCGGACCAAAGCGTTTTGTCCTCGTCATTGCCAAATATTAAATATCTAGGATAACTAACACCATATTATACTCTAAAGGAACTGCTGAAAAAATAATAATGAACATCGTTTGGAATATACAGTTAAAGCTTGCAAAGATAGAGCAGTTTGAGGTAATTATGAATGTTTTAAGAAACAAAAGAAGTTGAATGCTCAAAACATCATACTATGATAGTCAAATAAAATGCTTAAGTATGATGACTACAGCAGAAATAACAAAACGTTCATTTATTCAGGAAAACTTCTTTAAATTCTGTTTTGTTTGCTATCATTTTACCCCCGCGATATTCCCAACATGATTTAATCGTCCAGTATTAATGCAAACACGGCATTGCTCAGAATATATGCATTTTCAAATTGACTTAGAGACATATACATTCACATTATTAATTCTAGTTATGACCTGGATAACGGGTATGTCATTGTTAGTAAATTCCTAGAATGCAATGCCACAGGCATCGTTGAAATTCCATTCCTGAATGCAAATCCATTTTTAATGAAATGTATCTTGATAGCGGTTTTGGTTATGCGTTTTAATTAAAAGAATAAAATTAAACATTTTGATTAACGGCTGTGATGCTTGAGGTAGACATCTACTGAAGCAGAAAATACGATTTAATTGCGTTGATTTACCGCACCGTTCTTGCAGAGTTGTTTATCAATAGCTGTTTATCTGGACATTTTACATTTCCTGCCTAGTGGGCGATAGTTTTAAGTTACAGTATGAACGATATTTGGTCAGTAAGAGATTTGCCAAAACCTTGAAGTTTTGTTAAGCTCTCATGTATAAAGGTAAGATGTAGGAACAATATTTGATTTATATATATATATCCAATTTTTATTTCTAAGAAGAGATAGTTTACAGAAAGGCATTCACACCCTAGAAGAAAGAGCATTGCCTGAAATAGGGTATGGTATTAAATGTTAACAAAACCAAATCAATTACTTTTAAAAATACCAGAGATGAAAAATGGTACTACAATGTACAAGAAATATAAAACATTAAACCTTTTTGTTATTTGGAGTAACCTTTAATATGAGTGGGAAATGGAATAAGCCTTATCTGTTATTAATTATAAAGCATTAGGTCAACTAAACGAGTTACTACGTGTTCTGACTTGCGTTCCATATATGTATGCCACACGAGAGAGGATGTACAATGCTAAGTCTATTCTGCTATATGAGAGTGAAATAAGGGGAAGGGGGAGAAATGAACATGTAAAAAAATTCAAGTCGATTTTTGTAGAAGGGTTATCGGGATCTCCAAAGGAACATCAAACTGTGGGGTCATGAGGGAGGTGGGTTGCTATGTATATACGTTAACAGTAAAATAAGGACTGTGAAATACTGACGTGGATTAATGCAGGGGGACCAGTCCACACTTCGCGCTAAATGCTATAGACACCAGAAACAAAACATAAATCCAACGTTTTGGGTTGCTGAAGTGAAAGGACTCAACAGGATTTGACCTGGGTTCAGTATTGCTATGAGGTGATGCAAATAATAACAATGTATGGATGACGGTTAGAACAAGGCTAGAGGATATCAGCAGGCAGGAAATCGAGGCAGAATGTAACACGAAAGTCTCCTTGAGCCTATCGAATGAAATTAAACTAACCTGGTATAAAGAGGTATATGTTCTCGTTCAAGGGAGAAAGGAGAGCCCAGAAATGGCCTGGTTCAGACTGGGAAGTTGGAAGGCTAAAAAATTAATCGTGGATCTTGAAAGAGAATCTGTCCATTTTCTGGAAGGAATGAGTAAACATTCTGGCAGAAGGTACCCACTTGGAACAGCTGAGAAAACGCTGTTTCCTTAAAATATTATTAAGGGATTTAGAGGACAATTGTTTGCTTTTTTTTTGTTGATTAAATTTATTTATGGACGCTCTTTAACATCTCAGATTTGCAGCGTCCCATTCAATTCAGACAAATTTTGCTCAGAGATCTCTTCTTTCCGACTTAAGGTTCTTTTTCGTGCCGTAAATGTACGACACGGGACCCACGGCTTTACTTCCCTTCCGAAGGGAGCCATACTTACGCTTTTTACGCCCGAAAAAATCCATCGATCCTGGTCGGGTTTGAACGCGCGATTTTGGGTTTAGAAGGCAAATATGGTTACCACTACACCATCAGGACCGACATACCTGTTTGCGAACCACACTAATTGCTTCAAATAGGCGTTTTCCTAGTCAAAGTGCGTGAAGCTAGAATCAATCTATTTTCTGGTTAGAAAGCAATAACTAGTATAATTATAAATAATGTGTAATATATTTCCATTCATACATCTCTAAATATCGTTCTTCCCATTTAATGCTTATTATTATTATTATTATTATTATTATTTTGCTTCTATTATTATTTATTCATTTTTCTAATTATTCTTAAGCATGTACTGTCTACGACCCTGCAAAAATATATTAGCAATATGTACGAGTAGATATCATTTTATAAAAATAAAGATACCCCTTCTAACTACTGTTCTAGCATTGATTGGAGGTTGGCTGGTAACAGCTGACTTTCCTACTGGTTGCTAAACAAGACAGTCTTTTTTATTGGTGTTTAACGCCCGTTTTTACTACTGGGTAAAGCACCACAGGCGGTGAACACTGGTGATACATGAAATAAAATGATATATTGAGAAAGGATTTTTTTTAATGAAGGAAACGTTCCAGGTCTAAGTTTAGGGTATTTCACCGGCATTTGCCAGTTTTGAAGACTGAGGAAAACCTGGAAAAAACTCAGTCAGGAAGTACGGTCCTGGCGGGATTCGAACTCCAGACCTCCCGCTCACGAGTCCGGGCCTTAACGACCTCGGCCACCCGTGGCGGTAAGACAGTCGTGAGAATCAGCTATCTTTATGTTAACTGCTAGAGAGGACCGTGAATGTTGTATTTGCATTGGCTGGTGTTTATAGTTTCATACTGTTCAAACAATTTCCTCGCTAATATTGGTTTTCTTTTTTTTTTTGTTCAGCAATTTATTCATATTGCTAAAAGTTTGCAATAACAAGAGTGAAAGGATATTAATAAAATTAAAAAATACTCAATATTAAAAACAAAAGTAAAAACGAAAGCTAAGGTCAGACTGCTGCAGTGTTCACTACAGCTTCATTTAGCACATATAGACAGATATATTACTGTTGTGGTATATTTCATGAAAATGAAACTTTATTTGGAATAATGTGTCTAGAATTTCTATCAGAGACAATTAGATTTGCCTCTAAATGTTCAGTGTGTAGAGATAAAGTCTCAAATATTATTATGAACAGAGAAGGTATAGTGTGTATTTTGCGTATTATGTGTGAATCTTGTAAAATGATACTGAACTCAAAATATTTAAAATAAATATTATCATTTATGAGGCAAATAACCAGTTTGCATTTGGCATAAGATTTGCTCGTGTTGGAAGGAAAGGTAATATTTTCTTTGCGTGATAACGAATGTGCCTGCACCACCAGTAACGTTTAAATTAGTAAATCAAGCACTGCTGGAAGCAATACATGCTATTAATGAAAGCATTGAAGTTGCTACTAAGCAGACAATTGAATAAAATGAATATACTTTTTTTTTTTTTTTTTTGGTAGCAGCTGAACTGAGCATAGACATACACTCTGCATTATGTGTGTGTGTTAAACTAGTTAATGTTTTGTGCATAAGAAAAATAGGTTTGCTATAAAGGAAATAGAATGCTTTTAAATATTTGTAAAGCTCTTATGAGGCCAAAGTATTATTTGCCTGGATATTGTACTAATAAACCAGACTGAAATTCTTGTTTTAAGCACCAGTTGTTCCGTGTTAAGAGAGCTTAGTATTCCATTTATGTCTGCGCCGTTAGACTGCTTGTCTCCCACTCACTTGACACAAGGCTCTATCCCAGCGGCTCTAATTGGGATTGGTGTCGGGGAAGGCATATAGGCAGATTTTCTTCCAATACTCCAGTTCCTCCTCTACTCTTTCCTCTCTCTCCACCAGCATCTCATTACCATCTTCACTTTCATCATTCAACACAATACAACTGATTCTCGGTACATGCATATCTTTTTTTTTTTTGGTTGATTTATTTATGGACGCTCTTTAACAACTCAGGTCATCAGCGTCCCATTCAACTCAGGGCATGAAACGGCCGACAAATTTTGCTCAGAGGCCTCTCTTTCAGGCTTGAGGTTCTTTTTCGTGCCGTAAATGTACGACACGGGACCCACGGCTTTACTTCCCTTCCGAAGGAACCCATACTTAGAATTTTTACGCCCGAAAAAAATCCATCGCTCCTGGCCGGGTTCGAACTCGCGATCTTGAGTTTAGAAGGCAAGTATGGTAACCACTACACTACCAGGAACGACTCACATGGAATTCGAATAAACTATTCCTGTGCCGCCCGTGTGCAGAGCGCCAATGACAAATGAGTTGTTAAATCATACCACTCAGTATGTTATTTATAGCCAGGCTTTCTTAATTTCAGTGTTTATTTATTTTGCATAATAATGAAAATGAGTATTAATACGAATTTTATGCTAATTCTTGATTTATCACTTTTTTGTGCACCCTATTCTATTGTAGTAGCAATATCCTTTTGTTTTCTACTTTTCCAGTAGTTTTATTACATAAATATAAGCAAAGTTATTCAAATGAATAAATTAATTACTTCTGGAAGTCCATCCTGATTCTGCTATAATATCAAAGACCTAACAGTACATGGAAAAAAAAATCAAAGAAAAATTAACATTCATGGAAATAAAACACTTTGTAATATAAGTACAGAAGCACACTAATGGAACGCGGAATTATTTTCGGATTTTATTTATATAGGACATTCAGAAAACCAAGGTACACAGTTTAGTTAACTCGTTTACTTTTATATTCAAAGGCTTGTGGCAAATTATTGGATGTTACTGAGATATAATTTAAAGTTTTATATCTAGTTACAGTTGCAAGCCCAATGATTCGACAGGCATCCACCTTATTCGCGTAGTTTTCATCTGATAAAACCTGGAAACGTCGCTAATTAAAGCTCTGTATTATAAAGCAAGTGTGATTATATATTGTATTGGCTTCCAAAAATTAGCGAATAATTTTTCCGGGAAGGGTAATAGGAGTTAAAAATGTTATTTCAAATCATATTGGGCAATTAATTTTTTTAGATATCATCCATTGGCCAAAATGGGAATTTGTGCTTATTTTTAGTTTTAGCTAAGAGGTTATCGTGAACGGCAAGGAATGACTTTTACTTAATTTTCTTTCGCACCAATCAATTGCTTAAGCCTCGATTTAAGCAGCAGAACGAGCAAAATACCAGTGAGGTTATTTGAGTTACGGGCCAGCAAAGCAGGGTTACGTAATGAGAGATGCTAATCGTTAAGGACATTTAATGCAAAAGCAGATAGTAAATTATATGCCAAATTTACTTGGTTAGTTGTGTCCCTATATTAATATAATCTTAAAAAACGGATCTTTATGCACAAAGTTACAATAAATGATTCATCCATTTCCAAAAGACTTTATATTCCAAAGTATTACACATATAACAATGACAAGAAACTGGAAAGTTTCCAAATTCTCATCGGTAGCACGAGCGCAGTGCAGTTACAAATTGGCAACAGTGCAAGATAACAACTGGAACGTTGCCATCTAAAAAAATGATCTTCTGCATCGTTGGATTGGGCGTGTCGGTGAAGATGACTTATCTTTGTTCTCCTGAACTAATGCATGGCATACTTCTACTTTTGGGGGTGTGTAAATAAAACACCCGCTGTCAACAACACTGGTATAGCCCAGGAAACGCATTATCGCAGCTATGATACTCATTGACAGGGGAATACTAAAAACATGTGGTCCGAACTGCCGATTGGACTTGTGTTGTGATACAAGCGGGACACACGTAGGTCATTTGCAGTATTTGATAAAAATATGCATAGTTTCCAGTTCATGGAAATACAGAATTTTGAAATCCGATTATTTATAGCACTGCTTAGTACACACACGTGAAAACATATTTTCCTACAGAAATAGTAAGACAATTCCCAAAAAAACATCCTGGCAATCTTGTTCCTGGTACAGGAAACGTTCTCTAGCTTGTTAAACAGTTGCAACAAACAGGATCTCTAAATGAAAAGAGAGGGAGAGAGTCGCATTCTTACAGAAGCAAAGTTAGATGAAATACAGGTAATTTCTAAGCAAATATCGGCAATGTGCATTAGGGGCATTATTTTAAACATATCTTATAAAATAGGTTAGTGTTTAAAATTATGAGTTTTAAATACACAGTCATTTTATGGCTGGTGCTGGTAGCCTGGAGTGTAGTGAAGGCTTCTTAGAGTTGGTGGCGTCCTGTGCTGCAATTTGTTGGTTGGTTGAAGCTGTATGTTGCAGAATGTTGTGCTGAAGTGCGTTAATGAGTCCAGTTAGCTCCGTTATGGCTTCCAGGAGTGTTCTCAGGGCGGTGTCTACAGCTTCTGAGTTCTTGTTGTCATATATGTGGGCACCGAGTTGTGATAGGAAGTGCGTGGTCGGTCGGTGAAGCATCGAGGTTGTGGTGTGCATGGTTGCACTGGAGAGGGCTGGCGGCCTGGCCGGTATAATGATTTGTATCTCCGCAAGAGGCACAAAATCTGCGGCGGCGAGCCAGGTTGTGCATAGTGAAGTTAGCTGTGAGTGACGCCGCCCCGCAGTAATGGCAGCGCGGTGGTTCAGTACAAGCTACTTCGGTGTGCCCGTATGCACAGCAACGTCTGCACGGGGCGTTATGACGGCGGTGGCTGGGCTCGAATGTGAGGCGGAGTGGTCCAATAGTGATTCCAGCTGCGGTGGCCGCATCACACTCTTCTGGCTCCAGGAAACTTAGTCGAACCAAGATGTCGCGCCTCTGTGGCAATATATGCGTATTGCGTAATGTATAGATGGCCACTGCCGCTGAACAGTTCGGAGAATATACGATGAAGCTTGCTCCGGAGCACTCCTCGGAGCACAGCACTAAGCTGTGGTGTCATGTGCGCGGCCGGTCCTTAGTTACTCTACAAGACTTAACCACGTGATAAGGGAAGCTCTATTTTCGTGTCACTACGGATATAGACATCCTTATAGGTTATTGGTGACATCACCAGGTTTCGCTAGTCCAATTTTCTGACAGTATCTGCTCCGTGATTTGTCTTTAGTTTGATTTAGGGAGCCAGGTCCGTCACTGGTCAACATCCTGTAACGGAGTTGCAGGTGCCACAGCAGTGCCTCCACTAGCGTGCCACCTGCAGGAGGCTAGGCATTCCTTTCTCCAGAATACAATGAAAGGGTTTATTCCATTGTCTGCCACAACGATCCCTTTGTCGTCCGAGCGAGAATTCCTGTTATTTTTTTTCCGTGACATTTCCATTCTTACAAGAACCCTTTATTTAGATCTAACTGCAATTAAATAACACATAAACTATCAAATCCTTCTCATTGATAGAGTATCAAGGACGGTATCAACAGGTTAAAGTATTAGAAGAATCTGGCTACGTAACTGAGGAAGAAGAAAACTGACACATATCTGAACAATCACCTTAGTGAATAATTTCGATAACAGTAATATATTAACTTTTTAAACTTGATACATTATTATGGCTCTGTAATTTCTTTATAAACAGTTGTATGACAAACATGGTTTAGATGCCTTTGCACCAGCACGTAATGATAAAATGAGATATGTCAAACATCATATTGAAAATTCCATGTTAAAATATTTTAACAAGGATATTTTCCAGTGGGTACAGATCAAAACTAAAACTACAGATAGGCTCATTTATGGTTACATTAGTACAGCATGAGCCTTATCAGGGGTTACAGAAAATACATTACACGTTTTATTTGATGGTTAAGAAACGAATTAATGGAATTAACAATCAATAAAAGAGAAATGCTAAGATTAAGGAAGGATAAATGAAATCTTCAGGAACCAATCCTAGATCAGCAATTTAAAACGGTACTTTTATCGAATTTTGGGATGAAAATTTGTAGTGAAAGTGTAACAATTATATTACGAATGATGATAGTAGTCAGACTCTAATTTAGATAGGAGGGAAAATTGGAAAAAAAAAAAGGTTAAAAGGAAAGAAAACGAGATTAAGGCGATTAGGAAAGAATGTCTGGTGGTAAGGGGCACTAGGCGAAGTTGGGGTTCTGTTAAACAATTGAGGAGGGGTGATATTCTTTTGGATATCCGCAGATATCCAGCTAACCTCGGCAGAAAATTGTGGAAATGTTATGCAGTTATATTGTATTATGTTACTTTGTATTATTTATATTACAATTTGTCTTTGTGCCCTTTACAAGAATTAAGGCCTCGATAAGACTACAGTTAGAGCCAAGTCCTAAATTATATAATAATATATTCTGGTTCGATTATATATATATATATATATATATATATATATATATATATATTCGAATTCGCTTCTCTAGTGAAATCTCAACTATACAATGGCTGCGGAGCGACTTTTTGATGATTTTTTATAATAGGAATTTCTCCAGAGGGAGAAAGATGATATCCATAAAGGCTTTCAAAATATATATAAATGTACTTAGATCTTATGTTTTCTTGTTCATGATATTTCTTCTATTTAAATGTAAGGTTATCTGCTATAAGGTATTAAACATAACAAGGGTGAAACATTAGCACACTATGAAAATCTAGCAGAGCAGGGAACTTCCCCATACAGACCGATGATTTTGGGTTGGGAGTCACACCTCCTTCTACGAACGACAACGGAGAGAGTCGAGGACAAATTAAAGTGTGAAACGAATGCAGGCGGGTGGAACAGTCGTAACGCACGGAAACAAGCAATCGAAGGTCATAAATGAACTTTTTCGGATGCATGTTAATAGTTAATCATATTCAGAATACGGGGAGGAATATTTTTTTAAATATAAGCTAACCTCACCTAAATGTTCAACCTATACTTTATTTTAACACTACAGGTTTCAATATAAAAAGTAATTGTAATGGAACACCTAGACAAATTATGAACATTGAAATAAAACGTTAGTAGCTGGAAGAGTTTGAGCCCACTAGTAGACAACGCTTTGACCCACTGACCGATCAGACCGACATGGTAAACGTTGTAATTATCCGACTATATAAGTTAAAAACCGCTCTACCTGGTATTAGGTTTGGTTTTCTCCGCTACCGTTCGTAAAAGGAGGCGTGACTGCAGCACACGAGAAGTCAGTGTTTAAGTAAAGAAGAGCAGGGGTACGCAAATCTGGCTCTCGGAGCGAAGAGCCGATTTTAGCTCCAGCCTGCAACTCGGAGCTGGCCTTCAATCATCTAGTTACGGCTTTGTTCCTCCCTTCCCAATTTCCTTCTCAGTTTATTTATATGAGCTAGACTGCTTTGTAATTTTTGGCGTGTTTGAAATCATAAATTGTGTTACACTCTATGAGTGTTGAGGAAAATAACGTGAACAAACCATCATCATCCTCTAAAGGAGCCTAAGTATTTAATTTTTCCTTTAATGTATGTTGGATCTGGAAGATAAATTAATATTAATGTTTATTTGAGAATGATTTTTGGGAGTTCAATTAAGAATGAGATTGGGAGTTGGTTGATTTTTTTCTATAAATGCTTACTAAATTATTTTCATGAAACTACAAGATTATAATTTGATATATTTCATTTGATGGTCTTTATTTTCACACAAGGACATGAAACTCTATGTTTAAACGTTATGTTAAGGAATGAAAACAGGCACAGATAGCAAACCCAACCCCCTCCCCCCCCCGAGTCATAACAGCGCAGTCCACTCCGAGTTGCTTGCACAGTCACTCTCTGCGCATCCTTGCGGTAAAGAATGAGAACTAACCAGCAGAATGATATTAAAGACCGTTAAAGAGACATCACATTTTTCACTACTCTTCGGTCAGTAAATGCAATAACTCTGTAATGGCGTTTGTGAAAACATATTGACATTAAAAGTATCGTAACCTGTAAACGGCTGACTATTCTGTGTTTCCATGCAACACTTGGAAGAATAACTTATCTGGTAACATTAAACATAAGGCAAAACACTTTAAACAACCATTTTATCAATAATTACTGTGCGTTTTCTTTATTTAAATATTTAAGTTCTAAGTTTAGATGTTCTTCAAAACAAATATTTATGATTTCATACTTCTCTGATAAGCTCTTAAAGCGTTTTGAAGTAATACTTTTATGCACACCTTTTCTTCGGCTTAGTAACGGAAGGGTGCGAGAATAGGAGAGAAATTGCTTTTCGTTTATGCGTCTTCCAAGCTGCTATTCCGTCTGCTTACAACTTAAGCTTCCATTCGTTTAAATATTCATCCTCGCCGCTGCGCGTCCTTGCGCCTTCCATCTGCATTATCGACATTCCTTCCGTCCATGGAGAGAAGAAAGAAAATGACTCTAAGTGAAGGAAAAGAAAGATTTGTGGAAGCTTCAAATGTATATTTTAAGATTAAATGGTTCACACGCACGTTTTAAGGATAACTCTCTAAGAAACATCTAGGAATGGACTTCCAATAAGCAGAATAAATGCTTCTTTTTGCAGGAATTATAATACTATAAAACTATACCCTTATACCCTTAGACTATCCACTTTTACCATTAAAGGCGTTAAAAGTGGTAAAATATATAAATTTTGAGCGTAGGGAACCTGAACAGACTGTGCTCACAATAGAAACAAATTCGTTTATTTGAAACTCTGAATTCGATGCATTGCGAATTATGAAACATATACGATATATTTCAAATATTACAATTTTTGAGTAAAGATGTATGCAACAGAAACGAAATTTATGTTGTACCTGTCTTTAAAAGTAAATACTAAATAAAACAAATTATTATTTTTATTATTATTATTATTATTATTATTACTTTTTAGTAAGAAAGTATGCAACAGAAATGAAATTAGTGATCTTGTGCCTCTATTCATAAGTAAATACTAAATAAAACAAATTATTATTATCCCCATCACCATTGTTGGTAATGATGATGATGATAATAATAATAATAATAATAATAATAATAATAATAATAATAATAGCAGCTAAATAACGTAGATTTTGTAAAGGAGAACAGTGTGGCTCAGATAGCGATTGGCACTCGTATGCATAAAGTCCCAGGGTCAAATGCTGCATCTGATAATCTCATTTTTATGTGATTTTTTTCAGGTCATTTTAATAAAGGGAAAGTTCCCGTGTATAACAGCACGCATATCTTTTATTTTATTATTCACTTTCATTGGATCTCTATATGTGCGTCACGTCTTTCTGTATTTCTGATGTCCTTGTGGACGCCCTAACATAGGAATGACTATGCAATTATGGAGGCAACTATCTTGGACATTAGCTTGTAAGTCCCAGAAAGTGTAAATAAAACTACCGGAAGAGAATGTGCAGTTAAAGAAACAAAGGAAGAAAGGGAGGGGGAAAAAAACGAAGTGAAAACATGGAGCAGAGCTGAAAAAATTAAGAGATTGAATTTGGAAATTTAAAACAACAGTTTTTAAATGACTGATAAATGAGGAACGCGGCTAAATATTAACAAAATCGATATTCTCAATAGTTTGCACATTTTACTTATGAAGAAACAAACCGTTCGTATTTTCTTGATTTGCATGTACATTCAAGTGGATGTCCTTACTACTAACTGAATATTCTCGCTTTAACCTTTTGGGTGTGAGTGTATTAACTTGTTCTCAAGCCGTCAGGAATACACCAATTCTAAAAGTTAAGAGCACTGGATGCTATCAGGAAGAAGCCCCTACAGGCTGCAAAAACGTGCTGTGTAGTTCATGTACTGCTAACGGCCTTCTGATTAGCGTTACGAGCTGAGATGACCTATGCAGCAAAATGTTAATATGTAAGTACAAAAGCTGCAATAGGAAAAAGCACGGTATTGGATAGGCAGTGCAGAAAAAAAATCATTTGTTACAAATTTATCTGGGAAGCTCAGACCCTCAAGTGATATTCATTGGGAATATTTCACGAATAAAATAAGAATTAAATTGTAATTCCAGTAAACTTAGATTACAAAATAATGTAGTATTGTATATTTGTACTTAGCCTTTTCAAGCAAACTTGCAAAAGAAGAATGATGATCGTCAGTGATGCCAATAGAGAAGAATAAAATATGGTTTAAGGGCTATTTCATGAATAGAATAAGAATAAAAGTAATGTATATATTTGGAATTCGCGCAAAGAATATTAACACTTGTATAAAATGTTATATTTATGAATATATATTCTATTCGGAAACAATGAGACTGAAATGGACAAAAGCAGACTATTACATTTTCTAATACCAACTGAGATAGAGAGAGAGAAAAAAGATAACATACAGTGTCTCTATTTTTCTTTGTATTCTGTGATTTGGAATTACTAACGACAAGATAAATTTGCACAATTGACACATCACCAGAACGCTTTATGATTGTCAATTGTCCATGTTTTTGTTGGTATCAACAGCTCCCCCACGCCGCTAGCAAAAGTGGTCAGTGATGCGTGTTCATGAATTATATAGTGGAGGTATAGAGGTATCACAAGACAAATGCACGAGGCGTGATAAAACGGATTTGATATTTTTTTTTTTTTTTTTTTTTTTGGATAATTTCACTGCGTAATCCGGCTTTCACTTGTCAAAGTTCAAATTTTTGTTTAGTTTCATTGATCGACTTTAAGATGACGTCACATGAATGAAAAATTCAAATAAAATTATGATACGAGTAACTCAAAAATGGAAAAAAGTGAATTTTTTTTTGATTGATTTATTTATGGACGCTCAGGTCATCAGCGTCCCATTCAACTCAGGGCGTGAAACGGCCGACAAATTTTGCTCAGAGGCCTCTCTTTCAGGCTTGAGGTTCTTTTTCGTGCCGTAAATGTACGACATGGGACCCACGACTTTACTTCCCTTCCGAAGGAAGCCATACTTAGGATTTTTACGCCCCGAAAAAATCCATCGGTCCTGGCCGGGTTTGAACCCGCGATCTTGGGTGTAGGAGGCAAGTATGGTAACCACTACACCACCAGAACCGGGGGGGGGGAAGTGAATGATTGATAGGTTAAATCCTAAATTAAGTTACAAAAATGAAAGAGAAAGTTTAATATAAGAACTGGTGTAAACACGATTTTCTCTGCTAGTATTAATTAAATCGTACTGGTTTGATTCAGACACTCTTGGGAAATCTGTTCCTCTTTCCGATAAACTTTACATTTACATGTTTAGATAGCCAAGCCTCTTTTTGCAAATAACCTTTAGTTACACAATATTTGTACTTCGTGAATAAATGTTTGTACTCAAATGTGGTAAATAATGTGGGAACTCAAAAGGAAAACAAATATTGATGGGCATTTCTTGTAACATGAGGTAGACAAATACTATTTGCTACTTTGCTAATGCTACTTTGGTATATAAGCGCAAGTATTAATCAAATTGATGTACTTATCGGTCTAGCGGATTGTATGAACCCGGACGTTTCGCCAGAATCTGCGTCTGTCATTTTCAGGGCATGTCAACAGCAGCTGACTGGGAAGAAGAGTTTCTGGCAAAATGTCGGAATTCATGCACTCCGCTAGAACGCGGCCTGCAAGCCCGAAAATCGCATCAATTTATTCACAAACCTCAGGCCATGAAACCCTCAGTGATTATACTAACCAAATGTTACGACATTTTCAAGAATCTGGTCTGCCCCACCCTGTAAATTTTATAAGCAAAGAGATGATTAAATCATTCAGCAAATGGAATGTTTTATTTTATCACATATGTCCCTTAAATCTTGAGTCTGAATTAGATTAATAAAATGATTTATTTTTTGAGTACTAAATTAATGTACTCAATGACACTTTAGTTCAGAGATACCATTTTAATATTAATGCATACGGTTCCGGTCCAAAACTTTTTATATCATTTTCCTCACAGAAGGTCTTTAAAAGCTTATTTGGTAGTTCTGTATGCGTTTCGCAAAAAATGCGAGATAAATGATGAAACCACTGCAGCTTCAACTTTAAAGGCAAGATCCTTCCTTCTCAAGGCATTTGGGCCTTAGCCCACCGCGGCGACGCTGCTTCCTCTACGTCCATCAAATGGTATCATTGGTAAAGTGCAGTATTGCAGGGGGGGGGTCACGTGATCAGCACACCACATAGCGTTTAGCTTTTAGTGAGTGTTAGGATAAATAAATGAAATGAGTAGGAAAGATTGCAGGTGAAAGATGAGGAGGAACATTAGGATTAAGGTCCAGTATTACAGCTCAGGCTGTAACTTAAGCTACATATGCGTTTTAGCATATAAGCCTCGCTTAATTGACTGTTAGCTTAAGCCGAGGAGAAGCTTGGCTATTATTGTATGTCAGGATGTTTTCGGAAGAAGAAGAAGAAGAAGAAGAAGAAGAAGAAGAAGAAGAAAAGTGACGAAGAAATTCAGTTTCTTTTACCCCAAATTGAAAGGATAAGGAGACCAGGAACATTCAGAACACGTTCAGATCACTTTAATTTATGCAGCGATTTGAAAATTCTGCAATAGATGTCGGTTAAGTAAACAGTCAACAAGTTTGTTGTTGGAAAACATGCAACACGCTGGTAATTGTAATTTATTTTAGAAAAGAATGGAAATATTTAATAGCGATTTTAATAATTGATTTTTCAGGAACAAGGTTCTATCAGCGGAAACAATATTTCTTCTAACTATGAGGTTATACGCAACAGGCTGTATGCTGATAACAACAGGCGATTTCTGTAGCGTATCAAAAACACCACGAGCAGAGTGGTGAAGAAGGTTTCCATATATAGAACAGTTGAGAGAAATATTTACAAAATTTCCTTCAACACATGAAGAGATTTATAAAGAGACAGACATTCTATAGATAGCAAAATTTGCTGTCCTTTTTGTCGCACATTTCCGAAATAAATATTGTGTTATATAATATACCTACAATTTATTTTATTAACTAAGCAAAATCTTAAACAATAAACAAGACAAAAAAAGATAAACCTTCAATTAAATGCGCATGCCCATGAATTGCCAACTTCAACTGTATCGAACAAGTTCAGCTAACTAAAGCTAAAGGTTATGGTGTGTCTGTAAAACTCGAAGAGCTTACACTGAAAGTTTAGTTATACTTAGAACCTAGGTATAGGTTAGACTGGGCCTAAGTGAGTAATTTAAATCATTAAAGAGAGGATGGTTGGTAGGATCAGATGAAATGATTTAAAGAGATTTGAAGAAATAATTAGTACAAAGTTTAAATAGTGAGTGTTAAGTTAAAGAATTTGAATACCAGTACATACCGCTGGTAACCAGCATAGTTGTGAAATAAAACTGGGGTTGAAGAGCTACTAACTATAATTTTTACTGGCTTCCAGTAAAACTGTAGACTTTGGGATATTAAATTGCAAAGTTTTATTAGAGTACGTATATTTTGGTTTAATTTAATTTATTTTGAGTAATAACTTCATCATATTTATTTGATTATTTGATTATTTTATTATACTAATTTATTCTACATATTAGGGAAAGCTATAATTAATAAAGTAAAAGATTATTGTAAAGTTTATAATAAATAGAAAAAATTTTATACACGCCCTGGTTAAGGAAACCAGGCACTAATATGACGAATAATATTTTATTCATTTAATTTATTTATTTGTTTATTAATTGAGTAAGCATACACTACAATAAATGATGTGATGCACAAATTTGTTTCTGTACATGTGTAAAATTTGTAAATCAGTAGTAAACATATTTAAAAAAATCACATAAATATAGTATAAAATTTAGGATTTCAAACTTTGAGTAAATTATTTGGGTTCCGGAAGAGCGAAAAATGTTTGAAGGGAGTCCACGGTGTAGGAAAATTCAAGAACCGCTGCGTCAGGACATTTATGCTTCGGATGTCCTTGGTTTGTCTTAAAATTTTAAAGAACGCGCAGCTTTAAGACGTGACTGAAATTTTACCCATTCGGCCGGTCCCACAGTCCGTTTCGCGCCGTGAGCGGTTTTTTAAGGATGTACTCTCAGCTTAGTTGTACGCGCAAGATGGACAACACGTTGGCTGCACTGATACACGTGTTAGAATGTGACGAAGAAAATTTACTTATATTTAGTTTGAAAGATCCTCTAGAATAACTGAGATTATATATTGTTGATGAAAAGACGACTTTTTTGGAATTTATACATTCCCGGAACATTTCAGGATGTCTTTATAGTTGTTCTATGCGGTTAAATTTTGCCCAGAAAACCCCAACAACCAAGAGTGCCTTGCAGCGAAATAAGATTATATATCCTCCTTTTGGCAATTAAAGATTAAACTATAAATATATATAACTCAGTTAATTTTTTTAATTGTTTTGATTTTAAATTTCATTCCTTTATTTTATTAGGTTCGTTTCAAATTGCTCTTTAATTCTTTAAATCGCGAAATAACTCACTAAAACTACAATATATAAAATCATAATGCATTACATTCACTAAAAGTTTCAATGAAATAACATAATTATTAATTTATTTCACCTGTATACGAATGACAATAATTATCATAGGCTACAAAGAACACTCACAAAGTATTTAAGAAATTGGGGGAAGAACTTTAGGCGACTGGTGCTGGTTTAGTGTGACTAGTTGATGAATATATTCATGTTCCAAGTTTGATATTATTTTCACCACTTCCAATTTATATTTAAATTGCATCTGCGAATTAAATTTTGACACAGTTGCCAAATACTCTGATAAAAGAGGCTGGTAGAGGAAATGGCGGTTTACTAAATAAACAGCTCTCGAAGAAGATATAATCTCTCTCTCTAAGAAAATATATGAGAAGATATGTTCTCATCCTCCTCTTAAAGAAAAAACTTTAAGCTCATTTTAATACACTAAGGTAATGGACACGCTAAATTCTGTTCATAGTAAAATATTACCTCGCGGTTCCCGCTTTATCACTCCCATTTGTTGCTATTGGCTATAGAATTTACCGTCACACTGAAACTTTTGTAAACTCGACCGTTACTTTTATTATTTCATCGTCTATTCTTTCATAAAAACAGTAGTTCTTGAAAGAAAAGTAAATCAAAATATTTGATAAAATAAACTATTCTTTCACGCTATCAGTAACAAAAAGAAATAGAAAGGCGTTCAAAGAACCGAGTATATTCATTAAAACAGCGGCACTACTTCGCGAAATAATTTGGAAGTTAATAGGCGGCCAGCCAATCAAAATCATCTCCGCCCCATGCTTTTATTGACATCCACAATAAACCGATGATGGACAGGCTATATCGCGTGCTGCTCGGCGAATGCATCTGAGTACAACTGCAGCTGATACTCTATTTACTCTTAAAGATCGAGGGGTCTTGGAGCTCCAGTCCCTAGCGGCAGCGGAGAAAGTCGAATGCAATAGTCCCAAACGTCAGCGAAGTAGCGGGACTAGAGTAGCCACCAAAATGAAAAAGGCACCGCTTGTAACAGTGTAAACTGCATGCGTTATTTTTTGTTAAATGTAACATAACCTAAAATGCGTTGTCCTCCGTAACTTTCTAGCTGCAATACTCCTTAATACAAAACAAAATTTTTCAATTGTGTTTCAACTTCATTTTTACACTTTTACCATGTGTTGTCTTATTGGAATTTGCAATTATTTCACACACATACACAAACCTTAACTAAACTCGGGTAAATCCAAGAAATCATTGCATCTCTATATGGCTTACTACGGCTCGCTATGGTATGACGGTCTACGCTCGCCTCTTTTCGTAAATATAATTTGATAGAAAATGTTGTGTTACTAAGTAGGCGGGTAAATCATTGTTATGGTAAAAACATTCTTTTAACCCAGAAAAAAAAAATACAGCTGATTGTGTGCGTGATGGTTCCTTGTAGTAATGGACCACATTTCCTATTTAACTTCTGTCGGCTGTGTCAACATATTGTTACGATAATCAAAGTTCTGCCCTAATTAATTCCTTAAAGACTAATGTTTTTCATAAGGAGTAAACAGTCACATGTTCAGATTTGTTTGCAAATTACGAGGCTGAAAGGTGATTATTTTTACTCAGCATTTTAAGGGAATAAGAAATATGAATTTATCACTCCGAGCCTAAGACCAAATGACAAACTTGGAAAGATTAAGGAAACTTCTGGAGAAAACAAATGGACACTATTCCCTCAGCCAGTAAAGCCATGGTCAAACTCTTCACAAACTTATTTTAATAGGCTTATTACTTCAAGCAGCTATGCCAAAGCATAAGTCAAAGCTTTTTGGATAACGAAGAATCATTTTTGGTGTATTCCTCCTCACAAAGGTTCCAAAGTTCTTCACGATAACATTAAGCCACATACCCAAGAAATCATTAACATTTGATGACGGCCTTTCTTATCCACTGTATAGCCCGAATGTTACACCTTATGGTTTTCGTCTCTTCAGTTAAAAATGCAATCTGTGGAAGGTCGAACGATACTCAGAGTGTGAAGGCTGAGGGACAGACCTGTAATGGTATCGCGGTGGCATGCAGGCTCTAACATTCAGATGGTTCAAATCCACGTATGAGTTAAACGTTAGTGCTGAGGAACAATACAAATACTTGAATAGAAAGGTATAAGCTTGACTAGAAAACCTTTTTGTATTAATTATTAAACGCTCTTTATAATATAATAATTGCAATAGTTTAAAAGCGGATAGTAGCACTACATTTATTGTATGCTAAGGTGCGTATATTTTTAAAAATAGAAAGCGTGCACTTTTAAAACTACTCATGCATCGCGTAAAGCATGGCGAAATGCTACTTGACAAGATAACCATGGGAAACGCTTCACACTCATCGTCTGCAGATACTTTGTCGTGTTGCATGAGGGATGATGTGAATAACTGAGCATTAGTACTCAAAAATATAGTAGAGTTGTATATAATATTATATACTTATTATATACTTATTATAGTGTTGTACTTAATATTTTTAAAGCTATTTAAGATCAATTAAAAATGAAAAAGTGTATTAACATTTCAGGAAGTCAAAAATTGTGTGAAAATATTTTAAAAAATAAAAATTTATCTAGGAAGTTTCTGAGCTTGATAAGACAGTTATATTGTTGCTCATAAAGAAAAATAAGAATTGTTTTTATAGTCGTATTATAAGTTGAATATTTTATGGTGGAAAACAAAAATGAAGGACAACACTTTAAAACTAAGCTTCCGTTCCATATTTTTAAACCCTCTACTTTTGTTTTATAATACTTGGGTGTTAATTAGACGCTATATTAGAATAAAACAGAAATAAAATAACAGAAACTTTTCATTTATTACCTTTCAATACTGAGAAAGATTTTATAGTTTCCTTGTTATTATCAATTGAAAATGAGTTAAGGAAAACTACAACACATAGTTATTAATTATTTAAAGTGCAAGGCTTTGAATAAACCCCATGAATGTTTAAAGAAAGAAAAAATTCATATATCTATTGAGACTGTTCGATGGGTGGCTCCACGTTGGTGAGCTAAATTTTGAAGCGGTTTAGTTGGTTCCGGTTGTATGTCCCCAATCTTGAAGCCATCTGTTTTTATTGTTAAGTGACCTCACGTTGTGATGCCAATTTTGGAGTAGTTTGGTAAATTGATCAACGTTGTTGTTGCCCACTCTTCAATGACAATGATTTCTAAGGGTGAATTCTGCTATTTTGTGATTCGTACTCAACAGAACTGTGAGTGGAGCTCAATAGCATAAATAAGCACGCGATGCGATACAATGTATATATTGGTACTTTATTATATTCTAAATCATTTGCATACTCTGGTGTTTTGCGTGATTGTAAATTCCGAATGACTAGTTGTACTTATTTGTATAATCTTACTACAAAAACAAATCCATAGCTAGCATTGTTCACTGTTTAACATGAAATCTCTGATAATAACAAAAGCTCAGTAATTCCAAAAAAACATTTGGCGAACAAAATTATATCATTAAAGTGTCAAAGGGTTTTGAGTTATGAAAAATAACAAAGAACATTATTTTTGTTTTTGTTTGTCTACGGTTTTTATAAATGCAATGCATTCCATGCATTAACATGAAAACTTTTTCGGTCAAACAACGCTCAAAAGGCCACAATGACATTAAAACATTTCGTTCCATTTTTAATATGGAATATTCCTATGGCCTGAAGTCCCTTTCAGCCTATATGGATCAAGAAGTTGTAACTAGTAACTGGTAACTGTTTTCGGATGGAATAAACATTGTATAATGGGAATTAAAGAGCTTACTGAAATTGTATCAGAATAAATGATAGTACATGTGCAAGGAACGAAAACCGAAAACCTGAAACAATAAGATTCGTGTTAAATAAGGAAAAATGCAGCATTGGTTATCCAAATAAACTAATAAGAGACATATTGTAAATTGCTGTAGATATAAAAGTCACACTTCATCAAGCAAAATTGTGCCACTAAAATTAACAATTAGTGTATTTTATTTTATTATTTTTGTATTTGTATATAGCGTTTAATAATGGCAAAACATTTTTAGAAAGTACTCGCCTTGAATTATTACAAGAGCTTTCTTCACGTTACAGATCGACAGTGTAGAAAAGGGAAAATGTATTTTGTAGTTTCTTGTTAAGGTAGATGCCGGTCAATCTCACAAACGCTTTTCCAGTGGGATAACATTTATTTTATTTTATTTTTATCCCTTTACTTCGTCGCGAAAGGGGCAGTTTGGTTTCCTCTTGCTTATTCCGTTGATAGCTTGGAGGAAGTTGTGAGAGAAAGAGAACGTGACTGGAGTAAGAAAACACTCTGCAACCTAAATGTGCACGCCAGCAGTTTGAACACCCGCAAACTTCAATACATAATTAATTCTACTCTAGCTGCCCGTTCCTCTACATAATTATAAATTTTTATAATCAGGTTACATCTAAGAGTTTTATTCTAATTCGGTAGTAATGCCAGAAAATGGTCAATATTAAAATACTAGTTTACTGAATAAAACAGAAGGTTTTATGTTGTTGACAAAGACTGCGAACTGTTACTGTTGATACACCTACGTCACTATTTGATTTTGACTATAAAATAAAAAGGCTTAAATTGTTGTCATAAAACATATCAGTTTCATCTAATATACATTCAAATAGAAGTTTAAATGAACGTGAACAGAATGGGCCCTTTAGAGAGCCTATAATATTACACCAAATGAAAAACTCGGTATATGTGACTGTTACAATGCCATTTAACAACCTGTGTGTTAACTATGCAAATTTTATATGCCCTTTTCCATAAAACTACCAATCGGATTTGCTTATATGATGTAAATTAATAATTTGATAATTTTTTTCTTTTTTATATTTTCTTAATAGCATATGATCATATACATTTTATAACTTTTTGTTTCAAATAAAAAATACCGTACATATTTAAAAAAGGTTCAATTCCATTACTTTGTCAATTTTTTAGTTAAAGAATTTTAAAAAATATACATTCTGGTTATATTTCCATCTTTCTGATATAAATAGTTTCTGGGAATGTTAATATTTAAAAATAAAATTTTCGGAAAAATTGAATTAAAAGTAAATGCTACTTCAGAGTCATGTTCAGGACCATTTGGATATTTTTCATTTTAGGTCATCAATTTTCTTCCTGAACTGTTTAACGGTTATCTTAACTTGCAAATCTACTTTCTACACTTTTTCCTTCAATTTAATTGCAAATTTTCTGAATGTTTTTGCCGGAATCAATGCCTAACCTTGCAGCAAATACGTACACACTTTTAACATTGCATTTATATCCACTAGGTGTCTAAAAAGTATTAAACTGAAAATTTATACACATCAGTATTTAGTAGCTAAACTTTTATATGCTTATAATCCTCTCAAAATTTCATTATGAACGCCTCCGTGGTCTATGGTAGCGTTTGCGAGCACTAATTCTTAGATCCTGGGTTCAAATCCTAGACGGGTCAAGCTGTGTTTTTCCTTTTACTGGGAAGGTGAATACCAGATAGCTTTAAGACTTAAAGAACTACGAGTTTATTTGCGCCATCATTAATTAATTTCATTCATCCCTACAGACTTACACCTATAGAGAGAAGACAGATGCAGTCAAAGTGATAATAAATAAAACATTAAAAACAACATGATATTTTATTGACTATAGATTTTACACTGCACACAAGTATTCAGAGCACTACAAGTAATTTAGCATTAATTGTGTACCAAAGCATGGCACATTTATTCTATCTATGCCTGTTAATTGTAAACAGATTTCTTTTTGAGGAAGTGTAGGTAGTAACTGCAGATGTCACACCTACATCATCATTTTCACCAATAGTCGAATAACTAACATCTACAACTATTTTATATTTTATTTCTGGACCTCGAGAAGATTTCTTGAACATTCTTTCCGATCTAAGCGTCTTCCATAACATTTTTCGCTCAAAAAACACAGTTACTTTCTTCAAATTGTAATAAACCCAGTTTTGACTAATGCGTTTAGAACACCGTAAGCAATTCTTTGGCAGATTAGCCACAGAACGAATTTACTTAAGAGCACAAATATCACAAAATATATGATAAAGTTCCATGCAGTAATAAAACGGTTGAAAAGATAGCTAAGCCATCACAATGGAATTTAAACAACATTACCAGCCCTTAGGAATGTTGTGAGAAACTGTAAAAACAGCAATTTATAAAATATACTATTATGTATAATATGTAAGAAAATTTTCACCTTCCATGCTCTTCTCCCATGAAGTAAGTTTGCTTCTGGAAATTTCTTTTATTTAACAACTAATTACAAATGTTTCGGTTATAATACTTTAGGAGATAAGCATTTAGGTTTTCAAAAAATGCCTTACTAAACACAAACAATATTGTACATAAAAGTTTTTCAATAATATAAATAAATAACATACTAAGTAAATAAATGTGTGCTGTTTTTCAGAAGCTGCTTCTCAAAGCTGTTCACTCACATGACTACATTTTTTTTATTTTTTTTATTTATTTTTTTATTTATTTTTATTTTATTTTATTTTATTTATTTTTTATTTATTTATTTATTTATTTATTTTGGATTTCACGTAATGTCCTGCCTTATTTTGATGAGAAACATAAACGAGAAAAGTATTTCTCACAAATACGGCGTTGAAATTTATATAAACAATTTAAAACCACCCTTTCCTAAGTTGGAAGTGTTCTCGCCTTTTAGTGCAAAACTGTTCTAAAGCTCTACCGTATATTTAATGACTTTTTGCTTTGCTGCAGTTTCAAACAAACTCAAGTGTTTAAAAACGATTTCATTAAATTTTTATGTGACTGTCTGATTGTGTTGCTTTCTTCCGAAAATTCCTCGAACATTTATTTAAATTAGCACAAATTAATTGCAAACAAACTCTGAATTTTCCGTATCATACGCATTTTCTAAGAGTTCTGGAATGCACCGGAATGAATAATCCTTTTTATCAAGTGATGTCGACCAGAACTCAATTTTTAATAAATATGGTGTCATTACGTTAATCTGTAGATGTTATAAATATTATTCACAATGTTTAATGTGGAACAACGTCAAAAAGGAAGACGCGAGAATTTTATTGAACTTTTACTGCAGCGCCCGACGTATTTTTCAAGTAGTACATACGTGCCATATTGCACCATATACTTCAATTTTGTTTTGAGTAAACTTTTTGTTTTCGATTTCATAGAGATTTTTATTTTTTGGATAGAGGTAGTATTGCAGCGGGCGTCGTAAACTCAAACTCGTCCGAAAGTGTGTCGTGCCCTCAAAAAGTTTGGGAAGTACTGTTGTAGATAGGTACATTTTGATTTATTGATTTGTTTTATTTACGGACGCTCTTTAACAGCTCAGATCATCAGCGTCCCATTCAACTCAGGGCGTGAAACGGCTGACAAATTTTGCTCAAAGGCCTCTATTTCAGGCTTGAGGTTCTTTATCGTGTCGTAAATGTACGACACGGGGCCCACGGCTTGACTTCCCTTCCGAAAGAAGCCATACTTAGAATTTTTACGCCCGAAAAAATCCATCTGTCCTGGCCGGGATCGAACCCGCGATCTTGGGTTCAGGAGGCAAGTATGGTAACCACTACACCACCAGGTAGGTGCAATACAATACCAAAGGTCAACACCCCGAGGATGAAGAAGAACAAGCACAGGTGTGATTACTAAGACCAACATCAACCTTGAATATCGTGTATGCAGGTAGGAGTTGAAATGATTAGTGAAACATCAGTCTGAATATGTGCGTGTCTGAACTTTAGAAGGGAGTCGGTCCTGGTGGTTTAGTGGTAACCATACTTGCCTTCTAAACCTAAGATCGCGGGTTCAAACCCGGCCAGGGTCGATGGATTTTTTTCGGGCATAAAAATCCGAAGTATGGCTTCCTTCGGAAGGGGAGTAAAGCCGTGGGTCCCGTGTCGTACATTTACGGCACGAAAAACAGAATCTCAGCCTGAAAGAAGAGGCCTCTTGAGTGAAATTTGTCGCCCGTTTCACGCCCTGGATAGAATGGGACGCTGACGTCCTGAGGTGTTAAAGAACGTCCGTAAATAAATAAAAAATCAAATCTTTAGAAGGGATGCGGAAAAACTGGCGGACAGTACGTTGTGAAACGTGGTTGCAGGACGGTGTAGGTGTTAAAATTTAAGGGTTTGGGACGCATTTTAAGTAGTGACAAGAGATAGCGAAGAGGGCGATAACCGGATGGAGTAATCATGTTTTATAAAAAACCGGTATATATATATATATATAAAAATTAACAGTAATAATAAAAGTAGATAAGGATAAAACACTTAGATAAAGTCACACTTGAAATTGCTATATTCGTATTTCGAACTACTGGAGTTCTTCTATGGCTAGAAGCTAGATTACTCTCCTTCTCTAGATTAATATGAATATCAATTAATACACATATTAATCTAAAAAATGTTAATTTATATTCCTGTATAGTATTGTTGTATTGTAAGTCACATTCCTTCGGCTAACCCTGACCTATTTGCAGACTTAGTAAGAGCGGTTTATGAAATAAAGGAGCGATTTCCATCTCCAGGATTGATAGTCATGGGAGACTTTATGCGAGGATTGGGGGGGGGGAGACATCACTCTAAGCAGGGGCAGAAATTAAACTAGAAAAGGAGTATGTTGTGCTAAAGATCGTATTGTGACAGCAGATTCGGGAACTCTCTCATTATGTGATGCGTTCAACTTCATTTTGGAAGAGTGACAGATTATACAATTTGCTCTCAAGATGTCATAACATATTTTTCAGGTTTTAAAGTTGTAAATACAATCAAGTCCTATCATTTCCCGCTATATTTGAAGTTATGACTTGCAAAGGAGCAAACTGGAGATGGGGTGCAGTAAGCTATTCGCACTCAGGGGTTTCCGCTTCGGAAATATCGATGGAGAGAAGAGAAGTGAGGCTACTAAGAGAGCCAAGTACCACAATAGGGGAAGTAATTACTTTTGGGAAAAATGGAAAACAGATAATTACACCATTAACGAAGCTATGCAGAGAGCATCCTGTAACTTGCTAATGCGAGTAAACAAAAGCAATTGTGAATGCAAGAGGTGGTATCCAACACATGCAGGGAGGCAAAGAAGATGAAGGAAATAGCTTCAAGAACTTTCAGAAGGAAGGAAGAGGAGGTAAATAGACGAGTTTACGTTCACCTACAGAAACAACACAAAAAACATCACAGCGGAGTAAGGGAGTACAACAGCCTGTGTGGTGGAAGGTGGAGATTTGAATCAAATGTGGAAATTAGGGAAGCAAATCTGGTAAACATGTGAAATCAAATATACCGGCAGAATTATGGTTAGAGCATTTTGCTGAAGTGTTTGGGGGGATACTTCAAACAGCTACGTTAGAGATTTCAACCATAGAGCCGCAGAGAGGGGTCTTAATAGAAATATGAGATCAAGATATAGATAGATAAATGTGGTTTAGTATGAGCCCTCAAAGGGCTGAAAAATTAAAAAACGTTGTGAGCAGATGGGCTAAAAGAAGAGCTTGTGAAACATGTGTTAGACGTGAGAGAGATTTCAAGATAGTATGAAAACAACGTGTAAAAATCGTTTAATGAGAGACTCTATCCGGACCTGACCTGTTATTCAGTCGCTATATAAAGGATAAGGGGCAGCCAATGTTCCGGGAAAATTATACAGGCATATCACTGCTTTCGATACCTGGAAAAGTGTACTGTAGAATTATGTATGACCGCATATGCTAAACAATTTAACAAAAAAACACAATATCAGGAGGGTTTCGGGGAAGGAGATTCAACCGATGATAATATTTTCGTACTGGAAAACATAATAAACAGCTTTTTGAAAAGAAAAAGGGAAAAGCTGTATTATAAAATGACATCTGACACTGTATTATTTTGAGTAGTGTTTAACGCCCGTTTTTACTACTAAGGCCCCACAGACGATGGACACTGATGATACATGAAACGAAATGATATATTAGGAAGGGATTTTTTTACGGAAGGAAACGTTCCAGGTCTAAGTTTAGGGCACCTTCCCGGCATTTGCCAGTTATGAGGACTGAGGAAAACCTGGAAAAAACCTCAGTCAGGGAGGACGGTCCTGGCGGGATTCGAACCCTAGACCTCCAGCTCACGAGTCCGCGCCTTAACAACCTCGGCCAGTTTTTGACACTGTACAGAGAAACTAAGGCATAAGGATGTTTGGAGCAAATTATACAGGGTCTAATGATAGTTTACCCAAATGAATATTCTGCATCAAGTTGAACCAAAATTGTAAACATGAGAGTGGGAATGTCAAGGGAAGTCGCCTCTATTGTTTAATCTTTACAACTACTACCACTATCACCTACTACTACTACTACTACTACTACTACTACTACTACTACTACTACTACTGCTACTACTACTACCACTATCACCACCACTACTACTACTATTACTACTACTACTATTACTAATATTACTACTACTACCACTATCACCACTACTACTACAACTATTACTACTACTACTACTACTACTACTACTACTACTACTACTACTACTACTACTACTGCTACTACTACCACTATCACTACTACTACTACTACTACTATTACTACTACTATCACTACTACTACCACTATCACTACTACTACTACTACTACTATTTCTACTACTACTACTACTAGTTCTACTACTACTACTACTATTACTATTACTACTACTACTATCACTACTACTACTACCGCCTGTGGTGCCTCAGTAGTAAAAACGGGCGTTAAACACTACTCAAAAAAACTACTACTACTACTACTATCACTACTACTACTACTACTACTACTATCACTACTACTACTACTATTATCACTACTACTACTATCACTACTACTACTACTACTACTACTACTACTACTATTACTACTACTACCACTATCACTATTACTACTACCACTACTACTACTACTACTACTACTACTACTACTACTATTACTACTACTACTACTACTATTTCTACTACTACTATTACTATTACTACTACTATTACTACTACTACTACTACCACTATCACTACTATTACTACTACTACCACTATCACCACCACTACTATTACTACTACTACTACTACTACTACCACTATCACCACCACTACTACTACTATTACTACTACTACTACTATTACTACTACTATTATTACTACTACCACTATTACTATTACCACTATTACTATTACTACTACTACTATTACTACCACTATCACTACTACTACTATTACTACTACTACTACTACCACTATCACTACTATTACTACTATTACTACTATCACTACTACTACCACTATTACTACTACTACTATTACTACTACTATTACTACTACTACTACTACTATTACTACTACTACTACTACTACTACTACTACTACCACTACTATTACTACTACTACTACTACCACTACTATTACTACTACTACTACCACTATCACCACTACTACTACTACTACTACTACCACTATCACCACCACTACTACTACTACTACCACTATCACCACCACCACTACTACTACTACCACTATCACCACCACCACTACTACTACTACTACTATTACTACTACTACTACCACTATTACTACTATTACTACTACTACTACCACTATTACTACTACTACTATTACTACTACTACTACTACTACTACTACCACTATCACCACTATTACTACTACTACTACTACTACTATCACCACCACTACTACTATCACCACCACTACTACTACTGCCACTATCACCACCACTACTATTACTACTACTACTACTATTACTACTACTACTACTACTACTACCACTATTACTACTACTACTATTACTACTACTACCACTATTAGTACTACTACTATTACTACTACTACTACTATTACTACTACTACTACTACTACTACTACTAATAATAATAATAATAATAATAATAATAATAATAATAATAATACCACTACATTTTCCAGTAGAAATATAAATAATTAGTCAAATCTTCAACTCGTGTTTGTTGTTTAGTACCTATGCAAAAAGAAGAGATAGGAAAAAGAAAATGTCAAAAGATCGGCTAAAGAAAATAATGGAATAGAGTGAAAAAAGCAGCAGCCCTATTTCTGTTTAGAAACGTAATATAATCTTCAAAATATAAGTATGTCATTCAGCAGCCGAAATTACCCTCAGCGATACAAATCTGCCACGATCGTTTTCCCCATTTCGAAGCCACCAAGCGATTGGTCCACTGATGAAGGCTTGGAAATGTTATCTGATTAGGACGGAACAGCAATCAGCCTCACCGGCACATATCTAGTTACTGAAAAAGAATGTAATGAACTTGTTAGGGATCAGAACCTTCGTTCAGAAAATCAAAACAAAAGGACGTATCTTCCATACAAAAACAATAAATTTGCTTTCTTTGGAAGACGCCAATATAGTTTCTCTCTGACTAGACGGGGTCGTGTATTTTAATTATAGTTGTCTGGAGAGCTTCATCATGAACATGATGCATACATTTTCTTCAAACAAATTCACCTCTTTCAAAGGAATTATATTATCTCTCTAATCTATTCTGTTCACAAGAAAGATAATGCAGCTTGCTCCATTGTTTCGGCTTTTGTGGCACAAATACAAAGGCTGTCAAGAGTTGAAGTTACAAGGACTGATTACATACTACAATGCAAGGATAACGTGCTTAGGTTCCAATTGTAAAAAAACTTTTCTGTAAGCCAGCAGTAAATTCTCAGTTAGGTATCTCGATTTTCAGTAATATAAAAAAGGAATTTCCAAAAGTGTTGATAGAGGAGAGAAACTCAGTAATGGTGCAAAGATTCGAAAAGGGATGGAGAGAAAAACTTTTTCAGAAGAACCTCCATAAATCTGAAAACTGCAAATGTATACATTAATATTCGAATGAATATTTGTTTTTACTACAAGGACCAAAACTGTTTCGAAACTATAAAATAAATGTAATCATGTCTCAAGTTTGAGGTGCTAATACTATATTTTCTGTTTGCCATGCACCTTCTTCCTTCAAAGTAGAAAATAGAGAAATTAGAACATGTTCAAGCCATTTCGTCTAAGAAGGAATATTTAGTGTATGGTTATAGCATACCAACTACATACATATACAGAGTGTGGATAAGTATGCACGTAATTTAGAGTATAAAGGGAATGGAAGAATGGGAAAGATTGGTCTCGAGCGCTTCGGTAAGCTATTTAAGTGCAATTAATGTGTTTCGGGATGGTCAAGAGAAGTGAAAACCCAATAGCTTTCTCAAAATTTCTTCTATCAATACTAATTCATTTATGTCTGCTTATGCCTGCACCTACGCTATTGACATTGGTATACTTTTGATTGCCTATAAACACACGTCACATCGCAACTTAGCTATGCTGTTGACTCATATTGATATTTATAATTTCAAGCATCATATTTTCTTGCATTAGCGACTACAGAATATAGATTAGAAATTATAAAATTATAATGGATTATACACTCTAGGAAATAGACTCATTCATTAGCCATACTCACATAATATTAAAAATAAGAAAAAAACATACATTTCTATGAGGTTGGGGGGAGTCACTCTTGCGAAAGTTGCCATCCACTTGGGTTTAACCGTTGCATAAATTGAAGGATTTAAGTTGCTTGGCATGATTGATAAAATATAAGGAAATAACAACAAGGGGGGGAGGGATCTTAAAATGTAAGAAATAATTAAATTTAAGCATGAATTTTCTGTACAGTAAACTCGCTCTTTGTGTATTTTGTACACATTAGACATGTTAGCCATTTCTTAGGTAATTTTGCAACACATTTACCATTCCATTCCTTCTGTCCTGCTTTCTTGTTCTCTTACCATCTAAAATAATTATACAACATACAATGACAGGCATATAAACTGTTTTTTATACTTTAAGGATAACCTTTTCCCACCCATATTTTAATTAACACTCTTATTTTTTATTACTGTAAAACCAGACGAGGTACTACTTTTACATGAACTATATTTTAGCTAATATGTATAGAGGTTATTGGAATCAAGAAACAAAATTTATTAAGGCAAAAATAAGTCATATCTACTTTTAAAATACAATTTGGCGTTCAAAAGAATTACATTCTAAATAATGGGTGATTTTTCCTTCGCGGTAAGCCGGTCGGTCGGTTCAAGTTGGTACCGCGGTGAATGGATATGAAAAGATCCGCAGGTATGATTGCCGCGTAAGTTATTACTAGCATTTAAAAGATTGAAAGTCACACTTACTATTATCAAGCAAGAAGTTGCTGGAACTGTCTCCCTTCATTTTCCATACATTTCTGGCCTCGACCTATGGAATTAATTATTACCCTCTGAGAAAGGGAAAACATTTCTTCACGAATGATATGCTTAACTTAATCTAAAGCATGGATTTGTCTGGTACATATTTCGTTTAATGCCCACAGAGATAACATTGCAGGATGTTAAATTGTTAATGATGACATTCTGGTCTAATATTTCAAGATTTATGTGCAAGTAGACATGCGCTCTAGGTGCCGTTGTAGAGTCCTATTGGAAAATCGCGAATCTACCTTTTTTTACAATTAATTCACTGAAGGCTTGTAAAATATTTTGCACATACCTATCACACTTAAATAAAGAGTTTTTATGTACGATTCATACGTAAAAACGGAATCATGTAGGTAGGTGTGTAGGCAATTTCAGAAGAATTTTCTTGGTAATCCAGTTCCAGGTAGAGAAACTGTTAGATATCTGATTATAATAAGCTTAGGACCACGGGATTGCTAAAACTAAGAAGCGAAAGAGAAATATTATAACGGAGGAAAAAATGACGAAATTGTTGCATTTTTCGAACTCTCTCCATAGAAGTCTCTTAAGATGTGTTGCCCCGTAAGTGGGTGTTTCAAAAACCTATTTTCACAAACATGTTAAACGTTTAAAATTGAAACCCTATAAAATGCTTACAGGCCGTGAACTACAACCTTGTGATGACGAAACAGGGTCAATTTCAGTAACTGGATTTTACAAAATATCTTTGACGTTACTGCAGACCCAAATTTAATAATTTTCTCAGATGAGGCAGATTCATTTAAATGGCCACGTTGCCTCACAGAACAATAGGTATTGGAGCACAGAGAATCCTTATTAACCCCCCCCCATTTCCTCAGTATAATAGACAGTGCCGGAGAACGCATACGCGCGATCCGCGGTCCCACAGCCCGGCCATATAAGGAACGCTCTGCATTGCCAAATTCCCCAGAGGAAATCTGGATCCCTACTATTTGTTACAGAAGTCGGCGCCTATGGTAGACCTATAGCAATATGATTAGTGAGTTATGCACTAAGTGAAAAGATTCGATTTGTGTTTGAGAGCTGAGAGTACTAGCGATATAGAAATGCTGGCCTGCGCCTTAATTCCCATTAACGCCAATTATATTAAGAGCTTTGTTAACTTCATATTTGAGACGGATTATCTTTCAGCTGCCATAACCTAACCGGAAATAAAACTGCACCACTCAAACACAATAATGTGAGTGGACCATCCCATTATTCGACTGATCCAAAGAATCGACAATGATATGTCGGTTCTGGTGGGGTAGTGGTAACCATACTTGCCTTCTAAACCCAAGATCGCGGGTTCAAATCCAGCCAGGTTCGATGAATTTTTTTCGGGCGTAAAATCCTAAGTATGGCTTCCTTCGGAAGGGAAGTAAAGCCGTGGGTCCCGTGTCGTACATTTACGGCACGATAAAGAACCTCAAGCCTGAAAGAAGAGGCCTCTGAGCAAAATGTGTCGGCCGTTTCACGCCCAGAGTTGAAAAGCACCGAAAAGAAGTTATGTGGAAGTTATGTGGATATATGAACATGGATTGCATTTAATATAAATAGTTATGCAAAATTCACAATCATTTAATTACATCTTAAATGCATTATATATATATATATATATATATATATATATATATAATCTCTGCTCACAGCAAAGTTCTTCGTTTTTAATGCTTCATATTAATTTATTTTTTATTATGAATACATTGCTTACTTGAAATCGAATGTATGAACGAATATAAGTAATTTAAAGATAAACATGTACAGTGTTTTTCAAACGGAAAGGGTCTTGACTGCAGCCAATGGAACGTAAATACTTACCCATTGTCGCTGTCACTTGAAACCTTCACTACTTCTATCGCCCTCTATATCACATTTATGCTAGCAGCATGCCTGTTTTAACAGTTACAGTTTCCTAAAAATGCACGCACTTTCAAAATAAATCATATTGTTTACTTGACATGTAATCCAGTGGAAGTTGATTTGTTTTATATATGGACATTATTTAACATCTCAGGTCATTAGCGTCACACTCAATGGAGGGCGTGAAACGGTAGACAAATTTTGCTCAAAGGCCTCTTCTTTCAGGCTTGAGTTTCTTTTATGTGCCGTAAATCTACGACATGGGATCCACGGCTTTACTTCCTTTCCGAAGGAAGTCATGCTTAAGATTTTTACGCCCGAAAAAATCATCGATCCTGGCCAAGATTGGCACGCTATCTTGGGTTTAGGAGGCAAGTATGGTTACCACTACACCACTAGGACCAGTCGGAAGTGCTAGAAGCTCGTTATCTGGTGTTGGGTGCTCCTATTACACCATTATCATCACTGTCGTCATCAGAAAGTAGTAAATGGATTATTGTTGGTTCTAACATTTCCTCACATGGTATTTCTTTCCTAAAGTCTTCCTCTTTGATTTTTCAGCATATCGAGCATAGGATTCCCAGCCTTTCTGTGTCACGTTATCTACTTCTTTGCTTGGAGTCTTTCGAAGTATTTCAAATTAAATGTCTTATTTTTATTTGCTAACCTTCACCCCGATTTATTTGGGCTCACACATTCTCAATGAACTGTAATTACATTGGTAAGAGGCAATCGAATTACCTCATGCCCCCTTTAATTAGCCAGTTGATCAAGTTTACATTTTAGAACAGTAAAACATATTGCAAAAGTTCATTCTTTATTTCGTTTGCCCCCCCCCCCAAAATCTGAATCCTCTTTTTAGCAATCATTGAAGGAATCACTGTTTTGATGATGTATTTGGCATTGTGTTTATAGTGACCGAATGATAATGGTCTTTAGCCATTATTACTATATTTCCCTCTTCTAAATAATTTATGAAATCATTCAAAAACCGTTCATACATGTAGAAGCTGTCATTTGCTTTTGATAGTGAGAAGTTGATTTGCTCTCTCTGTTTTACATGACAAATGTTAAGTCCATTCCGATATTTACTTCAGTTCACTATTATTAGAGGAATTTTGGCAAATGGATTTTTGATTGTGGTTTCCACTAACCCAAGTATCATTTAAATAAAAGATAAATCTTGGATCGCCAGAAATTCGAATTTGATGCTTTGGGCGCTGAAATTTTAACCGTACCGCTACAAGGTTTTTTCTCTCATTAAGAATTCACATCCACCATTAGTCTTTTTTATTTGATGCCTAAACTGCGCAATATTCTATAGGTGGACGAATTAGAACTTTTGTATCAAATATTGGTTTTTAAAATGTTAGTAATTTAGTCTCATTTTCCAAATAATAAAACGGTCATTGTCAAAGTCCTTTAAATGTATATGGGTCCTTTATATTTTCGAAGTGACGAAGCATTGCCTGGGTCTGATGTTTGATAGAGAATTTTCATTTAATTCACTTGTCTCTGATATTGACACTTTTTAAAATCAATAGTTTATCCATCTTTTTCTTTATATTTTTAAAAAAACTATATACCTTTGCGCTTGATTTCTGGCTACTTTGCTTTTAGAACTAGGAGCACTTGTACTCGATTTACTGAATAACTTTATTAGCACAATCTGCACTATTTACGTCACTAGTCAGACTGGCTACAAGAAAATGAAATTTCTAAGAGATAAGAAAAAAGCAAAATGTAAGTAGAAAAAAGGGGGGATTCACTCTAGGATGTTATAGCCCCACGACGGATATTGCTGGCATTGCTACTGTTGTGTTTATATCTATACAGACTCAGCCGTCAGTAATATGAACGTGTTATCGTCGTGTCTACAACGGAATTCTTATAATAACTGGGATTGTACATGTGAAATAAGAACCGTAGTCAAATCCAACTTATTTAAATTAAAAAAAAATGTTGTTTACTTGCTTCGTTAAGTAATTTATGTAATATATAAATATTTCGACACAGTGTTAAGGGCACTTATGATATTGATCCTCTTCTCTGTACTGATACACCGTAACAGTATTGCAACACCGCAAGCTGTTGGTGAGTCAGAGGCTAGAGAAGTTCAATCCTTTTTCCAATACTATAGTACATACAAATTCTCTCTAGAAAACTGTTGTACAGGAAGGGTTTGATGACAGGTGTAACAGCATCCTATTTCCAAACGTCATTGGTAAAAGAGATTATTATAATGATGACGAAAGTATTGATGCTTTGAGTTTGTAATAAATACACTGCTGGACATTAAAGGTTTGACACCCATAAGAGACGCTTTAAACTAATCAAACATTTTCTCAGAAAGAACGAGTATAACTCACAGCAATACCAACAAATGTCTGAATTTTGAATTTGATCAAGGAAGAAGTGCAGAATGTAATTCGGATATATTGATGCTCCTGTTGGATGAAATACGACCATATTCAAACGAATATAAGATAGGGGATCAAGTTAAGACGAACATACAGACGTGAAGGATCCCAACCGCCCCTTCAAAAAGATGGACATTTCTGCAAGTATATGATAAACACGCACAGAATGTTGCAATTTTAATATCTAGCAGTGCACATTTTCGTAACAAGTCTGCTTAATGTTTAAACTCTTCCGGGGAAAGATAGCGTAAAACACATTAATCTTTCATGGCATTTAAAACAAACATTAAGGAGGCAACCGTACTGGCAATGTTGCATTGTGGTTCTTTTATTAACAACGTACATCGTGACTTTCTCACTGCTATGGTAACCGAAAGTGTATAACCGCACGCCCTAGCTATTGATTTACACTAATCAGGCGATATATCAAACTGGCAAAGTTGGTGCACGAAGCTGCAGCGCCTGAAGGAATCGATTTGAAGATCTCCGGAATAAGGGTCAGCCTGTTTGCAGCTCATGCTGCAACATGTGGAAAGTTGGCCACAGCTGGAGGTGTTACGCCGTTTCTGTGGAATACATGAATATATTAGTTGCTATTCTGTTGCATATGTGTTAGCTCTTTCCAAGCATATTGTTAAGCGTTTCCCAGCTGACCCAGAGGGAGATGGGGAGGTTTAGAAACGGTTAAGATATCCATATATTTTTCAAACTACAGTCAGGATATGTTTTCTTAAAATATTTCTTGTGGCCTCTTTAGAATGAAAATAAGCCGTTTGTAGGCGGTCTCGATTAGATACTCATGTTTTATGCCACTTTCTCAGTTAACACGTTCTATTGCTTCCGGCCCCTTTACTGAATGGACAATCTACCGCCGAAGATCTTAAGTCGTTCAACCAGGGGGTCTTCATACGCCTTTGTTTTGCTGATTCTAGAGCCTTAAACTGATATTCTTTAAATTCCTTTGTTAGGGCCTTGCTGCTTTACATATCCCTCCCATAAGTGTTGATTTTTGATTGTTTTGTTTTATTTACAGACGCTCTTTAACATCTCAGGTCATCAGCGTCCTATTCTATTTAGGGCGTGAAATGGCCGACAAATTTTGCTCAGAGGTCTCTTCTTTCAGGCTTGAGGTTCTTTATCGTGCCGTAAATGTACGACACGGGACCCGCGGATTTACTTCCTTCCGAAGGAAGCCATACTTAGGATTTTTACGCCCCGAAAAAATCCATCGATCCTGGCCGGGTTTGAACCCGCGATCTTGGGTGTAGAAGGCAAGTATGGTAACCACTACACTATCACGACCGACTTCCATAAGTGTGGTGACAGCATATTGAAAGCCCAATATTTTCGTGTTTGATATTGTGTCCTTTACAGTAATAGCAGAACTTTTTTCCCCGTTTTTCTTTGGCATGCCTCTCTTTGATTTGGTTAAACTCCATCATGCTTGAGATCCTACAAAAGAGATGGGACGATGCACATGTTCCAAATGTTTTCTTTATTTTTCACACTGTATAAACAACTCAAAAGCATGACTTTCAGTTTCCATGCTGCTGATATATTTTTAAAATGAGGGATATAGTTTTGGCTAGATAATTGACATATTCTAATTTAATGTTATTGATTTATATTCCCATTCAAGGCGTTGTTTATTAGTTTAGCCTGTTATTTGTGATTTATGTAGACCTGCTTTATTGCTATGATAGTTTAATTCTTTCCGTAGGGGTTTTTAGTTCTGCTGGAACTTATTCCACAAAAGTATGGTCTAATAACACAAGTCTATTAACAAGTTCAAGTAAAATATGGACTTGTACGTTTCTTTTCCACGAAAGAAATGCAACAATGGTGAAACAATTACAAGTGACGTATGCCCTACGTCGCCATACTTTAAATTAGGTTATGTCTACTCTTTAGAGATTTTTAATGTACAGAGAGGATTATTGTCGATCCTGATAAATGGGTCATATATAATGAAAATTTAGATACTTTATTATGTATTTATGGACATTTAAGCGTAATAATACACTTTCAGATGACGGCTCCTTACAGTCGAGGAGAGATGGCTTTCAGATTACTCTCAGTCATTTGTTTTATTAGTCCTTTTGACTATTTAATTTTGTTTGTTTATATTGTTTGGCAATTATGTTCTCATTATAATGAAAATACTGGGGAAATTGTATGAAAACAGATTTTTTAAAAAGAACGAAGAATGAAAAGTAATTATTTTCGTGGCAAGAACCTTAAAAATACATTAACAAAGACACTGGTATGAAATATGCCTTTAAAACAGAAAACGCCAATATCAGCCATAAGGCGTACTTTAATTGCACATAATCTAACATCATTTACACAAATATTTATTTGCTTTTTATTTATATATTTTTATTTGTTTATACTCATCATCATCATCCCTTTCGCTAATACTTAGCACATTGAGTCAACCGACTCTCAAAATAATTAAAAATATAATAAATTCTGTGTTATTATTCGAAGTTACCCATATTCCTACTCTTGTAGACAAATTACCAGTGCCTGATTATACTGTTGAAGAGAAAAACGAAAATTCCCTTAAACCTTTATGGAACAGAATTTTACTAATAACTAAGGTTACAGGTTCATACACTTCTAATGTATTAGATAATTCTTTTGTAGAACAGGGTCCTGGAAGGGTGTCTACTATCACAGTATCGTCCGTGAGACTGATATTGGAAGTGTTGTTTAAACTATGGTAGCCACCATATTCATCTTAATTTTTGTAACTATATCTTCCAAAAGACGCATTAACAAATTTTGGAGATATTAGATCTCTATTGTCTTACACGTGATTTGAATATAAAATCTCTTTCTTGTTTATCGAACTGAATTTTAGCTATAGTGTATAAATACACATTTACCAGAACTAAACATATTTTTCTTCTGTGTCTTGGTTTCATGAGGTTTCTAAGTTTATACGCGTCCAACTATGTCGAATAAAATCAAAGAATGCCGTTCTGTTTTCTGGTTGATTCCTCTGCGTTGATTACTCGTACATCAAACAGAACCAATTGCGGAGATTTCTTTAAAACTTAATCAACATTCTTGATCCAGACTTATGCCTTTATAACGCAACATAAGGCTGTATCTATCGAATTTTCTCACGGAATGCATTGTTTATATATTCCAATATTAAATATCTATTACATGCGCGTTTAGACTTCTGCTTCAATTACCAAGGAACGAATGTAAAACGTCCTGGGAATAGTGCCATATGGCTCTTAGGAGTTTTGACGCAGGCCCCTGACAGCCTATCTCCAGGAGCCGGTCCGTTATTAAAAATAGAAACGCGTCCGACCGATGCCAATGGCACACAAATCATCGGTTAGAACTTGAACATACAGATAAAAATAAATTGTACTCATTTGTGGTTTCACCAATCGATTTATTAGTTCTAGATGCAACCAGGCAAGCAAGTTGTTCCAGATGCAACCTGGCAAACAAATTAGACAAATCTAAGTTTATTTAAAAATACTGGCTCTCATAATAATAATAATAATAATAATAATAATAATAATAATAATAATAATAATAATAATAATTTCAACAGGCATAAAAAATGCTAAATATCATAAAAACCGTAAAGCTGCAATTAGATTAAAATGCTCTTTAAAGATATAAAATCTTACGAATTATTATTTTGAAATATGATGTATAAAATTTAGAGTATTTCCGGAAAACACCAATATATATTGATAATTTTGGTCTTGAAAATAAAAGAAATAGTGAAAGAATCTCTTCACAAATATATTACAATATATTTTTAGTTAGAAGTATACGTTTTGGGTATACTATTGTTGATCTGATCTACAGTTGCTTCATTTTATTATAGAAAGATGCTTAATTTTAACAGTTACATTTAATATTTAGGAGCTTTAAAAATTAGCATTATTTGAAACAAGAAACAAACCAACTGCAATGGAAAAATTATATTCCTCAAAGCGAGAAACGCCTATATTTTTGTAAATTAATAATTATTAGGAAGCATAAATGCATATATTTATGGCGTTAATTCATTCTGTATTATTCCTTTCGTATTAAATTATATTATATTAAAATCACGCGAATAGTAAATACCGCAAGTAACCTGGCCCAATTACGAAATATAAAACTTCGATGAGACAGTTTTAATATAAATTTGGCACTATAAAAGATAACTTTAATGAGTCAGGCTGAAATATACCCTCAAATTTATACATAGCCTACTTAGGTGCCAATTCAAAATGCCGTAAAATTTACCTATAGATTGTTCATTTACAGGAAAAGAGTATTCTACAAGCTGCCAACGGCCGAATGGACAACTTTTACCACAGTACCCGAGCAAGAAGAAAAGAACACATTTTTTACAGGCTAAAGCGGAACAGTTCAGCTGAGCCACATGCTTCCA